>OX940956.1:22679472-23001472 GCA_954870475.1 Euphrasia confusa
TTAGGGTTTTAGTGTATTAATGATTAAGGATTTAGTTTTTAGGGTTTAGGGTTTTGTTTTTTAGGTTTTGATGTTTAGAGTATTAGGACTTAGGGTTTAGTGTATTAAAAATTAGGGTTTAAGAATTAGTTTTTAGGATTTAAGGATTAGGGTTTTGGTTTTAGGTTTTAAGGTTTAGAGTTATTGGGTTTAAAGCTTAGTTTCAGGGTTTAATTTTAGGTTTTAGGGTTTTGTTTTATTCATGTTTAGGGTTTTAGGTTTTAGTTTTTTGGGTTTTTGTTTTAGGTTTTAGTGTTTAGAATTTTGGGGTTTAATATTTAGTTTTAGGGATTAGGGTTTTAGTGTATTAAAGATAAAGGTTTTAGTTTTTAAGGTTTAGGGTTTTGTTTTTAGGTTTTAGTGTTTAGAGTATTAGGACTTAGGGTTTGGTGTATTAAAAATTAGGGTTTAAGATTTAGTATTTAGGATTTAGGGATTAGGGTTTTGGTTTTAGGTTTTAGGGTTTAGAGTTTTTGGGTTTAATGCTTAGTTTCAGGGTTTAATTTTAGGTTTTAGGGTTTTGTTGTATTCATGTTTGGGGTTTTAGGTTTTAGTTTTTAGGGTTTTTGTTTTAGGTTTTAGTGTTTAGACTTTTGGGGTTTAATATTTAGTTTTAGGGATTAGGGTTTTAGTGTATTAAAGATTAGGGTTTTAGTTTTTAGGGTTTAGGGTTTTGTTTTTAGGTTTTGATGTTTAGAGTATTAGGACTTAGGGTTTAGTGTATTAAAAATTAGGGTTTAAGAATTAGTTTTTAGGATTTAAGGATTAGGGTTTTGGTTTTAGGTTTTAAGGTTTAGAGTTATTGGGTTTAATGCTTAGTTTCAGGGTTTTATTTTTGGTTTTAGGGTTTTGTTGTATTCATGTTTAGGGTTTTAGGTTTTAGTTTTTTGGGTTTTTGTTATAGGTTTTAGTGTTTAGAATTTTGGGGTTTAATATTTAGTTTTAGGGATTAGGGTTTTAGTGTATTAAAGATTTGGGTTTTAGTTTTTAGGGTTTAGGGTTTTGTTTTTAGGTTTTAGTGTTTAGAGTATTAGGACTTAGGGTTTAGTGTATTAAAAATTAGGGTTTAAGAATTAGTTTTTAGGATTTAAGGATTAGGGTTTTGGTTTTAGGTTTTAAGGTTTAGAGTTATAGGGTTTAATGCTTAGTTTCAGGGTTTAATTTTAGGTTTTAGGGTTTTGTTTTATTCATGTTTAGGGTTTTAGGTTTTAGTTTTTTGGGTTTTTGTTTTAGGTTTTAGTGTTTAGAATTTTGGGGTTTAATATTTAGTTTTAGGGATTAGGGTTTTAGTGTATTAAAGATTTGGGTTTTAGTTTTTAAGGTTTAGGGTTTTGTTTTTAGGTTTTACTGTTTAGAGTATTAGGACTTAGAGTTTAGTGTATTAAAAATTAGGGTTTATGAATTTGTTTTTAGGATTTAGGGATTAGGGTTTTGGTTTTAGGTTTTAAGGTTTAGAGTTTTTGAATTTAATGCTTAGTTTTAGGGTTTAATTTTATGTTTCAGGGTTTTGTTGTATTCATGTTTGGGGTTTTAGGTTTTAGTTTTTAGGGTTTTTGTTTTAGGTTTTAGTGTTTAGAATTTTGGGGTTTAATATTTAGTTTTAGGGATTAGGGTTTTAGTGTATTAAAGATTAGGGTTTTAGTTTTTAGGGTTTAGGGTTTTGTTTTTAGGTTTTGATGTTTAGAGTATTAGGACTTAGGGTTTAGTGTATTAAAAATTAGGGTTTAAGAATTAGTTTTTAGGATTTAAGGATTAGGGTTTTGGTTTTAGGTTTTAAGGTTTAGAGTTATTGGGTTTAATGCTTAGTTTCAGGGTTTAATTTTTGGTTTTAGGGTTTTGTTGTATTCATGTTTAGGGTTTTAGGTTTTAGTTTTTTTGGGTTTTTGTTTTAGGTTTTAGTGTTTAGAATTTTGGGGTTTAATATTTAGTTTTAGGGATTAGGGTTTTAGTGTATTAAAGATTTGGGTTTTAGTTTTTAGGGTTTTGTTTTTAGGTTTTAGTGTTTAGAGTATTAGGACTTAGGGTTTAGTGTATTAAAAATTAGGGTTTAAGAATTAGTTTTTAGGATTTAGGGATTAGGGTTTTGGTTTTAGGTTTTAAGGTTTAGAGTTTTTGGGTTTAATGCTTAGTTTTAGGGTTTAATTTTATGTTTCAGGGTTTTGTTGTATTCAAGTTTAGTGTTTTAGGTTTTAGTTTTTAGGGTTTTTGTTTTGGGTTTTAGGGTTTAGAATTTTAGGGTTTTAATGTTTAGTTTTAGGTATTAGGGTTTTAGTGTATTAAAGATTAGGGTTTTAGTTTTTAGGGTTTAGGGATTTAGTTTTTAGGTTTTATTGTTTAGAGTATTAGGACTTAGGGTTTAGTGTATTAAAAATTAGGGTTTAAGAATTAGTTTTTAGGATTTAGGGATTAGGGTTTTGGTTTTAGGTTTTAAGGTTTAGAGTTTTTGGGTTTAATGCTTAGTTTTTAGGGTTTAATTTTATGTTTTAGGGTTTTGTTGTATTCAAGTTTAGTGTTTTAGGTTTTAGTTTTTAGGGTTTTTGTTTTGGATTTTAGGGTTTAGAATTTTAGGGTTTAATGTTTAGTTTTAGGTATTAGGGTTTTAGTGTATTAAAGATTAGGGTTTTAGTTTTTAGGGTTTAGGGTTTTGTTTTTAGGTTTTAGTGTTTAGAGTATTAGGACTTAGGGTTTTGTGTATTAAAAATTAGGGTTTATGATTTAGTTTTTAGGATTTAGGGTTTAGGGTTTTGGTTTTAGGTTTTAGGGTTTAAAGTTTTTGGGTTTAATGCTTAGTTTTAGGGTTTAATTTTAGGTTTTAGGGTTTTGTTATATTCAAGTTTAGGGTTTTATGTTTTAGTTTTTAGGGTTTTGGTTTTAGGTTTTAGGGTTTTGGTTTTAGGTTTTAGGGTTTAGAATTTTAGGGTTAATGTTTAGTTTTAGGGTTTATGGTTTTAGTGTATTAAAGATTAGGGTTTTAGTTTTTAGGGTTTAGGGTTTTGTTTTTAGGTTTTAGTGTTTAGAGTATTAGGACTTAGGGTTTATGTATTAAAATTTAGGGTTTAAGATTTAGTTTTTAGGATTAGGGTTTAGGGTTTCAGTTTTAGGTTTTAGGGTTTAGAGTTTTTGGGTTTAATGCTTAGTTTTAGGGTTTGAATTTAGGGTTTAGGGTTTCAAGTGATTCAAGTTTAGTGTATTAGGTTTTAGTTTTTAGCGTTTAGGGTTCAGGTTTTTTTGGGTTTTAGGGTTTGGAATTTTAAGGTTTAATGTTTAGTTTTATGGTTTAGGGTTTTAGTGTATTAAAGATAAGGGTTTTAGTTTTTAGGGTTTAGGGTTTTGTTTTTAGGTTTTAGTGTTTAGAGTATTAGGACTTAGGGTTTGGTGTATTAAAAATTAGGATTTAAGATTTAGTTTTTAGGATTTAAGGTTTAGGGTTTTGTTTTAGGTTTTAGGGTTTAGAGTTGTTGGGTTTAATGCTTAGTTTCAGGGTTTAATTTTAGGTTTTAGTGTTTTGTTGTATTCATGTTTGGGGTTTTAGGTTTTAGTTTTTAGGGTTTTTGTTTTAGGTTTTAGTGTTTAGAATTTTGGGGTTTAATATTTAGTTTTAGGGATTAGGGTTTTAGTGTATTAATGATTAGGGATTTAGTTTTTAGGGTTTAGGGTTTTGTTTTTAGGTTTTGATGTTTAGAGTATTAGGACTTAGGGTTTAGTGTATTAAAAATTAGGGTTTAAGAATTAGTTTTTAGGATTTAAGGATTAGGGTTTTGGTTTTAGGTTTTAAGGTTTAGAGTTATTGGGTTTAAAGCTTAGTTTCAGGGTTTAATTTTAGGTTTTAGGGTTTTGTTTTATTCATGTTTAGGGTTTTAGGTTTTAGTTTTTTGGGTTTTTGTTTTAGGTTTTAGTGTTTAGAATTTTGGGGTTTAATATTTAGTTTTAGGGATTAGGGTTTTAGTGTATTAAAGATTTGGGTTTTAGTTTTTAAGGTTTAGGGTTTTGTTTTTAGGTTTTAGTGTTTAGAGTATTAGGACTTAGGGTTTAGTGTATTAAAAATTAGGGTTTAAGAATTTGTTTTTAGGATTTAGGGATTAGGGTTTTGGTTTTAGGTTTTAAGGTTTAGAGTTTTTGAATTTAATGCTTAGTTTTAGGGTTTAATTTTATGTTTCAAGGTTTTGTTGTATTCAAGTTTAGTGTTTTAGGTTTTAGTTTTTAGGGTTTTTGTTTTAGGTTTTAGGGTTTAGAATTTTAGGGTTTAATGTTTAGTTTTAGGTATTAGGGTTTTAGTGTATTAAAGATTAGGGTTTTAGTTTTTAGGGTTTAGGGTTTTGTTTTTAGGTTTTAGTGTTTAGAGTATTAGGACTTAGGGTTTTGTGTATTAAAAATTAGGGTTTAAGAATTAGTTTTTAGGATTTAGGGATTAGGGTTTTGGTTTTAGGTTTTAAGGTTTAGAGTTTTTGGGTTTAATGCTTAGTTTTTAGGGTTTAATTTTATGTTTTAGGGTTTTGTTGTATTCAAGTTTAGTGTTTTAGGTTTTAGTTTTTAGGGTTTTTGTTTTGGATTTTAGGGTTTAGAATTTTAGGGTTTAATGTTTAGTTTTAGGTATTAGGGTTTTAGTGTATTAAAGATTAGGGTTTTAGTTTTTAGGGTTTAGGGTTTTGTTTTTAGGTTTTAGTGTTTAGAGTATTAGGACTTAGGGTTTTGTGTATTAAAAATTAGGGTTTATGATTTAGTTTTTAGGATTTAGGGTTTAGGGTTTTGGTTTTAGGTTTTAGGGTTTAAAGTTTTTGGGTTTAATGCTTAGTTTTAGGGTTTAATTTTAGGTTTTAGGGTTTTGTTATATTCAAGTTTAGGGTTTTATGTTTTAGTTTTTAGGGTTTTGGTTTTAGGTTTTAGGGTTTTGGTTTTAGGTTTTAGGGTTTAGAATTTTAGGGTTAATGTTTAGTTTTAGGGTTTATGGTTTTAGTGTATTAAAGATTAGGGTTTTAGTTTTTAGGGTTTAGGGTTTTGTTTTTAGGTTTTAGTGTTTAGAGTATTAGGACTTAGGGTTTATGTATTAAAATTTAGGGTTTAAGATTTAGTTTTTAGGATTAGGGTTTAGGGTTTCAGTTTTAGGTTTTAGGGTTTAGAGTTTTTGGGTTTAATGCTTAGTTTTAGGGTTTGAATTTAGGGTTTAGGGTTTCAAGTGATTCAAGTTTAGTGTATTAGGTTTTAGTTTTTAGCGTTTAGGGTTCAGGTTTTTTTGGGTTTTAGGGTTTGGAATTTTAAGGTTTAATGTTTAGTTTTATGGTTTAGGGTTTTAGTGTATTAAAGATAAGGGTTTTAGTTTTTAGGGTTTAGGGTTTTGTTTTTAGGTTTTAGTGTTTAGAGTATTAGGACTTAGGGTTTGGTGTATTAAAAATTAGGATTTAAGATTTAGTTTTTAGGATTTAAGGTTTAGGGTTTTATTTTAGGTTTTAGGGTTTAGAGTTGTTGGGTTTAATGCTTAGTTTCAGGGTTTAATTTTAGGTTTTAGGGTTTTGTTGTATTCATGTTTGGGGTTTTAGGTTTTAGTTTTTAGGGTTTTTGTTTTAGGTTTTAGTGTTTAGAATTTTGGGGTTTAATATTTAGTTTTAGGGATTAGGGTTTTAGTGTATTAATGATTAGGGATTTAGTTTTTAGGGTTTAGGGTTTTGTTTTTAGGTTTTGATGTTTAGAGTATTAGGACTTAGGGTTTAGTGTATTAAAAATTAGGGTTTAAGAATTAGTTTTTAGGATTTAAGGATTAGGGTTTTGGTTTTAGGTTTTAAGGTTTAGAGTTATTGGGTTTAAAGCTTAGTTTCAGGGTTTAATTTTAGGTTTTAGGGTTTTGTTTTATTCATGTTTAGGGTTTTAGGTTTTAGTTTTTTGGGTTTTTGTTTTAGGTTTTAGTGTTTAGAATTTTGGGGTTTAATATTTAGTTTTAGGGATTAGGGTTTTAGTGTATTAAAGATTTGGGTTTTAGTTTTTAAGGTTTAGGGTTTTGTTTTTAGGTTTTAGTGTTTAGAGTATTAGGACTTAGGGTTTAGTGTATTAAAAATTAGGGTTTAAGAATTTGTTTTTAGGATTTAGGGATTAGGGTTTTGGTTTTAGGTTTTAAGGTTTAGAGTTTTTGAATTTAATGCTTAGTTTTAGGGTTTAATTTTATGTTTCAGGGTTTTGTTGTATTCAAGTTTAGTGTTTTAGGTTTTAGTTTTTAGGGTTTTTGTTTTAGGTTTTAGGGTTTAGAATTTTAGGGTTTAATGTTTAGTTTTAGGTATTAGGGTTTTAGTGTATTAAAGATTAGGGTTTTAGTTTTTAGGGTTTAGGGTTTTGTTTTTAGGTTTTAGTGTTTAGAGTATTAGGACTTAGGGTTTTGTGTATTAAAAATTAGGGTTTATGATTTAGTTTTTAGGATTTAGGGTTTAGGGTTTTGTTTTAGGTTTTAGGGTTTAAAGTTTTTGGGTTTAATGTTTAGTTTTAGGGTTTAATTTTAGGTTTTAGGGTTTTGTTGTATTCAAGTTTAGGGTTTGAAGTTTTAGTTTTTAGGGTTTTGGTTTTAAGTTTTAAGGTTTTGGTTTTAGGTTTTAGGGTTTAGAATTTTAGGGTTAATGTTTAGTTTTAGGGTTTATGGTTTTAGTGTATTAAAGATAAGGGTTTATGGTTTTTAGGGTTTAGGGTTTTTTTTAGGTTTTAGTGTTTAGAGTATTAGGACTTAGGGTTTAGTGTATTAAAATTTAGGGTTTAAGATTTAGTTTTTAGGATTAGGGTTTAGGGTTTCGGTTTTAGGTTTTAGGGTTTAGAGTTTTTGGGTTTAATGCTTAGTTGAAGGGTTTAATTTTAGGGTTAAGGGTTTCAAGTGATTCAAGTTTAGTGTATTAGGTTTTAGTTTTTAGCGTTTAGGGTTCAGGTTTTTTAGGTTTTAGGGTTTAAAATTTTAGGATTTAATGTTTAGTTTTAGGGTTTAGGGTTTATGGTTTAAGGTTCTAGTTTTAGGGTTTTAGTGTATTAAAGATTAGGGTTTTAGATTTTAGGGTTTAGGGTTTTGTTTTTATGTTTTAGTGTTTATAGTATTAGGATTTAGGGTTTAAGGTATTAAAGTTTAGGTTTTAGATTTAGTTTTTAGGGTTTAGGATTTTTGTTTTCAATTTTAGAGATTGAGTTTTTGGCTTTTATTTGGGTTTTAGTGTATTCAAGTTTAGGGTTTTAGATTTTAGTTTTTAGGGTTTTGGTTTTAGGTTTTAGGGTTTAATGTTTAGTTTTAGGGTTTAGTGTTTTAGTGTATTAAAGATTAGGGTTTTAGTTTTTAGCGTTTGGGGTTTAGAGTTTTGTTTTTAAGTTTTGGTGTTTAGATTATTAGGACTTAGGGTTTTATTTAAGGTTTAGCGTTTAGGGTTTAGTGTATTAAAATTTAGGGTTTAAGATTTAGTTTTATGGATTTAGGGTTTAGGGTTTTGGTTTTAGTTTTTAGGTTTTAGGTTTTAGGTTTTAGGGTTTAATGTTTAGTTTTAGGATTTAGGGTTTTATTGTATTAAAGAAGAGGGTTTTAGTTTTTAGCGTTTAGGGTTTAGAGTTTTGTTTTTAAGTTTTAGTGTTTAGATTATTAGGACTTAGGGTTTAGTGTATTAAAATTTAGGGTTTAAGATTTAGTTTTATGGATTTAGGGTTTAGGGTTTTGGTTTTAGGTTTTAGGGTTTAGAGTTTTTGGGTTTAATACTTAGTTTTAGGGTTTAATTTTTGGTTTTAGGGTTTAGAATTTTAGGGTTTAATGTTTAGTTTTAGGTATTAGGGTTTTAGTGTATTAAAGATTAGGATTTTAGTTTTAGGGTTTAGGGTTTTGTTTTTAGGTTTTAGTGTTTAGAGTATTAGGACTTAGGGTTTATTGTATTAAAAATTAGGGTTTATGATTTAGTTTTTAGGATTTAGGGTTTAGGGTTTTGGTTTTAGGTTTTAGGGTTTAAAGTTTGTGGGTTTAATGCTTAGTTTTAGGGTTTAATTTTAGGTTTTAGGGTTTTGTTGTATTCAAGTTTAGGGTTTTAAGTTTTAGTTTTTAGGGTTTTGGTTTTAGGTTTTAGGGTTTTGGTTTTAGGTTTTAGGGTTTAGAATTTTAGGGTTAATGTTTAGTTTTAGGGTTTATGGTTTTAGTGTATTAAAGATTAGGGTTTTAGTTTTTAGGGTTTAGGGTTTTGTTTTTAGGTTTTAGTGTTTAGAGTATTAGGACTTAGGGTTTATGTATTAAAATTTAGGGTTTAAGATTTAGTTTTTAGAATTAGGGTTTAGGGTTTCAGTTTTAGGTTTTAGGGTTTAGAGTTTTTGGGTTTAATGCTTAGTTTTAGGGTTTAAATTTAGGGTTTAGGGTTTCAAGTGATTCAAGTTTAGTGTATTAGGTTTTAGTTTTTAGCGTTTAGGGTTCAGGTTTTTTTAGGTTTTAGGGTTTGAAATTTTAGGGTTTAATGTTTAGTTTTATGGTTTAGGGTTTTAGTGTATTAAAGATAAGGGTTTTAGTTTTTAGGGTTTAGGGTTTTGTTTTTAGGTTTTAGTGTTTAGAGTATTAGGACTTAGGGTTTGGTGTATTAAAAATTAGGGTTTAAGATTTAGTTTTTAGGATTTAAGGTTTAGGGTTTTGTTTTAGGTTTTAGGGTTTAGAGTTGTTGGGTTTAATGCTTAGTTTCAGGGTTTAATTTTAGGTTTTAGGGTTTTGTTGTATTCATGTTTGGGGTTTTAGGTTTTAGTTTTTAGGGTTTTTGTTTTAGGTTTTAGTGTTTAGAATTTTGGGGTTTAATATTTAGTTTTAGGGATTAGGGTTTTAGTGTATTAATGATTAGGGATTTAGTTTTTAGGGTTTAGGGTTTTGTTTTTAGGTTTTGATGTTTAGAGTATTAGGACTTAGGGTTTAGTGTATTAAAAATTAGGGTTTAAGAATTAGTTTTTAGGATTTAAGGATTAGGGTTTTGGTTTTAGGTTTTAAGGTTTAGAGTTATTGGGTTTAATGCTTAGTTTCAGGGTTTTATTTTTGGTTTTAGGGTTTTGTTGTATTCATGTTTAGGGTTTTAGGTTTTAGTTTTTTGGGTTTTTGTTTTAGGTTTTAGTGTTTAGAATTTTGGGGTTTAATATTTAGTTTTAGGGATTAGGGTTTTAGTGTATTAAAGATTTGGGTTTTAGTTTTTAGGGTTTAGGGTTTTGTTTTTAGGTTTTAGTGTTTAGAGTATTAGGACTTAGGGTTTAGTGTATTAAAAATTAGGGTTTAAGAATTAGTTTTTAGGATTTAGGGATTAGGGTTTTGGTTTTAGGTTTTAAGGTTTAGAGTTTTTGGGTTTAATGCTTAGTTTTAGGGTTTAATTTTATGTTTCAGGGTTTTGTTGTATTCAAGTTTAGTGTTTTAGGTTTTAGTTTTTAGGGTTTTTGTTTTGGGTTTTAGGGTTTAGAATTTTAGGGTTTTAATGTTTAGTTTTAGGTATTAGGGTTTTAGTGTATTAAAGATTAGGGTTTTAGTTTTTAGGGTTTAGGGATTTAGTTTTTAGGTTTTATTGTTTAGAGTATTAGGACTTAGGGTTTAGTGTATTAAAAATTAGGGTTTAAGAATTAGTTTTTAGGATTTAGGGATTAGGGTTTTGGTTTTAGGTTTTAAGGTTTAGAGTTTTTGGGTTTAATGCTTAGTTTTTAGGGTTTAATTTTATGTTTTAGGGTTTTGTTGTATTCAAGTTTAGTGTTTTAGGTTTTAGTTTTTAGGGTTTTTGTTTTGGATTTTAGGGTTTAGAATTTTAGGGTTTAATGTTTAGTTTTAGGTATTAGGGTTTTAGTGTATTAAAGATTAGGGTTTTAGTTTTTAGGGTTTAGGGTTTTGTTTTTAGGTTTTAGTGTTTAGAGTATTAGGACTTAGGGTTTTGTGTATTAAAAATTAGGGTTTATGATTTAGTTTTTAGGATTTAGGGTTTAGGGTTTTGGTTTTAGGTTTTAGGGTTTAAAGTTTTTGGGTTTAATGCTTAGTTTTAGGGTTTAATTTTAGGTTTTAGGGTTTTGTTATATTCAAGTTTAGGGTTTTATGTTTTAGTTTTTAGGGTTTTGGTTTTAGGTTTTAGGGTTTTGGTTTTAGGTTTTAGGGTTTAGAATTTTAGGGTTAATGTTTAGTTTTAGGGTTTATGGTTTTAGTGTATTAAAGATTAGGGTTTTAGTTTTTAGGGTTTAGGGTTTTGTTTTTAGGTTTTAGTGTTTAGAGTATTAGGACTTAGGGTTTATGTATTAAAATTTAGGGTTTAAGATTTAGTTTTTAGGATTAGGGTTTAGGGTTTCAGTTTTAGGTTTTAGGGTTTAGAGTTTTTGGGTTTAATGCTTAGTTTTAGGGTTTGAATTTAGGGTTTAGGGTTTCAAGTGATTCAAGTTTAGTGTATTAGGTTTTAGTTTTTAGCGTTTAGGGTTCAGGTTTTTTTGGGTTTTAGGGTTTGGAATTTTAAGGTTTAATGTTTAGTTTTATGGTTTAGGGTTTTAGTGTATTAAAGATAAGGGTTTTAGTTTTTAGGGTTTAGGGTTTTGTTTTTAGGTTTTAGTGTTTAGAGTATTAGGACTTAGGGTTTGGTGTATTAAAAATTAGGATTTAAGATTTAGTTTTTAGGATTTAAGGTTTAGGGTTTTGTTTTAGGTTTTAGGGTTTAGAGTTGTTGGGTTTAATGCTTAGTTTCAGGGTTTAATTTTAGGTTTTAGGGTTTTGTTGTATTCATGTTTGGGGTTTTAGGTTTTAGTTTTTAGGGTTTTTGTTTTAGGTTTTAGTGTTTAGAATTTTGGGGTTTAATATTTAGTTTTAGGGATTAGGGTTTTAGTGTATTAATGATTAGGGATTTAGTTTTTAGGGTTTAGGGTTTTGTTTTTAGGTTTTGATGTTTAGAGTATTAGGACTTAGGGTTTAGTGTATTAAAAATTAGGGTTTAAGAATTAGTTTTTAGGATTTAAGGATTAGGGTTTTGGTTTTAGGTTTTAAGGTTTAGAGTTATTGGGTTTAAAGCTTAGTTTCAGGGTTTAATTTTAGGTTTTAGGGTTTTGTTTTATTCATGTTTAGGGTTTTAGGTTTTAGTTTTTTGGGTTTTTGTTTTAGGTTTTAGTGTTTAGAATTTTGGGGTTTAATATTTAGTTTTAGGGATTAGGGTTTTAGTGTATTAAAGATTTGGGTTTTAGTTTTTAAGGTTTAGGGTTTTGTTTTTAGGTTTTAGTGTTTAGAGTATTAGGACTTAGGGTTTAGTGTATTAAAAATTAGGGTTTAAGAATTTGTTTTTAGGATTTAGGGATTAGGGTTTTGGTTTTAGGTTTTAAGGTTTAGAGTTTTTGAATTTAATGCTTAGTTTTAGGGTTTAATTTTATGTTTCAGGGTTTTGTTGTATTCAAGTTTAGTGTTTTAGGTTTTAGTTTTTAGGGTTTTTGTTTTAGGTTTTAGGGTTTAGAATTTTAGGGTTTAATGTTTAGTTTTAGGTATTAGGGTTTTAGTGTATTAAAGATTAGGGTTTTAGTTTTTAGGGTTTAGGGTTTTGTTTTTAGGTTTTAGTGTTTAGAGTATTAGGACTTAGGGTTTTGTGTATTAAAAATTAGGGTTTATGATTTAGTTTTTAGGATTTAGGGTTTAGGGTTTTGTTTTAGGTTTTAGGGTTTAAAGTTTTTGGGTTTAATGTTTAGTTTTAGGGTTTAATTTTAGGTTTTAGGGTTTTGTTGTATTCAAGTTTAGGGTTTGAAGTTTTAGTTTTTAGGGTTTTGGTTTTAAGTTTTAAGGTTTTGGTTTTAGGTTTTAGGGTTTAGAATTTTAGGGTTAATGTTTAGTTTTAGGGTTTTTGGTTTTAGTGTATTAAAGATTAGGGTTTATGGTTTTTAGGGTTTAGGGTTTTTTTTAGGTTTTAGTGTTTAGAGTATTAGGACTTAGGGTTTAGTGTATTAAAATTTAGGGTTTAAGATTTAGTTTTTAGGATTAGGGTTTAGGGTTTCGGTTTTAGGTTTTAGGGTTTAGAGTTTTTGGGTTTAATGCTTAGTTGAAGGGTTTAATTTTAGGGTTAAGGGTTTCAAGTGATTCAAGTTTAGTGTATTAGGTTTTAGTTTTTAGCGTTTAGGGTTCAGGTTTTTTAGGTTTTAGGGTTTAAAATTTTAGGATTTAAAGTTTAGTTTTAGGGTTTAGGGTTTATGGTTTAAGGTTCTAGTTTTAGGGTTTTAGTGTATTAAAGATTAGGGTTTTAGATTTTAGGGTTTAGGGTTTTGTTTTTATGTTTTAGTGTTTATAGTATTAGGATTTAGGGTTTAAGGTATTAAAGTTTAGGTTTTAGATTTAGTTTTTAGGGTTTAGGATTTTTGTTTTCAATTTTAGAGATTGAGTTTTTGGCTTTTATTTGGGTTTTAGTGTATTCAAGTTTAGGGTTTTAGATTTTAGTTTTTAGGGTTTTGGTTTTAGGTTTTAGGGTTTAATGTTTAGTTTTAGGGTTTAGTGTTTTAGTGTATTAAAGATTAGGGTTTTAGTTTTTAGCGTTTGGGGTTTAGAGTTTTGTTTTTAAGTTTTGGTGTTTAGATTATTAGGACTTAGGGTTTTATTTAAGGTTTAGCGTTTAGGGTTTAGTGTATTAAAATTTAGGGTTTAAGATTTAGTTTTATGGATTTAGGGTTTAGGGTTTTGGTTTTAGTTTTTAGGTTTTAGGTTTTAGGTTTTAGGGTTTAATGTTTAGTTTTAGGATTTAGGGTTTTATTGTATTAAAGAAGAGGGTTTTAGTTTTTAGCGTTTAGGGTTTAGAGTTTTGTTTTTAAGTTTTAGTGTTTAGATTATTAGGACTTAGGGTTTAAGGTATTAAAATTTAGGGTTTAAGATTTAGTTTTATGGATTTAGGGTTTAGGGTTTTGGTTTTAGGTTTTAGGGTTTAGAGTTTTTGGGTTTAATACTTAGTTTTAGGGTTTAATTTTTGGTTTTAGGGTTTAGAATTTTAGGGTTTAATGTTTAGTTTTAGGTATTAGGGTTTTAGTGTATTAAAGATTAGGATTTTAGTTTTAGGGTTTAGGGTTTTGTTTTTAGGTTTTAGTGTTTAGAGTATTAGGACTTAGGGTTTATTGTATTAAAAATTAGGGTTTATGATTTAGTTTTTAGGATTTAGGGTTTAGGGTTTTGGTTTTAGGTTTTAGGGTTTAAAGTTTGTGGGTTTAATGCTTAGTTTTAGGGTTTAATTTTAGGTTTTGGGGTTTTGTTGTATTCAAGTTTAGGGTTTTAAGTTTTAGTTTTTAGGGTTTTGGTTTTAGGTTTTAGGGTTTTGGTTTTAGGTTTTAGGGTTTAGAGTTTTTGGGTTTAATGCTTAGTTGAAGGGTTTAATTTTAGGGTTTAGAGTTTCAAGGGATTCAAGTTTAGTGTATTAGGTTTTAGTTTTTAGCGTTTAGGGTTCAGGTTATTTTAGGTTTTAGGGTTTAAAATTTTAGGATTTAATGTTTAGTTTTAGGGTTTAGGGTTTATGGTTTAAGGTTCTAGTTTTAGGGTTTTAGTGTATTAAAGATTAGGGTTTTAGATTTTAGGGTTTAGGGTTTTGTTTTTATGTTTTAGTGTTTATAGTATTAGGATTTAGGGTTTAAGGTATTAAAGTTTAGGTTTTAGATTTAGTTTTTAGGGTTTAGGATTTTTGTTTTCAATTTTAGAGATTGAGTTTTTGGCTTTTATTTGGGTTTTAGTGTATTCAAGTTTAGGGTTTTAGATTTTAGTTTTTAGGGTTTTGGTTTTAGGTTTTAGGGTTTAATGTTTAGTTTTAGGGTTTAGTGTTTTAGTGTATTAAAGATTAGGGTTTTAGTTTTTAGCGTTTGGGGTTTAGAGTTTTGTTTTTAAGTTTTGGTGTTTAGATTATTAGGACTTAGGGTTTTATTTAAGGTTTAGCGTTTAGGGTTTAGTTTATTAAAATTTAGGGTTTAAGATTTAGTTTTATGGATTTAGGGTTTAGGGTTTTGGTTTTAGTTTTTAGGTTTTAGGTTTTAGGTTTTAGGGTTTAATGTTTAGTTTTAGGATTTAGGGTTTTATTGTATTAAAGAAGAGGGTTTTAGTTTTTAGCGTTTAGGGTTTAGAGTTTTGTTTTTAAGTTTTAGTGTTTAGATTATTAGGACTTAGGGTTTAGTGTATTAAAATTTAGGGTTTAAGATTTAGTTTTATGGATTTAGGGTTTAGGGTTTTGGTTTTAGGTTTTAGGGTTTAGAGTTTTTGGGTTTAATACTTAGTTTTAGGGTTTAATTTTTGGTTTTAGGGTTTAGAATTTTAGGGTTTAATGTTTAGTTTTAGGTATTAGGGTTTTAGTGTATTAAAGATTAGGATTTTAGTTTTAGGGTTTAGGGTTTTGTTTTTAGGTTTTAGTGTTTAGAGTATTAGGACTTAGGGTTTATTGTATTAAAAATTAGGGTTTATGATTTAGTTTTTAGGATTTAGGGTTTAGGGTTTTGGTTTTAGGTTTTAGGGTTTAAAGTTTGTGGGTTTAATGCTTAGTTTTAGGGTTTAATTTTAGGTTTTAGGGTTTTGTTGTATTCAAGTTTAGGGTTTTAAGTTTTAGTTTTTAGGGTTTTGGTTTTAGGTTTTAGGGTTTTGGTTTTAGGTTTTAGGGTTTAGAGTTTTTGGGTTTAATGCGTAGTTGAAGGGTTTAATTTTAGGGTTTAGGGTTTCAAGGGATTCAAGTTTAGTGTATTAGGTTTTAGTTTTTAGCGTTTAGGGTTCAGGTTTTTTTAGGTTTTAGGGTTTAAAATTTTAGGATTTAATGTTTAGTTTTAGGGTTTAGGGTTTAATGTTTAGTTTTAGGGTTTAGTGTTTTAGTGTATTAAAGATTAGGGTTTTAGTTTTTAGCGTTTGGGGTTTAGAGTTTTGTTTTTAAGTTTTGGTGTTTAGATTATTAGGACTTAGGGTTTTATTTAAGGTTTAGCGTTTAGGGTTTAGTTTATTAAAATTTAGGGTTTAAGATTTAGTTTTATGGATTTAGGGTTTAGGGTTTTGGTTTTAGTTTTTAGGTTTTAGGTTTTAGGTTTTAGGGTTTAATGTTTAGTTTTAGGATTTAGGGTTTTATTGTATTAAAGAAGAGGGTTTTAGTTTTTAGCGTTTAGGGTTTAGAGTTTTGTTTTTAAGTTTTAGTGTTTAGATTATTAGGACTTAGGGTTTAGTGTATTAAAATTTAGGGTTTAAGATTTAGTTTTATGGATTTAGGGTTTAGGGTTTTGGTTTTAGGTTTTAGGGTTTAGAGTTTTTGGGTTTAATACTTAGTTTTAGGGTTTAATTTTTGGTTTTAGGGTTTAGAATTTTAGGGTTTAATGTTTAGTTTTAGGTATTAGGGTTTTAGTGTATTAAAGATTAGGATTTTAGTTTTAGGGTTTAGGGTTTTGTTTTTAGGTTTTAGTGTTTAGAGTATTAGGACTTAGGGTTTATTGTATTAAAAATTAGGGTTTATGATTTAGTTTTTAGGATTTAGGGTTTAGGGTTTTGGTTTTAGGTTTTAGGGTTTAAAGTTTGTGGGTTTAATGCTTAGTTTTAGGGTTTAATTTTAGGTTTTAGGGTTTTGTTGTATTCAAGTTTAGGGTTTTAAGTTTTAGTTTTTAGGGTTTTGGTTTTAGGTTTTAGGGTTTTGGTTTTAGGTTTTAGGGTTTAGAGTTTTTGGGTTTAATGCTTAGTTGAAGGGTTTAATTTTAGGGTTTAGGGTTTCAAGGGATTCAAGTTTAGTGTATTAGGTTTTAGTTTTTAGCGTTTAGGGTTCAGGTTTTTTTAGGTTTTAGGGTTTAAAATTTTAGGATTTAATGTTTAGTTTTAGGGTTTAGGGTTTATGGTTTAAGGTTCTAGTTTTAGGGTTTTAGTGTATTAAAGATTAGGGTTTTAGATTTTAGGGTTTAGGGTTTTGTTTTTATGTTTTAGTGTTTATAGTATTAGGATTTAGGGTTTAAGGTATTAAAGTTTAGGTTTTAGATTTAGTTTTTAGGGTTTAGGATTTTTGTTTTCAATTTTAGAGATTGAGTTTTTGGCTTTTATTTGGGTTTTAGTGTATTCAAGTTTAGGGTTTTAGATTTTAGTTTTTAGGGTTTTGGTTTTAGGTTTTAGGGTTTAATGTTTAGTTTTAGGGTTTAGTGTTTTAGTGTATTAAAGATTAGGGTTTTAGTTTTTAGCGTTTGGGGTTTAGAGTTTTGTTTTTAAGTTTTGGTGTTTAGATTATTAGGACTTAGGGTTTTATTTAAGGTTTAGCGTTTAGGGTTTAGTGTATTAAAATTTAGGGTTTAAGATTTAGTTTTATGGATTTAGGGTTTAGGGTTTTGGTTTTAGTTTTTAGGTTTTAGGTTTTAGGTTTTAGGGTTTAATGTTTAGTTTTAGGATTTAGGGTTTTATTGTATTAAAGAAGAGGGTTTTAGTTTTTAGCGTTTAGGGTTAAGAGTTTTGTTTTTAAGTTTTAGTGTTTAGATTATTAGGACTTAGGGTTTAGTGTATTAAAATTTAGGGTTTAAGATTTAGTTTTATGGATTTAGGGTTTAGGGTTTTGGTTTTAGGTTTTAGGGTTTAGAGTTTTTGGGTTTAATACTTAGTTTTAGGGTTTAATTTTTGGTTTTAGGGTTTAGAATTTTAGGGTTTAATGTTTAGTTTTAGGTATTAGGGTTTTAGTGTATTAAAGATTAGGATTTTAGTTTTAGGGTTTAGGGTTTTGTTTTTAGGTTTTAGTGTTTAGAGTATTAGGACTTAGGGTTTATTGTATTAAAAATTAGGGTTTATGATTTAGTTTTTAGGATTTAGGGTTTAGGGTTTTGGTTTTAGGTTTTAGGGTTTAAAGTTTGTGGGTTTAATGCTTAGTTTTAGGGTTTAATTTTAGGTTTTAGGGTTTTGTTGTATTCAAGTTTAGGGTTTTAAGTTTTAGTTTTTAGGGTTTTGGTTTTAGGTTTTAGGGTTTTGGTTTTAGGTTTTAGGGTTTAGAATTTTAGGGTTAATGTTTAGTTTTAGGGTTTATGGTTTTAGTGTATTAAAGATTAGGGTTTTAGTTTTTAGGGTTTAGGGTTTTGTTTTTAGGTTTTAGTGTTTAGAGTATTAGGACTTAGGGTTTATGTATTAAAATTTAGGGTTTAAGATTTAGTTTTTAGAATTAGGGTTTAGGGTTTCAGTTTTAGGTTTTAGGGTTTAGAGTTTTTGGGTTTAATGCTTAGTTTTAGGGTTTAAATTTAGGGTTTAGGGTTTCAAGTGATTCAAGTTTAGTGTATTAGGTTTTAGTTTTTAGCGTTTAGGGTTCAGGTTTTTTTAGGTTTTAGGGTTTGGAATTTTAGGGTTTAATGTTTAGTTTTATGGTTTAGGGTTTTAGTGTATTAAAGATAAGGGTTTTAGTTTTTAGGGTTTAGGGTTTTGTTTTTAGGTTTTAGTGTTTAGAGTATTAGGACTTAGGGTTTGGTGTATTAAAAATTAGGGTTTAAGATTTAGTATTTAGGATTTAGGGTTTAGGGTTTTGTTTTAGGTTTTAGGGTTTAGAGTTTTTGGGTTTAATGCTTAGTTTCAGGGTTTAATTTTAGGTTTTAGGGTTTTGTTGTATTCATGTTTGGGGTTTTAGGTTTTAGTTTTTAGGGTTTTTGTTTTAGGTTTTAGTGTTTAGAATTTTGGGGTTTAATATTTAGTTTTAGGGATTAGGGTTTTAGTGTATTAAAGATTAGGGTTTTAGTTTTTAGGGTTTAGGGTTTTGTTTTTAGGTTTTGATGTTTAGAGTATTAGGACTTAGGGTTTAGTGTATTAAAAATTAGGGTTTAAGAATTAGTTTTTAGGATTTAAGGATTAGGGTTTTGGTTTTAGGTTTTAAGGTTTAGAGTTATTGGGTTTAATGCTTAGTTTCAGGGTTTAATTTTTGGTTTTAGGGTTTTGTTGTATTCATGTTTAGGGTTTTAGGTTTTAGTTTTTTGGGTTTTTGTTTTAGGTTTTAGTGTTTAGAATTTTGGGGTTTAATATTTAGTTTTAGGGATTAGGGTTTTAGTGTATTAAAGATTTGGGTTTTAGTTTTTAGGGTTTAGGGTTTTGTTTTTAGGTTTTAGTGTTTAGAGTATTAGGACTTAGGGTTTAGTGTATTAAAAATTAGGGTTTAAGAATTAGTTTTTAGGATTTAGGGATTAGGGTTTTGGTTTTAGGTTTTAAGGTTTAGAGTTTTTGGGTTTAATGCTTAGTTTTAGGGTTTAATTTTATGTTTCAGGGTTTTGTTGTATTCAAGTTTAGTGTTTTAGGTTTTAGTTTTTAGGGTTTTTGTTTTGGGTTTTAGGGTTTAGAATTTTAGGGTTTAATGTTTAGTTTTAGGTATTAGGGTTTTAGTGTATTAAAGATTAGGGTTTTAGTTTTTAGGGTTTAGGGTTTTGTTTTTAGGTTTTAGTGTTTAGAGTATTAGGACTTAGGGTTTTGTGTATTAAAAATTAGGGTTTATGATTTAGTTTTTAGGATTTAGGGTTTAGGGTTTTGGTTTTAGGTTTTAGGGTTTAAAGTTTTTGGGTTTAATGCTTAGTTTTAGGGTTTAATTTTAGGTTTTAGGGTTTTGTTGTATTCAAGTTTAGGGTTTTATGTTTTAGTTTTTAGGGTTTTGGTTTTAGGTTTTAGGGTTTAGAATTTTAGGGTTAATGTTTAGTTTTAGGGTTTATGGTTTCAGGGTATTAAAGATTAGGGTTTTAGTTTTTAGGGTTTAGGGTTTTGTTTTTAGGTTTTAGTGTTTAGAGTATTAGGACTTAGGGTTTAGTGTATTAAAATTTAGGGTTTAAGATTTAGTTTTTAGGATTAGGGTTTAAGGTTTCGGTTTAAGGTTTTAGGGTTTAGAGTTTTTGGGTTTAATGCTTAGTTGAAGGGTTTAATTTTAGGGTTTAGGGTTTCAAGTGATTCAAGTTTAGTGTATTAGGTTTTAGTTTTTAGCGTTTAGGGTTTAGGGTTTTGGTTTTAGGTTTTAGGGTTTAAAGTTTGTGGGTTTAATGCTTAGTTTTAGGGTTTAATTTTAGGTTTTAGGGTTTTGTTGTATTCAAGTTTAGGGTTTTAAGTTTTAGTTTTTAGGGTTTTGGTTTTAGGTTTTAGGGTTTTGGTTTTAGGTTTTAGGGTTTAGAGTTTTTGGGTTTAATGCTTAGTTGAAGGGTTTAATTTTAGGGTTTAGGGTTTCAAGGGATTCAAGTTTAGTGTATTAGGTTTTAGTTTTTAGCGTTTAGGGTTCAGGTTTTTTTAGGTTTTAGGGTTTAAAATTTTAGGATTTAATGTTTAGTTTTAGGGTTTAGGGTTTATGGTTTAAGGTTCTAGTTTTAGGGTTTTAGTGTATTAAAGATTAGGGTTTTAGATTTTAGGGTTTAGGGTTTTGTTTTTATGTTTTAGTGTTTATAGTATTAGGATTTAGGGTTTAAGGTATTAAAGTTTAGGTTTTAGATTTAGTTTTTAGGGTTTAGGATTTTTGTTTTCAATTTTAGAGATTGAGTTTTTGGCTTTTATTTGGGTTTTAGTGTATTCAAGTTTAGGGTTTTAGATTTTAGTTTTTAGGGTTTTGGTTTTAGGTTTTAGGGTTTAATGTTTAGTTTTAGGGTTTAGTGTTTTAGTGTATTAAAGATTAGGGTTTTAGTTTTTAGCGTTTGGGGTTTAGAGTTTTGTTTTTAAGTTTTGGTGTTTAGATTATTAGGACTTAGGGTTTTATTTAAGGTTTAGCGTTTAGGGTTTAGTGTATTAAAATTTAGGGTTTAAGATTTAGTTTTATGGATTTAGGGTTTAGGGTTTTGGTTTTAGTTTTTAGGTTTTAGGTTTTAGGTTTTAGGGTTTAATGTTTAGTTTTAGGATTTAGGGTTTTATTGTATTAAAGAAGAGGGTTTTAGTTTTTAGCGTTTAGGGTTTAGAGTTTTGTTTTTAAGTTTTAGTGTTTAGATTATTAGGACTTAGGGTTTAGTGTATTAAAATTTAGGGTTTAAGATTTAGTTTTATGGATTTAGGGTTTAGGGTTTTGGTTTTAGGTTTTAGGGTTTAGAGTTTTTGGGTTTAATACTTAGTTTTAGGGTTTAATTTTTGGTTTTAGGGTTTAGAATTTTAGGGTTTAATGTTTAGTTTTAGGTATTAGGGTTTTAGTGTATTAAAGATTAGGATTTTAGTTTTAGGGTTTAGGGTTTTGTTTTTAGGTTTTAGTGTTTAGAGTATTAGGACTTAGGGTTTATTGTATTAAAAATTAGGGTTTATGATTTAGTTTTTAGGATTTAGGGTTTAGGGTTTTGGTTTTAGGTTTTAGGGTTTAAAGTTTGTGGGTTTAATGCTTAGTTTTAGGGTTTAATTTTAGGTTTTGGGGTTTTGTTGTATTCAAGTTTAGGGTTTTAAGTTTTAGTTTTTAGGGTTTTGGTTTTAGGTTTTAGGGTTTTGGTTTTAGGTTTTAGGGTTTAGAGTTTTTGGGTTTAATGCTTAGTTGAAGGGTTTAATTTTAGGGTTTAGAGTTTCAAGGGATTCAAGTTTAGTGTATTAGGTTTTAGTTTTTAGCGTTTAGGGTTCAGGTTTTTTTAGGTTTTAGGGTTTAAAATTTTAGGATTTAATGTTTAGTTTTAGGGTTTAGGGTTTATGGTTTAAGGTTCTAGTTTTAGGGTTTTAGTGTATTAAAGATTAGGGTTTTAGATTTTAGGGTTTAGGGTTTTGTTTTTATGTTTTAGTGTTTATAGTATTAGGATTTAGGGTTTAAGGTATTAAAGTTTAGGTTTTAGATTTAGTTTTTAGGGTTTAGGATTTTTGTTTTCAATTTTAGAGATTGAGTTTTTGGCTTTTATTTGGGTTTTAGTGTATTCAAGTTTAGGGTTTTAGATTTTAGTTTTTAGGGTTTTGGTTTTAGGTTTTAGG
This sequence comes from Euphrasia confusa, assembly GCA_954870475.1. Lineage (NCBI taxonomy): Eukaryota > Viridiplantae > Streptophyta > Magnoliopsida > Lamiales > Orobanchaceae > Euphrasia > Euphrasia confusa. The sequence continues at coordinate 22,700,285 of OX940956.1, forward strand.
GTTTAATGTTTAGTTTTAGGGTTTAGTGTTTTAGTGTATTAAAGATTAGGGTTTTAGTTTTTAGCGTTTGGGGTTTAGAGTTTTGTTTTTAAGTTTTGGTGTTTAGATTATTAGGACTTAGGGTTTTATTTAAGGTTTAGCGTTTAGGGTTTAGTTTATTAAAATTTAGGGTTTAAGATTTAGTTTTATGGATTTAGGGTTTAGGGTTTTGGTTTTAGTTTTTAGGTTTTAGGTTTTAGGTTTTAGGGTTTAATGTTTAGTTTTAGGATTTAGGGTTTTATTGTATTAAAGAAGAGGGTTTTAGTTTTTAGCGTTTAGGGTTTAGAGTTTTGTTTTTAAGTTTTAGTGTTTAGATTATTAGGACTTAGGGTTTAGTGTATTAAAATTTAGGGTTTAAGATTTAGTTTTATGGATTTAGGGTTTAGGGTTTTGGTTTTAGGTTTTAGGGTTTAGAGTTTTTGGGTTTAATACTTAGTTTTAGGGTTTAATTTTTGGTTTTAGGGTTTAGAATTTTAGGGTTTAATGTTTAGTTTTAGGTATTAGGGTTTTAGTGTATTAAAGATTAGGATTTTAGTTTTAGGGTTTAGGGTTTTGTTTTTAGGTTTTAGTGTTTAGAGTATTAGGACTTAGGGTTTATTGTATTAAAAATTAGGGTTTATGATTTAGTTTTTAGGATTTAGGGTTTAGGGTTTTGGTTTTAGGTTTTAGGGTTTAAAGTTTGTGGGTTTAATGCTTAGTTTTAGGGTTTAATTTTAGGTTTTAGGGTTTTGTTGTATTCAAGTTTAGGGTTTTAAGTTTTAGTTTTTAGGGTTTTGGTTTTAGGTTTTAGGGTTTTGGTTTTAGGTTTTAGGGTTTAGAGTTTTTGGGTTTAATGCTTAGTTGAAGGGTTTAATTTTAGGGTTTAGGGTTTCAAGGGATTCAAGTTTAGTGTATTAGGTTTTAGTTTTTAGCGTTTAGGGTTCAGGTTTTTTTAGGTTTTAGGGTTTAAAATTTTAGGATTTAATGTTTAGTTTTAGGGTTTAGGGTTTATGGTTTAAGGTTCTAGTTTTAGGGTTTTAGTGTATTAAAGATTAGGGTTTTAGATTTTAGGGTTTAGGGTTTTGTTTTTATGTTTTAGTGTTTATAGTATTAGGATTTAGGGTTTAAGGTATTAAAGTTTAGGTTTTAGATTTAGTTTTTAGGGTTTAGGATTTTTGTTTTCAATTTTAGAGATTGAGTTTTTGGCTTTTATTTGGGTTTTAGTGTATTCAAGTTTAGGGTTTTAGATTTTAGTTTTTAGGGTTTTGGTTTTAGGTTTTAGGGTTTAATGTTTAGTTTTAGGGTTTAGTGTTTTAGTGTATTAAAGATTAGGGTTTTAGTTTTTAGCGTTTGGGGTTTAGAGTTTTGTTTTTAAGTTTTGGTGTTTAGATTATTAGGACTTAGGGTTTTATTTAAGGTTTAGCGTTTAGGGTTTAGTGTATTAAAATTTAGGGTTTAAGATTTAGTTTTATGGATTTAGGGTTTAGGGTTTTGGTTTTAGTTTTTAGGTTTTAGGTTTTAGGTTTTAGGGTTTAATGTTTAGTTTTAGGATTTAGGGTTTTATTGTATTAAAGAAGAGGGTTTTAGTTTTTAGCGTTTAGGGTTAAGAGTTTTGTTTTTAAGTTTTAGTGTTTAGATTATTAGGACTTAGGGTTTAGTGTATTAAAATTTAGGGTTTAAGATTTAGTTTTATGGATTTAGGGTTTAGGGTTTTGGTTTTAGGTTTTAGGGTTTAGAGTTTTTGGGTTTAATACTTAGTTTTAGGGTTTAATTTTTGGTTTTAGGGTTTAGAATTTTAGGGTTTAATGTTTAGTTTTAGGTATTAGGGTTTTAGTGTATTAAAGATTAGGATTTTAGTTTTAGGGTTTAGGGTTTTGTTTTTAGGTTTTAGTGTTTAGAGTATTAGGACTTAGGGTTTATTGTATTAAAAATTAGGGTTTATGATTTAGTTTTTAGGATTTAGGGTTTAGGGTTTTGGTTTTAGGTTTTAGGGTTTAAAGTTTGTGGGTTTAATGCTTAGTTTTAGGGTTTAATTTTAGGTTTTAGGGTTTTGTTGTATTCAAGTTTAGGGTTTTAAGTTTTAGTTTTTAGGGTTTTGGTTTTAGGTTTTAGGGTTTTGGTTTTAGGTTTTAGGGTTTAGAATTTTAGGGTTAATGTTTAGTTTTAGGGTTTATGGTTTTAGTGTATTAAAGATTAGGGTTTTAGTTTTTAGGGTTTAGGGTTTTGTTTTTAGGTTTTAGTGTTTAGAGTATTAGGACTTAGGGTTTATGTATTAAAATTTAGGGTTTAAGATTTAGTTTTTAGAATTAGGGTTTAGGGTTTCAGTTTTAGGTTTTAGGGTTTAGAGTTTTTGGGTTTAATGCTTAGTTTTAGGGTTTAAATTTAGGGTTTAGGGTTTCAAGTGATTCAAGTTTAGTGTATTAGGTTTTAGTTTTTAGCGTTTAGGGTTCAGGTTTTTTTAGGTTTTAGGGTTTGGAATTTTAGGGTTTAATGTTTAGTTTTATGGTTTAGGGTTTTAGTGTATTAAAGATAAGGGTTTTAGTTTTTAGGGTTTAGGGTTTTGTTTTTAGGTTTTAGTGTTTAGAGTATTAGGACTTAGGGTTTGGTGTATTAAAAATTAGGGTTTAAGATTTAGTATTTAGGATTTAGGGTTTAGGGTTTTGTTTTAGGTTTTAGGGTTTAGAGTTTTTGGGTTTAATGCTTAGTTTCAGGGTTTAATTTTAGGTTTTAGGGTTTTGTTGTATTCATGTTTGGGGTTTTAGGTTTTAGTTTTTAGGGTTTTTGTTTTAGGTTTTAGTGTTTAGAATTTTGGGGTTTAATATTTAGTTTTAGGGATTAGGGTTTTAGTGTATTAAAGATTAGGGTTTTAGTTTTTAGGGTTTAGGGTTTTGTTTTTAGGTTTTGATGTTTAGAGTATTAGGACTTAGGGTTTAGTGTATTAAAAATTAGGGTTTAAGAATTAGTTTTTAGGATTTAAGGATTAGGGTTTTGGTTTTAGGTTTTAAGGTTTAGAGTTATTGGGTTTAATGCTTAGTTTCAGGGTTTAATTTTTGGTTTTAGGGTTTTGTTGTATTCATGTTTAGGGTTTTAGGTTTTAGTTTTTTGGGTTTTTGTTTTAGGTTTTAGTGTTTAGAATTTTGGGGTTTAATATTTAGTTTTAGGGATTAGGGTTTTAGTGTATTAAAGATTTGGGTTTTAGTTTTTAGGGTTTAGGGTTTTGTTTTTAGGTTTTAGTGTTTAGAGTATTAGGACTTAGGGTTTAGTGTATTAAAAATTAGGGTTTAAGAATTAGTTTTTAGGATTTAGGGATTAGGGTTTTGGTTTTAGGTTTTAAGGTTTAGAGTTTTTGGGTTTAATGCTTAGTTTTAGGGTTTAATTTTATGTTTCAGGGTTTTGTTGTATTCAAGTTTAGTGTTTTAGGTTTTAGTTTTTAGGGTTTTTGTTTTGGGTTTTAGGGTTTAGAATTTTAGGGTTTAATGTTTAGTTTTAGGTATTAGGGTTTTAGTGTATTAAAGATTAGGGTTTTAGTTTTTAGGGTTTAGGGTTTTGTTTTTAGGTTTTAGTGTTTAGAGTATTAGGACTTAGGGTTTTGTGTATTAAAAATTAGGGTTTATGATTTAGTTTTTAGGATTTAGGGTTTAGGGTTTTGGTTTTAGGTTTTAGGGTTTAAAGTTTTTGGGTTTAATGCTTAGTTTTAGGGTTTAATTTTAGGTTTTAGGGTTTTGTTGTATTCAAGTTTAGGGTTTTATGTTTTAGTTTTTAGGGTTTTGGTTTTAGGTTTTAGGGTTTAGAATTTTAGGGTTAATGTTTAGTTTTAGGGTTTATGGTTTCAGGGTATTAAAGATTAGGGTTTTAGTTTTTAGGGTTTAGGGTTTTGTTTTTAGGTTTTAGTGTTTAGAGTATTAGGACTTAGGGTTTAGTGTATTAAAATTTAGGGTTTAAGATTTAGTTTTTAGGATTAGGGTTTAAGGTTTCGGTTTTAGGTTTTAGGGTTTAGAGTTTTTGGGTTTAATGCTTAGTTGAAGGGTTTAATTTTAGGGTTTAGGGTTTCAAGTGATTCAAGTTTAGTGTATTAGGTTTTAGTTTTTAGCGTTTAGGGTTCAGGTTTTAGTTTTAGTGTATTAAAGATTAGGGTTTTAGATTTTAGGTTTTAGGGTTTGTTTTTATGTTTTAGTGTTTATAGTATTAGGATTTAGGGTTTAAGGTATTAAAGTTTAGGTTTTAGATTTAGTTTTTAGGGTTTAGGATTTTTGTTTTCAATTTTAGAGATTGAGTTTTTGGCTTTTGTTTAAGGTTTAGGGTTTAGGGTTTTAGTGTATTCAAGTTTAGGGTTTTAGATTTTAGTTTTTAGGGTTTTGGTTTTAGGTTTTAGGGTTTAATGTTTAGTTTTAGGGTTTAGTGTTTTAGTGTATTAAATATTAGGGTTTTATTTTTTAGCGTTTAGGGTTTAGAGTTTTGTTTTTAAGTTTTAGTGTTTAGATTATTAGGACTTAGTGTTTAGTGTATTAAAATTTAGGGTTTAAGATTTAGTTTTATAGATTTAGGGTTTAGGGTTTTGGTTTTAGGTTTTAGGGTTTAGAGTTTTTGGGTTTAATGCTTAGTTTTAAGGTTTAATTTTAGGTTTTAGGGTTTAGAATTTTAGGGTTTAATGTTTAGTTTTAGGTATTAGGGTTTTAGTGTATTAAAGATTAGGGTTTTAATTTTTAGGGTTTAGGGTTTTGTTTTTAGGTTTTAGTGTTTAGAGTATTAGGACTTAGGGTTTAGTGTATTAAAAATTAGGGTTTATGATTTAGTTTTTAGGATTTAGGGTTTAGGGTTTTGGTTTTAGGTTTTAGGGTTTAAAGTTTTTGGGTTTAATGCTTAGTTTTAGGGTTTAATTTTAGGTTTTAGGGTTTTGTTGTATTCAAGTTTAGGGTTTTAAGTTTTAGTTTTTAGGGTTTTGGTTTTAGGTTTTAGGGTTTTGGTTTTAGGTTTTAGGGTTTAGAATTTTAGGGTTAATGTTTAGTTTTAGGGTTTATGGTTTTAGTGTATTAAAGATTAGGGTTTTAGTTTTTAGGGTTTAGGGTTTTGTTTTTAGGTTTTAGTGTTTAGAGTATTAGGACTTAGGGTTTATGTATTAAAATTTAGGGTTTAAGATTTAGTTTTTAGAATTAGGGTTTAGGGTTTCAGTTTTAGGTTTTATGGTTTAGAGTTTTTGGGTTTAATGCTTAGTTTTAGGGTTTAAATTTAGGGTTTAGGGTTTCAAGTGATTCAAGTTTAGTGTATTAGGTTTTAGTTTTTAGCATTTAGGGTTCAGGTTTTTTTAGGTTTTAGGGTTTGGAATTTTAGGGTTTAATGTTTAGTTTTATGGTTTAGGGTTTTAGTGTATTAAAGATAAGGGTTTTAGTTTTTAGGGTTTAGGGTTTTGTTTTTAGGTTTTAGTGTTTAGAGTATTAGGACTTAGGGTTTGGTGTATTAAAAATTAGGGTTTAAGATTTAGTATTTAGGATTTAGGGTTTAGGGTTTTGTTTTAGGTTTTAGGGTTTAGAGTTTTTGGGTTTAATGCTTAGTTTCAGGGTTTAATTTTAGGTTTTAGGGTTTTGTTGTATTCATGTTTGGGGTTTTAGGTTTTAGTTTTTAGGGTTTTTGTTTTAGGTTTTAGTGTTTAGAATTTTGGGGTTTAATATTTAGTTTTAGGGATTAGGGTTTTAGTGTATTAAAGATTAGGGTTTTAGTTTTTAGGGTTTAGGGTTTTGTTTTTAGGTTTTGATGTTTAGAGTATTAGGACTTAGGGTTTAGTGTATTAAAAATTAGGGTTTAAGAATTAGTTTTTAGGATTTAAGGATTAGGGTTTTGGTTTTAGGTTTTAAGGTTTAGAGTTATTGGGTTTAATGCTTAGTTTCAGGGTTTAATTTTTGGTTTTAGGGTTTTGTTGTATTCATGTTTAGGGTTTTAGGTTTTAGTTTTTTGGGTTTTTGTTTTAGGTTTTAGTGTTTAGAATTTTGGGGTTTAATATTTAGTTTTAGGGATTAGGGTTTTAGTGTATTAAAGATTAGGGTTTTAGTTTTTAGGGTTTAGGGTTTTGTTTTTAGGTTTTGATGTTTAGAGTATTAGGACTTAGGGTTTAGTGTATTAAAAATTAGGGTTTAAGAATTAGTTTTTAGGATTTAGGGTTTAGGGTTTTGGTTTTAGGTTTTAGGGTTTAAAGTTTTTGGGTTTAATGCTTAGTTTTAGGGTTTAATTTTAGGTTTTAGGGTTTTGTTGTATTCAAGTTTAGGGTTTTATGTTTTAGTTTTTAGGGTTTTGGTTTTAGGTTTTAGGGTTTTGGTTTTAGGTTTTAGGGTTTAGAATTTTAGGGTTAATGTTTAGTTTTAGGGTTTATGGTTTTAGTGTATTAAAGATTAGGGTTTTAGTTTTTAGGGTTTAGGGTTTTGTTTTTAGGTTTTAGTGTTTAGAGTATTAGGACTTAGGGTTTATGTATTAAAATTTAGGGTTTAAGATTTAGTTTTTAGGTTTAGGGTTTAGGGTTTCAGTTTTAGGTTTTAGGGTTTAGAGTTTTTGGGTTTAATGCTTAGTTTTAGGGTTTGAATTTAGGGTTTAGGGTTTCAAGTGATTCAAGTTTAGTGTATTAGGTTTTAGTTTTTAGCGTTTAGGGTTCAGGTTTTTTTGGGTTTTAGGGTTTGGAATTTTAAGGTTTAATGTTTAGTTTTATGGTTTAGGGTTTTAGTGTATTAAAGATAAGGGTTTTAGTTTTTAGGGTTTAGGGTTTTGTTTTTAGGTTTTAGTGTTTAGAGTATTAGGACTTAGGGTTTGGTGTATTAAAAATTAGGGTTTAAGATTTAGTTTTTAGGATTTAAGGTTTAGGGTTTTGTTTTAGGTTTTAGGGTTTAGAGTTGTTGGGTTTAATGCTTAGTTTCAGGGTTTAATTTTAGGTTTTAGGGTTTTGTTGTATTCATGTTTGGGGTTTTAGGTTTTAGTTTTTAGGGTTTTTGTTTTAGGTTTTAGTGTTTAGAATTTTGGGGTTTAATATTTAGTTTTAGGGATTAGGGTTTTAGTGTATTAATGATTAGGGATTTAGTTTTTAGGGTTTATTTGATGTTTAGAGTATTAGGACTTAGGGTTTAGTGTATTAAAAATTAGGGTTTAAGAATTAGTTTATAGGATTTAAGGATTAGGGTTTTGGTTTTAGGTTTTAAGGTTTAGAGTTATTGGGTTTAAAGCTTAGTTTCAGGGTTTAATTTTAGGTTTTAGGGTTTTGTTTTATTCATGTTTAGGGTTTTAGGTTTTAGTTTTTTGGGTTTTTGTTTTAGGTTTTAGTGTTTAGAATTTTGGGGTTTAATATTTAGTTTTAGGGATTAGGGTTTTAGTGTATTAAAGATTTGGGTTTTAGTTTTTAAGGTTTAGGGTTTTGTTTTTAGGTTTTAGTGTTTAGAGTATTAGGACTTAGGGTTTAGTGTATTAAAAATTAGGGTTTAAGAATTTGTTTTTAGGATTTAGGGATTAGGGTTTTGGTTTTAGGTTTTAAGGTTTAGAGTTTTTGAATTTAATGCTTAGTTTTAGGGTTTAATTTTATGTTTCAGGGTTTTGTTGTATTCAAGTTTAGTGTTTTAGGTTTTAGTTTTTAGGGTTTTTGTTTTAGGTTTTAGGGTTTAGAATTTTAGGGTTTAATGTTTAGTTTTAGGTATTAGGGTTTTAGTGTATTAAAGATTAGGGTTTTAGTTTTTAGGGTTTAGGGTTTTGTTTTTAGGTTTTAGTGTTTAGAGTATTAGGACTTAGGGTTTTGTGTATTAAAAATTAGGGTTTATGATTTAGTTTTTAGGATTTAGGGTTTAGGGTTTTGTTTTAGGTTTTAGGGTTTAAAGTTTTTGGGTTTAATGTTTAGTTTTAGGGTTTAATTTTAGGTTTTAGGGTTTTGTTGTATTCAAGTTTAGGGTTTTAAGTTTTAGTTTTTAGGGTTTTGGTTTTAAGTTTTAAGGTTTTGGTTTTAGGTTTTAGGGTTTAGAATTTTAGGGTTAATGTTTAGTTTTAGGGTTTATTGTTTTAGTGTATTAAAGATTAGGGTTTATGGTTTTTAGGGTTTAGGGTTTTTTTAGGTTTTAGTGTTTAGAGTATTAGGACTTAGGGTTTAGTGTATTAAAATTTAGGGTTTAAGATTTAGTTTTTAGGATTAGGGTTTAGGGTTTCGGTTTTAGGTTTTAGGGTTTAGAGTTTTTGGGTTTAATGCTTAGTTGAAGGGTTTAATTTTAGGGTTAAGGGTTTCAAGTGATTCAAGTTTAGTGTATTAGGTTTTAGTTTTTAGCGTTTAGGGTTCAGGGTTTTTAGGTTTTAGGGTTTAAAATTTTAGGATTTAATGTTTAGTTTTAGGGTTTAGGGTTTATGGTTTAAGGTTCTAGTTTTAGGGTTTTAGTGTATTAAAGATTAGGGTTTTAGATTTTAGGGTTTAGGGTTTTGTTTTTATGTTTTAGTGTTTATAGTATTAGGATTTAGGGTTTAAGGTATTAAAGTTTAGGTTTTAGATTTAGTTTTTAGGGTTTAGGATTTTTGTTTTCAATTTTAGAGATTGAGTTTTTGGCTTTTATTTGGGTTTTAGTGTATTCAAGTTTAGGGTTTTAGATTTTAGTTTTTAGGGTTTTGGTTTTAGGTTTTAGGGTTTAATGTTTAGTTTTAGGGTTTAGTGTTTTAGTGTATTAAAGATTAGGGTTTTAGTTTTTAGCGTTTGGGGTTTAGAGTTTTGTTTTTAAGTTTTGGTGTTTAGATTATTAGGACTTAGGGTTTTATTTAAGGTTTAGCGTTTATGGTTTAGTGTATTAAAATTTAGGGTTTAAGATTTAGTTTTATGGATTTAGGGTTTAGGGTTTTGGTTTTAGTTTTTAGGTTTTAGGTTTTAGGTTTTAGGGTTTAATGTTTAGTTTTAGGATTTAGGGTTTTATTGTATTAAAGATTAGGGTTTTAGTTTTTAGCGTTTAGGGTTTAGAGTTTTGTTTTTAAGTTTTAGTGTTTAGATTATTAGGACTTAGGGTTTAGTGTATTAAAATTTAGGGTTTAAGATTTAGTTTTATGGATTTAGGGTTTAGGGTTTTGGTTTTAGGTTTTAGGGTTTAGAGTTTTTGGGTTTAATACTTAGTTTTAGGGTTTAATTTTTGGTTTTAGGGTTTAGAATTTTAGGGTTTAATGTTTAGTTTTAGGTATTAGGGTTTTAGTGTATTAAAGATTAGGATTTTAGTTTTAGGGTTTAGGGTTTTGTTTTTAGGTTTTAGTGTTTAGAGTATTAGGACTTAGGGTTTATTGTATTAAAAATTAGGGTTTATGATTTAGTTTTTAGGATTTAGGGTTTAGGGTTTTGGTTTTAGGTTTTAGGGTTTAAAGTTTGTGGGTTTAATGCTTAGTTTTAGGGTTTAATTTTAGGTTTTAGGGTTTTGTTGTATTCAAGTTTAGGGTTTTAAGTTTTAGTTTTTAGGGTTTTGGTTTTAGGTTTTAGGGTTTTGGTTTTAGGTTTTAGGGTTTAGAATTTTAGGGTTAATGTTTAGTTTTAGGGTTTATGGTTTTAGTGTATTAAAGATTAGGGTTTTAGTTTTTAGGGTTTAGGGTTTTGTTTTTAGGTTTTAGTGTTTAGAGTATTAGGACTTAGGGTTTATGTATTAAAATTTAGGGTTTAAGATTTAGTTTTTAGAATTAGGGTTTAGGGTTTCAGTTTTAGGTTTTAGGGTTTAGAGTTTTTGGGTTTAATGCTTAGTTTTAGGGTTTAAATTTAGGGTTTAGGGTTTCAAGTGATTCAAGTTTAGTGTATTAGGTTTTAGTTTTTAGCGTTTAGGGTTCAGGTTTTTTTAGGTTTTAGGGTTTGGAATTTTAGGGTTTAATGTTTAGTTTTATGGTTTAGGGTTTTAGTGTATTAAAGATAAGGGTTTTAGTTTTTAGGGTTTAGGGTTTTGTTTTTAGGTTTTAGTGTTTAGAGTATTAGGACTTAGGGTTTGGTGTATTAAAAATTAGGGTTTAAGATTTAGTATTTAGGATTTAGGGTTTAGGGTTTTGTTTTAGGTTTTAGGGTTTAGAGTTTTTGGGTTTAATGCTTAGTTTCAGGGTTTAATTTTAGGTTTTAGGGTTTTGTTGTATTCATGTTTGGGGTTTTAGGTTTTAGTTTTTAGGGTTTTTGTTTTAGGTTTTAGGGTTTTGTTGTATTCAAGTTTAGGGTTTTAAGTTTTAGTTTTTAGGGTTTTGGTTTTAAGTTTTAAGGTTTTGGTTTTAGGTTTTAGGGTTTAGAATTTTAGGGTTAATGTTTAGTTTTAGGGTTTATGGTTTTAGTGTATTAAAGATTAGGGTTTATGGTTTTTAGGGTTTAGGGTTTTTTTAGGTTTTAGTGTTTAGAGTATTAGGACTTAGGGTTTAGTGTATTAAAATTTAGGGTTTAAGATTTAGTTTTTAGGATTAGGGTTTAGGGTTTCGGTTTTAGGTTTTAGGGTTTAGAGTTTTTGGGTTTAATGCTTAGTTGAAGGGTTTAATTTTAGGGTTAAGGGTTTCAAGTGATTCAAGTTTAGTGTATTAGGTTTTAGTTTTTAGCGTTTAGGGTTCAGGGTTTTTAGGTTTTAGGGTTTAAAATTTTAGGATTTAATGTTTAGTTTTAGGGTTTAGGGTTTATGGTTTAAGGTTCTAGTTTTAGGGTTTTAGTGTATTAAAGATTAGGGTTTTAGATTTTAGGGTTTAGGGTTTTGTTTTTATGTTTTAGTGTTTATAGTATTAGGATTTAGGGTTTAAGGTATTAAAGTTTAGGTTTTAGATTTAGTTTTTAGGGTTTAGGATTTTTGTTTTCAATTTTAGAGATTGAGTTTTTGGCTTTTATTTGGGTTTTAGTGTATTCAAGTTTAGGGTTTTAGATTTTAGTTTTTAGGGTTTTGGTTTTAGGTTTTAGGGTTTAATGTTTAGTTTTAGGGTTTAGTGTTTTAGTGTATTAAAGATTAGGGTTTTAGTTTTTAGCGTTTGGGGTTTAGAGTTTTGTTTTTAAGTTTTGGTGTTTAGATTATTAGGACTTAGGGTTTTATTTAAGGTTTAGCGTTTAGGGTTTAGTGTATTAAAATTTAGGGTTTAAGATTTAGTTTTATGGATTTAGGGTTTAGGGTTTTGGTTTTAGTTTTTAGGTTTTAGGTTTTAGGTTTTAGGGTTTAATGTTTAGTTTTAGGATTTAGGGTTTTATTGTATTAAAGATTAGGGTTTTAGTTTTTAGCGTTTAGGGTTTAGAGTTTTGTTTTTAAGTTTTAGTGTTTAGATTATTAGGACTTAGGGTTTAGTGTATTAAAATTTAGGGTTTAAGATTTAGTTTTATGGATTTAGGGTTTAGGGTTTTGGTTTTAGGTTTTAGGGTTTAGAGTTTTTGGGTTTAATACTTAGTTTTAGGGTTTAATTTTTGGTTTTAGGGTTTAGAATTTTAGGGTTTAATGTTTAGTTTTAGGTATTAGGGTTTTAGTGTATTAAAGATTAGGATTTTAGTTTTAGGGTTTAGGGTTTTGTTTTTAGGTTTTAGTGTTTAGAGTATTAGGACTTAGGGTTTATTGTATTAAAAATTAGGGTTTATGATTTAGTTTTTAGGATTTAGGGTTTAGGGTTTTGGTTTTAGGTTTTAGGGTTTAAAGTTTGTGGGTTTAATGCTTAGTTTTAGGGTTTAATTTTAGGTTTTAGGGTTTTGTTGTATTCAAGTTTAGGGTTTTAAGTTTTAGTTTTTAGGGTTTTGGTTTTAGGTTTTAGGGTTTTGGTTTTAGGTTTTAGGGTTTAGAATTTTAGGGTTAATGTTTAGTTTTAGGGTTTATGGTTTTAGTGTATTAAAGATTAGGGTTTTAGTTTTTAGGGTTTAGGGTTTTGTTTTTAGGTTTTAGTGTTTAGAGTATTAGGACTTAGGGTTTATGTATTAAAATTTAGGGTTTAAGATTTAGTTTTTAGAATTAGGGTTTAGGGTTTCAGTTTTAGGTTTTAGGGTTTAGAGTTTTTGGGTTTAATGCTTAGTTTTAGGGTTTAAATTTAGGGTTTAGGGTTTCAAGTGATTCAAGTTTAGTGTATTAGGTTTTAGTTTTTAGCGTTTAGGGTTCAGGTTTTTTTAGGTTTTAGGGTTTGGAATTTTAGGGTTTAATGTTTAGTTTTATGGTTTAGGGTTTTAGTGTATTAAAGATAAGGGTTTTAGTTTTTAGGGTTTAGGGTTTTGTTTTTAGGTTTTAGTGTTTAGAGTATTAGGACTTAGGGTTTGGTGTATTAAAAATTAGGGTTTAAGATTTAGTATTTAGGATTTAGGGTTTAGGGTTTTGTTTTAGGTTTTAGGGTTTAGAGTTTTTGGGTTTAATGCTTAGTTTCAGGGTTTAATTTTAGGTTTTAGGGTTTTGTTGTATTCATGTTTGGGGTTTTAGGTTTTACTTTTTAGGGTTTTTGTTTTAGGTTTTAGTGTTTAGAATTTTGGGGTTTAATATTTAGTTTTAGGGATTAGGGTTTTAGTGTATTAAAGATTAGGGTTTTAGTTTTTAGGGTTTAGGGTTTTGTTTTTAGGTTTTGATGTTTAGAGTATTAGGACTTAGGGTTTAGTGTATTAAAAATTAGGGTTTAAGAATTAGTTTTTAGGATTTAAGGATTAGGGTTTTGGTTTTAGGTTTTAAGGTTTAGAGTTATTGGGTTTAATGCTTAGTTTCAGGGTTTAATTTTTGGTTTTAGGGTTTTGTTGTATTCATGTTTAGGGTTTTAGGTTTTAGTTTTTTGGGTTTTTGTTTTAGGTTTTAGTGTTTAGAATTTTGGGGTTTAATATTTAGTTTTAGGGATTAGGGTTTTATTGTATTAAAGATTTGGGTTTTAGTTTTTAGGGTTTAGGGTTTTGTTTTTAGGTTTTAGTGTTTAGAGTATTAGGACTTAGGGTTTAGTGTTTTAAAAATTAGGGTTTAAGAATTATTTTTTAGGATTTAGGGATTAGGGTTTTGGTTTTAGGTTTTAAGGTTTAGAGTTTTTGGGTTTAATGCTTAGTTTTAGGGTTTAATTTTATGTTTCAGGGTTTTGTTGTATTCAAGTTTAGTGTTTTAGGTTTTAGTTTTTAGGGTTTTTGTTTTGGGTTTTAGGGTTTAGAATTTTAGGGTTTAATGTTTAGTTTTAGGTATTAGGGTTTTAGTGTATTAAAGATTAGGGTTTTAGTTTTTAGGGTTTAGGGTTTTGTTTTTAGGTTTTAGTGTTTAGAGTATTAGGACTTAGGGTTTTGTGTATTAAAAATTAGGGTTTATGATTTAGTTTTTAGGATTTAGGGTTTAGGGTTTTGGTTTTAGGTTTTAGGGTTTAAAGTTTTTGGGTTTAATGCTTAGTTTTAGGGTTTAATTTTAGGTTTTAGGGTTTTGTTGTATTCAAGTTTAGGGTTTTATGTTTTAGTTTTTAGGGTTTTGGTTTTAGGTTTTAGGGTTTAGAATTTTAGGGTTAATGTTTAGTTTTAGGGTTTATGGTTTTAGGGTATTAAAGATTAGGGTTTTAGTTTTTAGGGTTTAGGGTTTTGTTTTTAGGTTTTAGTGTTTAGAGTATTAGGACTTAGGGTTTAGTGTATTAAAATTTAGGGTTTAAGATTTAGTTTTTAGGATTAGGGTTTAAGGTTTCGGTTTTAGGTTTTAGGGTTTAGAGTTTTTGGGTTTAATGCTTAGTTGAAGGGTTTAATTTTAGGGTTTAGGGTTTCAAGTGATTCAAGTTTAGTGTATTAGGTTTTAGTTTTTAGCGTTTAGGGTTCAGGTTTTAGTTTTAGTGTATTAAAGATTAGGGTTTTAGATTTTAGGTTTTAGGGTTTGTTTTTATGTTTTAGTGTTTATAGTATTAGGATTTAGGGTTTAAGGTATTAAAGTTTAGGTTTTAGATTTAGTTTTTAGGGTTTAGGATTTTTGTTTTCAATTTTAGAGATTGAGTTTTTGGCTTTTGTTTAAGGTTTAGGGTTTAGGGTTTTAGTGTATTCAAGTTTAGGGTTTTAGATTTTAGTTTTTAGGGTTTTGGTTTTAGGTTTTAGGGTTTAATGTTTAGTTTTAGGGTTTAGTGTTTTAGTGTATTAAATATTAGGGTTTTATTTTTTAGCGTTTAGGGTTTAGAGTTTTGTTTTTAAGTTTTAGTGTTTAGATTATTAGGACTTAGTGTTTAGTGTATTAAAATTTAGGGTTTAAGATTTAGTTTTATAGATTTAGGGTTTAGGGTTTTGGTTTTAGGTTTTAGGGTTTAGAGTTTTTGGGTTTAATGCTTAGTTTTAAGGTTTAATTTTAGGTTTTAGGCTTTAGAATTTTAGGGTTTAATGTTTAGTTTTAGGTATTAGGGTTTTAGTGTATTAAAGATTAGGGTTTTAGTTTTTAGGGTTTAGGGTTTTGTTTTTAGGTTTTAGTGTTTAGAGTATTAGGACTTAGGGTTTAGTGTATTAAAAATTAGGGTTTATGATTTAGTTTTTAGGATTTAGGGTTTAGGGTTTTGGTTTTAGGTTTTAGGGTTTAAAGTTTTTGGGTTTAATGCTTAGTTTTAGGGTTTAATTTTAGGTTTTAGGGTTTTGTTGTATTCAAGTTTAGGGTTTTAAGTTTTAGTTTTTAGGGTTTTGGTTTTAGGTTTTAGGGTTTTGGTTTTAGGTTTTAGGGTTTAGAATTTTAGGGTTAATGTTTAGTTTTAGGGTTTATGGTTTTAGTGTATTAAAGATTAGGGTTTTAGTTTTTAGGGTTTAGGGTTTTGTTTTTAGGTTTTAGTGTTTACAGTATTAGGACTTAGGGTTTATGTATTAATATTTAGGGTTTAAGATTTAGTTTTTAGAATTAGGGTTTAGGGTTTCAGTTTTAGGTTTTAGGGTTTAGAGTTTTTGGGTTTAATGCTTAGTTTTAGGGTTTAAATTTAGGGTTTAGGGTTTCAAGTGATTCAAGTTTAGTGTATTAGGTTTTAGTTTTTAGCATTTAGGGTTCAGGTTTTTTTAGGTTTTAGGGTTTGGAATTTTAGGGTTTAATGTTTAGTTTTATGGTTTAGGGTTTTAGTGTATTAAAGATAAGGGTTTTAGTTTTTAGGGTTTAGGGTTTTGTTTTTAGGTTTTAGTGTTTAGAGTATTAGGACTTAGGGTTTGGTGTATTAAAAATTAGGGTTTAAGATTTAGTATTTAGGATTTAGGGTTTAGGGTTTTGTTTTAGGTTTTAGGGTTTAGAGTTTTTGGGTTTAATGCTTAGTTTCAGGGTTTAATTTTAGGTTTTAGGGTTTTGTTGTATTCATGTTTGGGGTTTTAGGTTTTAGTTTTTAGGGTTTTTGTTTTAGGTTTTAGTGTTTAGAATTTTGGGGTTTAATATTTAGTTTTAGGGATTAGGGTTTTAGTGTATTAAAGATTAGGGTTTTAGTTTTTAGGGTTTAGGGTTTTGTTTTTAGGTTTTGATGTTTAGAGTATTAGCACTTAGGGTTTAGTGTATTAAAAATTAGGGTTTAAGAATTAGTTTTTAGGATTTAAGGATTAGGGTTTTGGTTTTAGGTTTTAAGGTTTAGAGTTATTGGGTTTAATGCTTAGTTTCAGGGTTTAATTTTTGGTTTTAGGGTTTTGTTGTATTCATGTTTAGGGTTTTAGGTTTTAGTTTTTTGGGTTTTTGTTTTAGGTTTTAGTGTTTAGAATTTTGGGGTTTAATATTTAGTTTTAGGGATTAGGGTTTTAGTGTATTAAAGATTAGGGTTTTAGTTTTTAGGGTTTAGGGTTTTGTTTTTAGGTTTTGATGTTTAGAGTATTAGGACTTAGGGTTTAGTGTATTAAAAATTAGGGTTTAAGAATTAGTTTTTAGGATTTAGGGTTTAGGGTTTTGGTTTTAGGTTTTAGGGTTTAAAGTTTTTGGGTTTAATGCTTAGTTTTAGGGTTTAATTTTAGGTTTTAGGGTTTTGTTGTATTCAAGTTTAGGGTTTTATGTTTTAGTTTTTAGGGTTTTGGTTTTAGGTTTTAGGGTTTTGGTTTTAGGTTTTAGGGTTTAGAATTTTAGGGTTAATGTTTAGTTTTAGGGTTTATGGTTTTAGGGTATTAAAGATTAGTGTTTTAGTTTTTAGGGTTTGGGGTTTTGTTTTTAGGTTTTAGTGTTTAGAGTATTAGGACTTAGGGTTTAGTGTATTAAAATTTAGGGTTTAAGATTTAGTTTTTAGGATTAGGGTTTAGGGTTTCGGTTTTAGGTTTTAGGGTTTAGAGTTTTTGGGTTTAATGCTTAGTTGAAGGGTTTAATTTTAGGGTTTAGGGTTTCAAGTGATTCAAGTTTAGTGTATTAGGTTTTAGTTTTTAGCGTTTAGGGTTCAGGTTTTAGTTTTAGGGTTTTAGTGTATTAAAGATTAGGGTTTTAGATTTTAGGTTTTAGGGTTTGTTTTTATGTTTTAGTGTTTATAGTATTAGGATTTAGGGTTTAAGGTATTAAAGTTTAGGTTTTAGATTTAGTTTTTAGGGTTTAGGATTTTTGTTTTCAATTTTAGAGATTGAGTTTTTGGCTTTTGTTTAAGGTTTAGGCTTTAGGGTTTTAGTGTATTCAAGTTTAGGGTTTTAGATTTTAGTTTTTAGGGTTTTGGTTTTAGGTTTTAGGGTTTAATGTTTAGTTTTAGGGTTTAGTGTTTTAGTGTATTAAATATTAGGGTTTTATTTTGTAGCGTTTAGGGTTTAGAGTTTTGTTTTTAAGTTTTAGTGTTTAGATTATTAGGACTTAGTGTTTAGTGTATTAAAATTTAGGGTTTAAGATTTAGTTTTATAGATTTAGGGTTTAGGGTTTTGGTTTTAGGTTTTAGGGTTTAGAGTTTTTGGGTTTAATGCTTAGTTTTAAGGTTTAATTTTAGGTTTTAGGGTTTAGAATTTTAGGGTTTAATGTTTAGTTTTAGGTATTAGGGTTTTAGTGTATTAAAGATTAGGGTTTTAGTTTTTAGGGTTTAGGGTTTTGTTTTTAGGTTTTAGTGTTTAGAGTATTAGGACTTAGGGTTTAGTGTATTAAAAATTAGGGTTTATGATTTAGTTTTTAGGATTTAGGGTTTAGGGTTTTGGTTTTAGGTTTTAGGGTTTAAAGTTTTTGGGTTTAATGCTTAGTTTTAGGGTTTAATTTTAGGTTTTAGGGTTTTGTTGTATTCAAGTTTAGGGTTTTAAGTTTTAGTTTTTAGGGTTTTGGTTTTAGGTTTTAGGGTTTTGGTTTTAGGTTTTAGGGTTTATAATTTTAGGGTTAATGTTTAGTTTTAGGGTTTATGGTTTTAGTGTATTAAAGATTAGGGTTTTAGTTTTTAGGGTTTAGGGTTTTGTTTTTAGGTTTTAGTGTTTAGAGTATTAGGACTTAGGGTTTAGTGTATTAAAATTTAGGGTTTAAGATTTAGTTTTTAGGATTAGGGTTTAGGGTTTCGGTTTTAGGTTTTAGGGTTTAGAGTTTTTGGGTTTAATGCTTAGTTTTAGGGTTTAAATTTAGGGTTTAGGGTTTCAAGTGATTCAAGTTTAGTGTATTAGGTTTTATTTTTAGCGTTTAGGGTTCAGGTTTTTTTAGGTTTTAGGGTTTAAAATTTAGGATTTAATGTTTAGTTTTAGGGTTTAGGGTTTATGGTTTAGGGTTTTAGTTTTAGGGTTTTAGTGTATTAAAGATTAGGGTTTTAGATTATAGGGTTTAGGGTTTTGTTTTTATGTTTTAGTGTTTATAGTACTAGGATTTAGGGTTTAAGGTATTAAAGTTTAGGTTTTAGATTTAGTTTTTAGGGTTTAGGATTTTTGTTTTCAATTTTAGGGTTTTGAGTTTTTGGGTTATATGCTTATTTTTAGGGTTTTATTTAAGGTTTAGGGTTTAGGGTTTTAGTGTATTCAAGTTTAGGGTTTTAGATTTTAGTTTTTAGGGTTTTGGTTTTAGGTTTTAGGGTTTGATGTTTAGTTTTAGGGTTTAGGGTTTTAGTGTATTAAAGATTAGGGTTTTAGTTTTTAGCGTTTGGGGTTTAGAGTTTTGTTTTTAAGTTTTAGTGTTTAGATTATTAGGACTTAGGGTTTTATTTAAGGTTTAGCGTTTAGGGTTTAGTGTATTAAAATTTAGGGTTTAAGATTTAGTTTTATGGATTTAGGGTTTAGGGTTTTGGTTTTAGGTTTTAGGTTTTAGGTTTTAGGTTTTAAGGTTTAATGTTTAGTTTTAGGGTTTAGGGTTTTATTGTATTAAATATTAGGGTTTTAGTTTTTAGCGTTTAGGGTTTAGAGTTTTGTTTTTAAGTTTTAGTGTTTAGATTATTAGGACTTAGGGTTTAGTGTATTAAAATTTAGGGTTTAAGATTTAGTTTTATGGATTTAGGGTTTAGGGTTTTGGTTTTAGGTTTTAAGGTTTAGAGTTTTTGGGTTTAATGCTTAGTTTTAGGGTTTAATTTTTGGTTTTAGGGTTTAGAATTTTAGGGTTTAATGTTTAGTTTTAGGTATTAGGGTTTTAGTGTATTAAAGATTAGGATTTTAGTTTTAGGGTTTAGGGTTTTGTTTTTAGGTTTTAGTGTTTAGAATTTTGGGGTTTAATATTTAGTTTTAGGGATTAGGGTTTTAGTGTATTAAAGATTAGGGTTTTAGTTTTTAGGGTTTAGGGTTTTGTTTTTAGGTTTTGATGTTTAGAGTATTAGGACTTAGGGTTTAGTGTATTAAAAATTAGGGTTTAAGAATTAGTTTTTAGGATTTAAGGATTAGGGTTTTGGTTTTAGGTTTTAAGGTTTAGAGTTATTGGGTTTAATGCTTAGTTTCAGGGTTTAATTTTTGGTTTTAGGGTTTTGTTGTATTCATGTTTAGGGTTTTAGGTTTTAGTTTTTTGGGTTTTTGTTTTAGGTTTTAGTGTTTAGAATTTTGGGGTTTAATATTTAGTTTTAGGGATTAGGGTTTTAGTGTATTAAAGATTAGGGTTTTAGTTTTTAGGGTTTAGGGTTTTGTTTTTAGGTTTTGATGTTTAGAGTATTAGGACTTAGGGTTTAGTGTATTAAAAATTAGGGTTTAAGAATTAGTTTTTAGGATTTAGGGATTAGGGTTTTGGTTTTAGGTTTTAAGGTTTAGAGTTTTTGGGTTTAATGCTTAGTTTTAGGGTTTAATTTTATGTTTCAGGGTTTTGTTGTATTCAAGTTTAGTGTTTTAGGTTTTAGTTTTTAGGGTTTTTGTTTTGGGTTTTAGGGTTTAGAATTTTAGGGTTTAATGTTTAGTTTTAGGTATTAGGGTTTTAGTGTATTAAAGATTAGGGTTTTAGTTTTTAGGGTTTAGGGTTTTGTTTTTAGGTTTTAGTGTTTAGAGTATTAGGACTTAGGGTTTTGTGTATTAAAAATTAGGGTTTATGATTTAGTTTTTAGGATTTAGGGTTTAGGGTTTTGGTTTTAGGTTTTAGGGTTTAAAGTTTTTGGGTTTAATGCTTAGTTTTAGGGTTTAATTTTAGGTTTTAGGGTTTTGTTGTATTCAAGTTTAGGGTTTTATGTTTTAGTTTTTAGGGTTTTGGTTTTAGGGTTTAGGGTTTTGGTTTTAGGTTTTAGGGTTTAGAATTTTAGGGTTAATGTTTAGTTTTAGGGTTTATGGTTTTAGGGTATTAAATATTAGGGTTTTAGTATTTAGGGTTTAGGGTTTTGTTTTTAGGTTTTAGTGTTTAGAGTATTAGGACTTAGGGTTTAGTGTATTAAAATTTAGGGTTTAAGATTTAGTTTTTAGGATTAGGGTTTAGGGTTTCGGTTTTAGGTTTTAGGGTTTAGAGTTTTTGGGTTTAATGCTTAGTTGAAGGGTTTAATTTTAGGGTTTAGGGTTTCAAGTGATTCAAGTTTAGTGTATTAGGTTTTAGTTTTTAGCGTTTAGGGTTCAGGTTTTAGTTTTAGGGTTTTAGTGTATTAAAGATTAAGGTTTTAGATTTTAGGTTTTAGGGTTTGTTTTTATGTTTTAGTGTTTATAGTATTAGGATTTAGGGTTTAAGGTATTAAAGTTTAGGTTTTAGATTTAGTTTTAAGGGTTTAGGATTTTTGTTTTCAATTTTAGAGATTGAGTTTTTGGCTTTTGTTTAAGGTTTAGGGTTTAGGGTTTTAGTGTATTCAAGTTTAGGGTTTTAGATTTTAGTTTTTAGGGTTTTGGTTTTAGGTTTTAGGGTTTAATGTTTTAGTTTTAGGGTTTAGTGTTTTAGTGTATTAAATATTAGGGTTTTATTTTTTAGCGTTTAGGGTTTAGAGTTTTGTTTTTAAATTTTAGTGTTTAGATTATTAGGACTTAGTGTTTAGTGTATTAAAATTTAGGGTTTAAGATTTAGTTTTATAGATTTAGGGTTTAGGGTTTTGGTTTTAGGTTTTAGGGTTTAGAGTTTTTGGGTTTAATGCTTAGTTTTAAGGTTTAATTTTAGGTTTTAGGGTTTAGAATTTTAGGGTTTAATGTTTAGTTTTAGGTATTAGGGTTTAGTGTATTAAAGATTAGGGTTTTAGTTTTTAGGGTTTAGGGTTTTGTTTTTAGGTTTTAGTGTTTAGAGAATTAGGACTTAGGGTTTAGTGTATTAAAATTTAGGGTTTAAGATTTAGTTTTTAGGATTAGGGTTTAGGGTTTCGGTTTTAGGGTTTAGAGTTTTTGGGTTTAATGCTTAGTTTTAGGGTTTAAATTTAGGGTTTAGGGTTTCAAGTGATTCAAGTTTAGTGTATTAGGTTTTATTTTTAGCGTTTAGGGTTCAGGTTTTTTTAGGTTTTAGGGTTTAAAATTTTAGGATTTAATGTTTAGTTTTAGGGTTTAGGGTTTATGGTTTAGGGTTTTAGTTTTAGGGTTTTAGTGTATTAAAGATTAGGGTTTTAGATTTTAGGGTTTAGGGTTTTGTTTTTATGTTTTAGTGTTTATAGTACTAGGATTTAGGGTTTAAGGTATTAAAGTTTAGGTTTTAGATTTAGTTTTTAGGGTTTAGGATTTTTGTTTTCAATTTTAGGGTTTTGAGTTTTTGGGTTATATGCTTATTTTTAGGGTTTTATTTAAGGTTTAGGGTTTAGGGTTTTAGTGTATTCAAGTTTAGGGTTTTAGATTTTAGTTTTTAGGGTTTTGGTTTTAGGTTTTAGGGTTTGATGTTTAGTTTTAGGGTTTAGGGTTTTAGTGTATTAAAGATTAGGGTTTTAGTTTTTAGCGTTTGGGGTTTAGAGTTTTGTTTTTAAGTTTTAGTGTTTAGATTATTAGGACTTAGGGTTTTATTTAAGGTTTAGCGTTTAGGGTTTAGTGTATTAAAATTTAGGGTTTAAGATTTAGTTTTATGGATTTAGGGTTTAGGGTTTTGGTTTTAGGTTTTAGGTTTTAGGTTTTAGGGTTTAGGGTTTAATGTTTAGTTTTAGGGTTTAGGGTTTTATTGTAATAAAGATTAGGGTTTTAGTTTTTAGCGTTTAGGGTTTAGAGTTTTGTTTTTAAGTTTTAGTGTTTAGATTATTAGGACTTAGGGTTTAGTGTATTAAAATTTAGGGTTTAAGATTTAGTTTTATGGATTTAGGGTTTAGGGTTTTGGTTTTAGGTTTTAAGGTTTAGAGTTTTTGGGTTTAATGCTTAGTTTTAGGGTTTAATTTTTGGTTTTAGGGTTTAGAATTTTAGGGTTTAATGTTTAGTTTTAGGTATTAGGGTTTTAGTGTATTAAAGATTAGGATTTTAGTTTTAGGGTTTAGGGTTTTGTTTTTAGGTTTTAGTGTTTAGAGTATTAGGACTTAGGGTTTATTGTATTAAAAATTAGAGTTTATGATTTAGTTTTTAGGATTTAGGGTTTAGGGTTTTGGTTTTAGGTTTTAGGGTTTAAAGTTTTTGGGTTTAATGCTTAGTTTTAGGGTTTAATTTTAGGTTTTAGGGTTTTGTTGTATTCAAGTTTAGGGTTTTATGTTTTAGTTTTTAGGGTTTTGGTTTTAGGTTTTAGGGTTTTGGTTTTAGGTTTTAGGGTTTAGAATTTTAGGGTTAATGTTTAGTTTTAGGGTTTATGGTTTTAGTGTATTAAAGATTAGGGTTTTAGTTTTTAGGGTTTTGTTTTTAGGTTTTAGTGTTTAGAGTATTAGGACTTAGGGTTTATGTATTAAAATTTAGGGTTTAAGATGTAGTTTTTAGAATTAGGGTTTAGGGTTTCAGTTTTAGGTTTTATGGTTTAGAGTTTTTGGGTTTAATGCTTAGTTTTAGGGTTTAAATTTAGGGTTTAGGGTTTCAAGTGATTCAAGTTTAGTGTATTAGGTTTTAGTTTTTAGCGTTTAGGGTTCAGGTTTTTTTAGGTTTTAGGGTTTGGAATTTTAGGGTTTAATCTTTAGTTTTATGGTTTAGGGTTTTAGTGTATTAAAGATAAGGGTTTTAGTTTTTAGGGTTTAGGGTTTTGTTTTTAGGTTTTAGTGTTTAGAGTATTAGGACTTAGGGTTTGGTGTATTAAAAATTAGGGTTTAAGATTTAGTTTTTAGGATTTAGGGTTTAGGGTTTTGTTTTAGGTTTTAGGGTTTAGAGTTTTTGGGTTTAATGCTTAGTTTCAGGGTTTAATTTTAGGTTTTAGAGTTTTGTTGTATTCATGTTTGGGGTTTTAGGTTTTAGTTTTTAGGGTTTTTGTTTTAGGTTTTAGTGTTTAGAATTTTGGGGTTTAATATTTAGTTTTAGGGATTAAGGTTTTAGTGTATTAAACATTAGGGTTTTAGTTTTTAGGGTTTAGGGTTTTGTTTTTAGGTTTTGATGTTTAGAGTATTAGGACTTAGGGTTTAGTGTATTAAAAATTAGGGTTTAAGAATTAGTTTTTAGGATTTAAGGATTAGGGTTTTGGTTTTAGGTTTTAAGGTTTAGAGTTATTGGGTTTAATGCTTAGTTTCAGGGTTTAATTTTTGGTTTTAGGGTTTTGTTGTATTCATGTTTAGGGTTTTAGGTTTTAGTTTTTTGGGTTTTTGTTTTAGGTTTTAGTGTTTAGAATTTTGGGGTTTAATATTTAGTTTTAGGGATTAGGGTTTTAGTGTATTAAAGATTTGGGTTTTAGTTTTTAGGGTTTAGGGTTTTGTTTTTAGGTTTTAGTGTTTAGAGTATTAGGACTTAGGGTTTAGTGTATTAAAAATTAGGGTTTAAGAATTAGTTTTTAGGATTTAGGGATTAGGGTTTTGGTTTTAGGTTTTAAGGTTTAGAGTTTTTGGGTTTAATGCTTAGTTTTTAGGGTTTAATTTTATGTTTCATGGTTTTGTTGTATTCAAGTTTAGTGTTTTAGGTTTTAGTTTTTAGGGTTTTTGTTTTGGATTTTAGGGTTTAGAATTTTAGGGTTTAATGTTTAGTTTTAGGTATTAGGGTTTTAGTGTATTAAAGATTAGGGTTTTAGTTTTTAGGGTTTAGGGTTTTGTTTTTAGGTTTTAGTGTTTAGAGTATTAGGACATAGGGTTTTGTGTATTAAAAATTAGGGTTTATGATTTTGTTTTTAGGATTTAGGGTTTAGGGTTTTGGTTTTAGGTTTTAGGGTTTAAAGTTTTTGGGTTTAATGCTTAGTTTTAGGGTTTAATTTTAGGTTTTAGGGTTTTGTTATATTCAAGTTTAGGGTTTTATGTTTTAGTTTTTAGGGTTTTGGTTTTAGGTTTTAGGGTTTTGGTTTTAGGTTTTAGGGTTTAGAATTTTAGGGTTAATGTTTAGTTTTAGGGTTTATGGTTTTAGTGTATTAAAGATTAGGGTTTTAGTTTTTAGGGTTTAGGGTTTTGTTTTTAGGTTTTAGTGTTTAGAGTATTAGGACTTAGGGTTTAGTGTATCAAAATTTAGGGTTTAAGATTTAGTTTTTAGGATTAGGGTTTAGGGTTTCGGTTTTAGGTTTTAGGGTTTAGAGTTTTTGGGTTTAATGCTTAGTTGAAGGGTTTAATTTTAGGGTTTAGGGTTTCAAGTGATTCAAGTTTAGTGTATTAGGTTTAAGTTTTTAGCGTTTAGGGTTCAGGTTTTTTTAGGTTTTAGGGTTTAAAATTTTAGGATTTAATGTTTAGTTTTAGGGTTTAGGGTTTATGGTTTAGGGTTCTAGTTTTAGGGTTTTAGTGTATTAAAGATTAGGGTTTTAGATTTTAGGTTTTAGGGTTTGTTTTTATGTTTTAGTGTTTATAGTATTAGGATTTAGGGTTTAAGGTATTAAAGTTTAGGTTTTAGATTTAGTTTTTAGGGTTTAGGATTTTTGTTTTCAATTTTAGAGATTGAGTTTTTGGCTTTTGTTTAAGGTTTAGGGTTTAGGGTTTTAGTGTATTCAAGTTTAGGGTTTTAGATTTTAGTTTTTAGGGTTTTGGTTTTAGGTTTTAGGGTTTAATGTTTAGTTTTAGGGTTTAGTGTTTTAGTGTATTAAAGATTAGGGTTTTAGTTTTTAGCGTTTAGGGTTTAGAGTTTTGTTTTTAAGTTTTAGTGTTTAGATTATTAGGAATTAGGGTTTAGTGTATTAAAATTTAGGGTTTAAGATTTAGTTTTATAGATTTAGGGTTTAGGGTTTTGGTTTTAGGTTTTAGGGTTTAGAGTTTTTGGGTTTAATGCTTAGTTTTAGGGTTTAATTTTAGGTTTTAGGGTTTAGAATTTTAGGGTTTAATGTTTAGTTTTAGGTATTAGGGTTTTAGTGTATTAAAGATTAGGGTTTTAGTTTTTAGGGTTTAGGGTTTTGTTTTTAGGTTTGAGTATTTAGAGTATTAGGACTTAGGGTTTAGTGTATTAAAAATTAGGGTTTATGATTTAGTTTTTAGGATTTAGGGTTTAGGGTTTTGGTTTTAGGTTTTAGGGTTTAAAGTTTTTGGGTTTAATGCTTAGTTTTAGGGTTTAATTTTAGGTTTTAGGGTTTTGTTGTATTCAAGTTTAGGGTTTTAAGTGTTAGTTTTTAGGGTTTTGGTTTTAGGTTTTAGGGTTTTGGTTTTAGGTTTTAGGGTTTAGAATTTTAGGGTTAATGTTTAGTTTTAGGGTTTATGGTTTTAGTGTATTAAAGATTAGGGTTTTAGTTTTTAGGGTTTAGGGTTTTGTTTTTTAGTTTTAGTGTTTAGAGTATTAGGACTTAGGGTTTAGTGTATTAAAATTTAGGGTTTAAGATTTAGTTTTTAGGATTAGGGTTTAGGGTTTCGGTTTTAGGTTTTAGGGTTTAGAGTTTTTGGGTTTAATGCTTAGTTTTAGGGTTTAAATTTAGGGTTTAGGGTTTCAAGTGATTCAAGTTTAGTGTATTAGGTTTTAGTTTTTAGCGTTTAGGGTTCAGGTTTTTTTAGGTTTTAGGGTTTGGAATTTTAGGGTTTAATGTTTAGTTTTATGGTTTAGGGTTTTAGTGTATTAAAGATAAGGGTTTTAGTTTTTAGGGTTTAGGGTTTTGTTTTTAGGTTTTAGTGTTTAGAGTATTAGGACTTAGGGTTTGGTGTATTAAAAATTAGGGTTTAAGATTTAGTTTTTAGGATTTAGGGTTTAGGGTTTTGTTTTAGGTTTTAGGGTTTAGAGTTTTTGGGTTTAATGCTTAGTTTCAGGGTTTAATTTTAGGTTTTAGGGTTTTGTTGTATTCATGTTTGGGGTTTTAGGTTTTAGTTTTTAGGGTTTTTGTTTTAGGTTTTAGTGTTTAGAATTTTGGGGTTTAATATTTAGTTTTAGGGATTAGGGTTTTAGTGTATTAAAGATTAGGGTTTTAGTTTTTAGGGTTTAGGGTTTTGTTTTTAGGTTTTGATGTTTAGAGTATTAGGACTTAGGGTTTAGTGTATTAAAAATTAGGGTTTAAGAATTAGTTTTTAGGATTTAAGGATTAGGGTTTTGGTTTTAGGTTTTAAGGTTTAGAGTTATTGGGTTTAATGCTTAGTTTCAGGGTTTAATTTTTGGTTTTAGGGTTTTGTTGTATTCATGTTTAGGGTTTTAGGTTTTAGTTTTTTGGGTTTTTGTTTTAGGTTTTAGTGTTTAGAATTTTGGGGTTTAATATTTAGTTTTAGGGATTAGGGTTTTAGTGTATTAAAGATTTGGGTTTTAGTTTTTAGGGTTTAGGGTTTTGTTTTTAGGTTTTAGTGTTTAGAGTATTAGGACTTAGGGTTTAGTGTATTAAAAATTAGGGTTTAAGAATTAGTTTTTAGGATTTAGGGATTAGGGTTTTGGTTTTAGGTTTTAATGTTTAGAGTTTTTGGGTTTAATGCTTAGTTTTAGGGTTTAATTTTATGTTTCAGGGTTTTGTTGTATTAAAGTTTAGTGTTTTAGGTTTTAGTTTTTAGAGTTTTTGTTTTGGATTTTAGGGTTTAGAATTTTAGAGTTTAATGTTTAGTTTTAGGTATTAGGGTTTTAGTGTATTAAAGATTAGGGTTTTAGTTTTTAGGGTTTAGGGTTTTGTTTTTAGGTTTTAGTGTTTAGAGTATTAGGACTTAGGGTTTATTGTATTAAAAATTAGAGTTTATGATTTAGTTTTTAGGATTTAGGGTTTAGGGTTTTGGTTTTAGGTTTTAGGGTTTAAAGTTTTTGGGTTTAATGCTTAGTTTTAGGGTTTAATTTTAGGTTTTAGGGTTTTGTTGTATTCAAGTTTAGGGTTTTATGTTTTAGTTTTTAGGGTTTTGGTTTTAGGTTTTAGGGTTTTGGTTTTAGGTTTTAGGGTTTAGAATTTTAGGGTTAATGTTTAGTTTTAGGGTTTATGGTTTTAGTGTATTAAAGATTAGGGTTTTAGTTTTTAGGGTTTTGTTTTTAGGTTTTAGTGTTTAGAGTATTAGGACTTAGGGTTTAGTGTATCAAAATTTAGGGTTTAAGATTTAGTTATTAGGATTAGGGTTTAGGGTTTCGGTTTTAGGTTTTAGGGTTTAGAGTTTTTGGGTTTAATGCTTAGTTGAAGGGTTTAATTTTAGGGTTTAGGGTTTCAAGTGATTCAAGTTTAGTGTATTAGGTTTTAGTTTTTAGCGTTTAGGGTTCAGGTTTTTTTAGGTTTTAGGGTTTAAAATTTTAGGATTTAATGTTTAGTTTTAGGGTTTAGGGTTTATGGTTTAGGGTTCTAGTTTAGGGTTTTAGTGTATTAAAGATTAGGGTTTTAGATTTTAGGTTTTAGGGTTTGTTTTTATGTTTTAGTGTTTATAGTATTAGGATTTAGGGTTTAAGGTATTAAAGTTTAGGTTTTAGATTTAGTTTTTAGGGTTTAGAATTTTTGTTTTCAATTTTAGAGATTGAGTTTTTGGCTTTTGTTTAAGGTTTAGGGTTTAGGGTTTTAGTGTATTCAAGTTTAGGGTTTTAGATTTTAGTTTTTAGGGTTTTGGTTTTAGGTTTTAGGGTTTAATGTTTAGTTTTAGGGTTTAGTGTTTTAGTGTATTAAAGATTAGGGTTTTAGTTTTTAGCGTTTAGGGTTTAGAGTTTTGTTTTTAAGTTTTAGTGTTTAGATTATTAGGACTTAGGGTTTAGTGTATTAAAATTTAGGGTTTAAGATTTAGTTTTATAGATTTAGGGTTTAGGGTTTTGGTTTTAGGTTTTAAGGTTTAGAGTTTTTGGGTTTAATGCTTAGTTTTAGGGTTTAATTTTTGGTTTTAGGGTTTAGAATTTTAGGGTTTAATGTTTAGTTTTAGGTATTAGGGTTTTAGTGTATTAAAGATTAGGATTTTAGTTTTAGGGTTAAGGGTTTTGTTTTTAGGTTTTAGTGTTTAGAGTATTAGGACTTAGGGTTTATTGTATTAAAAATTAGAGTTTATGATTTAGTTTTTAGGATTTAGGGTTTAGGGTTTTGGTTTTAGGTTTTAGGGTTTAAAGTTTTTGGGTTTAATGCTTAGTTTTAGGGTTTAATTTTAGGTTTTAGGGTTTTGTTGTATTCAAGTTTAGGGTTTTATGTTTTAGTTTTTAGGGTTTTGGTTTTAGGTTTTAGGGTTTTGGTTTTAGGTTTTAGGGTTTAGAATTTTAGGGTTAATGTTTAGTTTTAGGGTTTATGGTTTTAGTGTATTAAAGATTAGGGTTTTAGTTTTTAGGGTTTTGTTTTTAGGTTTTAGTGTTTAGAGTATTAGGACTTAGGGTTTATGTATTAAAATTTAGGGTTTAAGATGTAGTTTTTAGAATTAGGGTTTAGGGTTTCAGTTTTAGGTTTCATGGTTTAGAGTTTTTGGGTTTAATGCTTAGTTTTAGGGTTTAAATTTAGGGTTTAGGGTTTCAAGTGATTCAAGTTTGGTGTATTAGGTTTTAGTTTTTAGCGTTTAGGGTTCAGGTTTTTTTAGGTTTTAGGGTTTGGAATTTTAGGGTTTAATCTTTAGTTTTATGGTTTAGGGTTTTAGTGTATTAATGATAAGGGTTTTAGTTTTTAGGGTTTAGGGTTTTGTTTTTAGGTTTTAGTGTTTAGAGTATTAGGACTTAGGGTTTGGTGTATTAAAAATTAGGGTTTAAGATTTAGTTTTTAGGATTTAGGGTTTAGGGTTTTGTTTTAGGTTTTAGGGTTTAGAGTTTTTGGGTTTAATGCTTAGTTTCAGGGTTTAATTTTAGGTTTTAGGGGTTTGTTGTATTCATGTTTGGGGTTTTAGGTTTTAGTTTTTAGGGTTTTTGTTTTAGGTTTTAGTGTTTAGAATTTTGGGGTTTAATATTTAGTTTTAGGGATTAAGGTTTTAGTGTATTAAAGATTAGGGTTTTAGTTTTTAGGGTTTAGGGTTTTGTTTTTAGGTTTTGATGTTTAGAGTATTAGGACTTAGGGTTTAGTGTATTAAAAATTAGGGTTTAAGAATTAGTTTTTAGGATTTAAGGATTAGGGTTTTGGTTTTAGGTTTTAAGGTTTAGAGTTATTGGGTTTAATGCTTAGTTTCAGGGTTTAATTTTTGGTTTTAGGGTTTTGTTGTATTCATGTTTAGGGTTTTAGGTTTTAGTTTTTTGGGTTTTTGTTTTAGGTTTTAGTGTTTAGAATTTTGGGGTTTAATATTTAGTTTTAGGGATTAGGGTTTTAGTGTATTAAAGATTTGGGTTTTAGTTTTTAGGGTTTAGGGTTTTGTTTTTAGGTTTTAGTGTTTAGAGTATTAGGACTTAGGGTTTAGTGTATTAAAAATTAGGGTTTAAGAATTAGTTTTTAGGATTTAGGGATTAGGGTTTTGGTTTTAGGTTTTAAGGTTTAGAGTTTTTGGGTTTAATGCTTAGTTTTTAGGGTTTAATTTTATGTTTCATGGTTTTGTTGTATTCAAGTTTAGTGTTTTAGGTTTTAGTTTTTAGGGTTTTTGTTTTGGATTTTAGGGTTTAGAATTTTAGGGTTTAATGTTTAGTTTTAGGTATTAGGGTTTTAGTGTATTAAAGATTAGGGTTTTAGTTTTTAGGGTTTAGGGTTTTGTTTTTAGGTTTTAGTGTTTAGAGTATTAGGACATAGGGTTTTGTGTATTAAAAATTAGGGTTTATGATTTTGTTTTTAGGATTTAGGGTTTAGGGTTTTGGTTTTAGGTTTTAGGGTTTAAAGTTTTTGGGTTTAATGCTTAGTTTTAGGGTTTAATTTTAGGTTTTAGGGTTTTGTTGTATTCAAGTTTAGGGTTTTATGTTTTAGTTTTTAGGGTTTTGGTTTTAGGTTTTAGGGTTTTGGTTTTAGGTTTTAGGGTTTAGAATTTTAGGGTTAATGTTTAGTTTTAGGGTTTATGGTTTTAGTGTATTAAAGATTAGGGTTTTAGTTTTTAGGGTTTTGTTTTTAGGTTTTAGTGTTTAGAGTATTAGGACTTAGGGTTTATGTATTAAAATTTAGGGTTTAAGATGTAGTTTTTAGAATTAGGGTTTAGGGTTTCAGTTTTAGGTTTTATGGTTTAGAGTTTTTGGGTTTAATGCTTAGTTTTAGGGTTTAAATTTAGGGTTTAGGGTTTCAAGTGATTCAAGTTTAGTGTATTAGGTTTTAGTTTTTAGCGTTTAGGGTTCAGGTTTTTTTAGGTTTTAGGGTTTGGAATTTTAGGGTTTAATCTTTAGTTTTATGGTTTAGGGTTTTAGTGTATTAAAGATAAGGGTTTTAGTTTTTAGGGTTTAGGGTTTTGTTTTTAGGTTTTAGTGTTTAGAGTATTAGGACTTAGGGTTTGGTGTATTAAAAATTAGGGTTTAAGATTTAGTTTTTAGGATTTAGGGTTTAGGGTTTTGTTTTAGGTTTTAGGGTTTAGAGTTTTTGGGTTTAATGCTTAGTTTCAGGGTTTAATTTTAGGTTTTAGGGTTTTGTTGTATTCATGTTTGGGGTTTTAGGTTTTAGTTTTTAGGGTTTTTGTTTTAGGTTTTAGTGTTTAGAATTTTGGGGTTTAATATTTAGTTTTAGGGATTAAGGTTTTAGTGTATTAAAGATTAGGGTTTTAGTTTTTAGGGTTTAGGGTTTTGTTTTTAGGTTTTGATGTTTAGAGTATTAGGACTTAGGGTTTAGTGTATTAAAAATTAGGGTTTAAGAATTAGTTTTTAGGATTTAAGGATTAGGGTTTTGGTTTTAGGTTTTAAGGTTTAGAGTTATTGGGTTTAATGCTTAGTTTCAGGGTTTAATTTTTGGTTTTAGGGTTTTGTTGTATTCATGTTTAGGGTTTTAGGTTTTAGTTTTTTGGGTTTTTGTTTTAGGTTTTAGTGTTTAGAATTTTGGGGTTTAATATTTAGTTTTAGGGATTAGGGTTTTAGTGTATTAAAGATTTGGGTTTTAGTTTTTAGGGTTTAGGGTTTTGTTTTTAGGTTTTAGTGTTTAGAGTATTAGGACTTAGGGTTTAGTGTATTAAAAATTAGGGTTTAAGAATTAGTTTTTAGGATTTAGGGATTAGGGTTTTGGTTTTAGGTTTTAAGGTTTAGAGTTTTTGGGTTTAATGCTTAGTTTTTAGGGTTTAATTTTATGTTTCATGGTTTTGTTGTATTCAAGTTTAGTGTTTTAGGTTTTAGTTTTTAGGGTTTTTGTTTTGGATTTTAGGGTTTAGAATTTTAGGGTTTAATGTTTAGTTTTAGGTATTAGGGTTTTAGTGTATTAAAGATTAGGGTTTTAGTTTTTAGGGTTTAGGGTTTTGTTTTTAGGTTTTAGTGTTTAGAGTATTAGGACATAGGGTTTTGTGTATTAAAAATTAGGGTTTATGATTTTGTTTTTAGGATTTAGGGTTTAGGGTTTTGGTTTTAGGTTTTAGGGTTTAAAGTTTTTGGGTTTAATGCTTAGTTTTAGGGTTTAATTTTAGGTTTTAGGGTTTTGTTATATTCAAGTTTAGGGTTTTATGTTTTAGTTTTTAGGGTTTTGGTTTTAGGTTTTAGGGTTTTGGTTTTAGGTTTTAGGGTTTAGAATTTTAGGGTTAATGTTTAGTTTTAGGGTTTATGGTTTTAGTGTATTAAAGATTAGGGTTTTAGTTTTTAGGGTTTAGGGTTTTGTTTTTAGGTTTTAGTGTTTAGAGTATTAGGACTTAGGGTTTAGTGTATCAAA
Source organism: Euphrasia confusa (assembly GCA_954870475.1). Lineage (NCBI taxonomy): Eukaryota > Viridiplantae > Streptophyta > Magnoliopsida > Lamiales > Orobanchaceae > Euphrasia > Euphrasia confusa. The sequence goes on from OX940956.1 coordinate 22,731,475, forward strand.
ATTTAGGGTTTAAGATTTAGTTTTTAGGATTAGGGTTTAGGGTTTCGGTTTTAGGTTTTAGGGTTTAGAGTTTTTGGGTTTAATGCTTAGTTGAAGGGTTTAATTTTAGGGTTTAGGGTTTCAAGTGATTCAAGTTTAGTGTATTAGGTTTTAGTTTTTAGCGTTTAGGGTTCAGGTTTTTTTAGGTTTTAGGGTTTAAAATTTTAGGATTTAATGTTTAGTTTTAGGGTTTAGGGTTTATGGTTTAGGGTTCTAGTTTTAGGGTTTTAGTGTATTAAAGATTAGGGTTTTAGATTTTAGGTTTTAGGGTTTGTTTTTATGTTTTAGTGTTTATAGTATTAGGATTTAGGGTTTAAGGTATTAAAGTTTAGGTTTTAGATTTAGTTTTTAGGGTTTAGGATTTTTGTTTTCAATTTTAGAGATTGAGTTTTTGGCTTTTGTTTAAGGTTTAGGGTTTAGGGTTTTAGTGTATTCAAGTTTAGGGTTTTAGATTTTAGTTTTTAGGGTTTTGGTTTTAGGTTTTAGGGTTAAATGTTTAGTTTTAGGGTTTAGTGTTTTAGTGTATTAAAGATTAGGGTTTTAGTTTTTAGCGTTTAGGGTTTAGAGTTTTGTTTTTAAGTTTTAGTGTTTAGATTATTAGGAATTAGGGTTTAGTGTATTAAAATTTAGGGTTTAAGATTTAGTTTTATAGATTTAGGGTTTAGGGTTTTGGTTTTAGGTTTTAGGGTTTAGAGTTTTTGGGTTTAATGCTTAGTTTTAGGGTTTAATTTTAGGTTTTAGGGTTTAGAATTTTAGGGTTTAATGTTTAGTTTTAGGTATTAGGGTTTTAGTGTATTAAAGATTAGGGTTTTAGTTTTTAGGGTTTAGGGTTTTGTTTTTAGGTTTGAGTATTTAGAGTATTAGGACTTAGGGTTTAGTGTATTAAAAATTAGGGTTTATGATTTAGTTTTTAGGATTTAGGGTTTAGGGTTTTGGTTTTAGGTTTTAGGGTTTAAAGTTTTTGGGTTTAATGCTTAGTTTTAGGGTTTAATTTTAGGTTTTAGGGTTTTGTTGTATTCAAGTTTAGGGTTTTAAGTGTTAGTTTTTAGGGTTTTGGTTTTAGGTTTTAGGGTTTAGAATTTTAGGGTTAATGTTTAGTTTTAGGGTTTATGGTTTTAGTGTATTAAAGATTAGGGTTTTAGTTTTTAGGGTTTAGGGTTTTGTTTTTTAGTTTTAGTGTTTAGAGTATTAGGACTTAGGGTTTAGTGTATTAAAATTTAGGGTTTAAGATTTAGTTTTTAGGATTAGGGTTTAGGGTTTCGGTTTTAGGTTTTAGGGTTTAGAGTTTTTGGGTTTAATGCTTAGTTTTAGGGTTTAAATTTAGGGTTTAGGGTTTCAAGTGATTCAAGTTTAGTGTATTAGGTTTTAGTTTTTAGCGTTTAGGGTTCAGGTTTTTTTAGGTTTTAGGGTTTGGAATTTTAGGGTTTAATGTTTAGTTTTATGGTTTAGGGTTTTAGTGTATTAAAGATAAGGGTTTTAGTTTTTAGGGTTTAGGGTTTTGTTTTTAGGTTTTAGTGTTTAGAGTATTAGGACTTAGGGTTTGGTGTATTAAAAATTAGGGTTTAAGATTTAGTTTTTAGGATTTAGGGTTTAGGGTTTTGTTTTAGGTTTTAGGGTTTAGAGTTTTTGGGTTTAATGCTTAGTTTCAGGGTTTAATTTTAGGCTTTAGGGTTTTGTTGTATTCATGTTTGGGGTTTTAGGTTTTAGTTTTTAGGGTTTTTGTTTTAGGTTTTAGTGTTTAGAATTTTGGGGTTTAATATTTAGTTTTAGGGATTAGGGTTTTAGTGTATTAAAGATTAGGGTTTTAGTTTTTAGGGTTTAGGGTTTTGTTTTTAGGTTTTGATGTTTAGAGTATTAGGACTTAGGGTTTAGTGTATTAAAAATTAGGGTTTAAGAATTAGTTTTTAGGATTTAAGGATTAGGGTTTTGGTTTTAGGTTTTAAGGTTTAGAGTTATTGGGTTTAATGCTTAGTTTCAGGGTTTAATTTTTGGTTTTAGGGTTTTGTTGTATTCATGTTTAGGGTTTTAGGTTTTAGTTTTTTGGGTTTTTGTTTTAGGTTTTAGTGTTTAGAATTTTGGGGTTTAATATTTAGTTTTAGGGATTAGGGTTTTAGTGTATTAAAGATTTGGGTTTTAGTTTTTAGGGTTTAGGGTTTTGTTTTTAGGTTTTAGTGTTTAGAGTATTAGGACTTAGGGTTTAGTGTATTAAAAATTAGGGTTTAAGAATTAGTTTTTAGGATTTAGGGATTAGGGTTTTGGTTTTAGGTTTTAATGTTTAGAGTTTTTGGGTTTAATGCTTAGTTTTAGGGTTTAATTTTATGTTTCAGGGTTTTGTTGTATTAAAGTTTAGTGTTTTAGGTTTTAGTTTTTAGAGTTTTTGTTTTGTATTTTAGGGTTTAGAATTTTAGAGTTTAATGTTTAGTTTTAGGTATTAGGGTTTTAGTGTATTAAAGATTAGGGTTTTAGTTTTTAGGGTTTAGGGTTTTGTTTTTAGGTTTTAGTGTTTAGAGTATTAGGACTTAGGGTTTTGTGTATTAAAAATTAGGGTTTATGATTTAGTTTTTAGGATTTAGGGTTTAGGGTTTTGGTTTTAGGTTTTAGGGTTTAAAGTTTTTGGGTTTAATGCTTAGTTTTAGGGTTTAATTTTAGGTTTTAGGGTTTTGTTATATTCAAGTTTAGGGTTTTATGTTTTAGTTTTTAGGGTTTTGGTTTTAGGTTTTAGGGTTTTGGTTTTAGGTTTTAGGGTTTAGAATTTTAGGGTTAATGTTTAGTTTTAGGGTTTATGGTTTTAGTGTATTAAAGATTAGGGTTTTAGTTTTTAGGGTTTAGGGTTTTGTTTTTAGGTTTTAGTGTTTAGAGTATTAGGACTTAGGGTTTAGTGTATCAAAATTTAGGGTTTAAGATTTAGTTATTAGGATTAGGGTTTAGGGTTTCGGTTTTAGGTTTTAGGGTTTAGAGTTTTTGGGTTTAATGCTTAGTTGAAGGGTTTAATTTTAGGGTTTAGGGTTTCAAGTGATTCAAGTTTAGTGTATTAGGTTTTAGTTTTTAGCGTTTAGGGTTCAGGTTTTTTTAGGTTTTAGGGTTTAAAATTTTAGGATTTAATGTTTAGTTTTAGGGTTTAGGGTTTATGGTTTAGGGTTCTAGTTTAGGGTTTTAGTGTATTAAAGATTAGGGTTTTAGATTTTAGGTTTTAGGGTTTGTTTTTATGTTTTAGTGTTTATAGTATTAGGATTTAGGGTTTAAGGTATTAAAGTTTAGGTTTTAGATTTAGTTTTTAGGGTTTAGAATTTTTGTTTTCAATTTTAGAGATTGAGTTTTTGGCTTTTGTTTAAGGTTTAGGGTTTAGGGTTTTAGTGTATTCAAGTTTAGGGTTTTAGATTTTAGTTTTTAGGGTTTTGGTTTTAGGTTTTAGGGTTTAATGTTTAGTTTTAGGGTTTAGTGTTTTAGTGTATTAAAGATTAGGGTTTTAGTTTTTAGCGTTTAGGGTTTAGAGTTTTGTTTTTAAGTTTTAGTGTTTAGATTATTAGGACTTAGGGTTTAGTGTATTAAAATTTAGGGTTTAAGATTTAGTTTTATAGATTTAGGGTTTAGGGTTTTGGTTTTAGGTTTTAGGGTTTAGAGTTTTTGGGTTTAATGCTTAGTTTTAGGGTTTAATTTTTGGTTTTAGGTTTAGAATTTTAGGGTTTAATGTTTAGTTTTAGGTATTAGGGTTTTAGTGTATTAAAGATTAGGTTTTTAGTTTTTAGGGTTTAGGGTTTTGTTTTTAGGTTTTAGTGTTTAGAGTATTAGGACTTAGGGTTTAGTGTATTAAAAATAAGGGTTTATGATTTAGTTTTTAGGATTTAGGGTTTAGGGTTTTGGTTTTAGGTTTTAGGGTTTAAAGTTTTTGGGTTTAATGCTTAGTTTTAGGGTTTAATTTTAGGTTTTAGGGTTTTGTTGTATTCAAGTTTAGGGTTTTAAGTTTTAGTTTTTAGGGTTTTGGTTTTAGGTTTTAGGGTTTTGGTTTTAGGTTTTAGGGTTTAGAATTTTAGGGTTAATGTTTAGTTTTAGGGTTTATGGTTTTAGTGTATTAAAGATTAGGGTTTTAGTTTTTAGGGTTTAGGATTTTGTTTTTAGGTTTTAGTGTTTAGAGTATTAGGACTTAGGGTTTAGTGTATTAAAATTTAGGGTTTAAGATTTAGTTTTTAGGATTAGGGTTTAGGGTTTCGATTTTAGGTTTTAGGGTTTAGAGTTTTTGGGTTTAATGCTTAGTTTTAGGGTTTAAATTTAGGGTTTAGGGTTTCAAGTGATTCAAGTTTAGTGTATTAAGTTTTAGTTTTTAGCGTTTAGGGTTCAGGTTTTTTTAGGTTTTAGGGTTTGGAATTTTAGGGTTTAATGTTTAGTTTTATGGTTTAGGGTTTTAGTGTATTAAAGATAAGGTTTTTAGTTTTTAAGGTTTAGGGTTTTGTTTTTAGGTTTTAGTGTTTAGAGTATTAGGACTTAGGGTTTGGTGTATTAAAAATTAGGGTTTAAGATTTAGTTTTTAGGATTTAGGGTTTAGGGTTTTGTTTTAGGTTTTAGGGTTTAGAGTTTTTGGGTTTAATGCTTAGTTTCAGGGTTTAATTTTAGGTTTTAGGGTTTTGTTGTATTCATGTTTGGTGTTTTAGGTTTTAGTTTTTAGGGTTTTTGTTTTAGGTTTTAGTGTTTAGAATTTTGGGGTTTAATATTTAGTTTTAGGGATTAGGGTTTTAGTGTATTAAAGATTAGGGTTTTAGTTTTTAAGGTTTAGGGTTTTGTTTTTAGGTTTTGATGTTTAGAGTATTAGGACTTAGGGTTTAGTGTATTAAAAATTAGGGTTTAAGAATTAGTTTTTAGGATTTAAGGATTAGGGTTTTGGTTTTAGGTTTTAAGGTTTAGAGTTATTGGGTTTAATGCTTAGTTTCAGGGTTTAATTTTTGGTTTTAGGGTTTTGTTGTATTCATGTTTAGGGTTTTAGGTTTTAGTTTTTTGGGTTTTTGTTTTAGGTTTTAGTGTTTAGAATTTTGGGGTTTAATATTTAGTTTTAGGGATTAGGGTTTTAGTGTATTAAAGATTTGGGTTTTAGTTTTTAGGGTTTAGGGTTTTGTTTTTAGGTTTTAGTGTTTAGAGTATTAGGACTTAGGGTTTACTGTATTAAAAATTAGGGTTTAAGAATTAGTTTTTAGGATTTAGGGATTAGGGTTTTGGTTTTAGGTTTTAAGGTTTAGAGTTTTTGGGTTTAATGCTTAGTTTTAGGGTTTAATTTTATGTTTCAGGGTTTTGTTGTATTCAAGTTTAGTGTTTTAGGTTTTAGTTTTTAGGGTTTTTGTTTTGGATTTTAGGGTTTAGAATTTTAAAGTTTAATGTTTAGTTTTAGGTATTAGGGTTTTAGTGTATTAAAGATTAGGGTTTTAGTTTTTAGGGTTTAGGGTTTTGTTTTTAGGTTTTAGTGTTTAGAGTATTAGGACTTAGGGTTTTGTGTATTAAAAATTAGGGTTTATGATTTAGTTTTTAGGATTTAGGGTTTAGGGTTTTGGTTTTAGGTTTTAGGGTTTAAAGTTTTTGGGTTTAATGCTTAGTTTTAGGGTTTAATTTTAGGTTTTAGGGTTTTGTTATATTCAAGTTTAGGGTTTTATGTTTTAGTTTTTAGGGTTTTGGTTTTAGGTTTTAGGGTTTTGGTTTTAGGTTTTAGGGTTTAGAATTTTAGGGTTAATGTTTAGTTTTAGGGTTTATGGTTTTAGTGTATTAAAGATTAGGGTTTTAGTTTTTAGGGTTTAGGGTTTTGTTTTTAGGTTTTAGTGTTTAGAGTATTAGGACTTAGGGTTTAGTGTATCAAAATTTAGGGTTTAAGATTTAGTTATTAGGATTAGGGTTTAGGGTTTCGGTTTTAGGTTTTAGGGTTTAGAGTTTTTGGGTTTAATGCTTAGTTGAAGGGTTTAATTTTAGGGTTTAGGGTTTCAAGTGATTCAAGTTTAGTGTATTAGGTTTTAGTTTTTAGCGTTTAGGGTTCAGGTTTTTTTAGGTTTTAGGGTTTAAAATTTTAGGATTTAATGTTTAGTTTTAGGGTTTAGGGTTTATGGTTTAGGGTTCTAGTTTAGGGTTTTAGTGTATTAAAGATTAGGGTTTTAGATTTTAGGTTTTAGGGTTTGTTTTTATGTTTTAGTGTTTATAGTATTAGGATTTAGGGTTTAAGGTATTAAAGTTTAGGTTTTAGATTTAGTTTTTAGGGTTTAGAATTTTTGTTTTCAATTTTAGAGATTGAGTTTTTGGCTTTTGTTTAAGGTTTAGGGTTTAGGGTTTTAGTGTATTCAAGTTTAGGGTTTTAGATTTTAGTTTTTAGGGTTTTGGTTTTAGGTTTTAGGGTTTAATGTTTAGTTTTAGGGTTTAGTGTTTTAGTGTATTAAAGATTAGGGTTTTAGTTTTTAGCGTTTAGGGTTTAGAGTTTTGTTTTTAAGTTTTAGTGTTTAGATTATTAGGACTTAGGGTTTAGTGTATTAAAATTTAGGGTTTAAGATTTAGTTTTATAGATTTAGGGTTTAGGGTTTTGGTTTTAGGTTTTAGGGTTTAGAGTTTTTGGGTTTAATGCTTAGTTTTAGGGTTTAATTTTTGGTTTTAGGGTTTAGAATTTTAGGGTTTAATGTTTAGTTTTAGGTATTAGGGTTTTAGTGTATTAAAGATTAGGTTTTTAGTTTTTAGGGTTTAGGGTTTTGTTTTTAGGTTTTAGTGTTTAGAGTATTAGGACTTAGGGTTTAGTGTATTAAAAATAAGGGTTTATGATTTAGTTTTTAGGATTTAGGGTTTAGGGTTTTGGTTTGAGGTTTTAGGGTTTAAAGTTTTTGGGTTTAATGCTTAGTTTTAGGGTTTTAAGTTTTAGTTTTTAGGGTTTTGGTTTTAGGTTTTAGGGTTTTGGTTTTAGGTTTTAGGGTTTAGAATTTTAGGGTTAATGTTTAGTTTTAGGGTTTATGGTTTTAGTGTATTAAAGATTAGGGTTTTAGTTTTTAGGGTTTAGGGTTTTGTTTTTAGGTTTTAGTGTTTAGAGTATTAGGACTTAGGGTTTAGTGTATTAAAATTTAGGGTTTAAGATTTAGTTTTTAGGATTAGGGTTTAGGGTTTCGATTTTAGGTTTTAGGGTTTAGAGTTTTTGGGTTTAATGCTTAGTTTTAGGGTTTAAATTTAGGGTTTAGGGTTTCAAGTGATTCAAGTTTAGTGTATTAAGTTTTAGTTTTTAGCGTTTAGGGTTCAGGTTTTTTTAGGTTTTAGGTTTTGGAATTTTAGGGTTTAATGTTTAGTTTTATGGTTTAGGGTTTTAGTGTATTAAAGATAAGGGTTTTAGTTTTTAAGGTTTAGGGTTTTGTTTTTAGGTTTTAGTGTTTAGAGTATTAGGACTTAGGGTTTGGTGTATTAAAAATTAGGGTTTAAGATTTAGTTTTTAGGATTTAGGGTTTAGGGTTTTGTTTTAGGTTTTAGGGTTTAGAGTTTTTGGGTTTAATGCTTAGTTTCAGGGTTTAATTTTAGGTTTTAGGGTTTTGTTGTATTCATGTTTGGAGTTTTAGGTTTTAGTTTTTAGGGTTTTTGTTTTAGGTTTTAGTGTTTAGAATTTTGGGGTTTAATATTTAGTTTTAGGGATTAGGGTTTTAGTGTATTAAAGATTAGGGTTTTAGTTTTTAGGGTTTAGGGTTTTGTTTTTAGGTTTTAGTGTTTAGAGTATTAGGACATAGGGTTTTGTGTATTAAAAATTAGGGTTTATGATTTTGTTTTTAGGATTTAGGGTTTAGGGTTTTGGTTTTAGGTTTTAGGGTTTAAAGTTTTTGGGTTTAATGCTTAGTTTTAGGGTTTAATTTTAGGTTTTAGGGTTTTGTTATATTCAAGTTTAGGGTTTTATGTTTTAGTTTTTAGGGTTTTGGTTTTAGGTTTTAGGGTTTTGGTTTTAGGTTTTAGGGTTTAGAATTTTAGGGTTAATGTTTAGTTTTAGGGTTTATGGTTTTAGTGTATTAAAGATTAGGGTTTTAGTTTTTAGGGTTTAGGGTTTTGTTTTTAGGTTTTAGTGTTTAGAGTATTAGGACTTAGGGTTTAGTGTATCAAAATTTAGGGTTTAAGATTTAGTTTTTAGGATTAGGGTTTAGGGTTTCGGTTTTAGGTTTTAGGGTTTAGAGTTTTTGGGTTTAATGCTTAGTTGAAGGGTTTAATTTTAGGGTTTAGGGTTTCAAGTGATTCAAGTTTAGTGTATTAGGTTTTAGTTTTTAGCGTTTAGGGTTCAGGTTTTTTTAGGTTTTAGGGTTTAAAATTTTAGGATTTAATGTTTAGTTTTAGGGTTTAGGGTTTATGGTTTAGGGTTCTAGTTTTAGGGTTTTAGTGTATTAAAGATTAGGGTTTTAGATTTTAGGTTTTAGGGTTTGTTTTTATGTTTTAGTGTTTATAGTATTAGGATTTAGGGTTTAAGGTATTAAAGTTTAGGTTTTAGATTTAGTTTTTAGGGTTTAGGATTTTTGTTTTCAATTTTAGAGATTGAGTTTTTGGCTTTTGTTTAAGGTTTAGGGTTTAGGGTTTTAGTGTATTCAAGTTTAGGGTTTTAGATTTTAGTTTTTAGGGTTTTGGTTTTAGGTTTTAGGGTTAAATGTTTAGTTTTAGGGTTTAGTGTTTTAGTGTATTAAAGATTAGGGTTTTAGTTTTTAGCGTTTAGGGTTTAGAGTTTTGTTTTTAAGTTTTAGTGTTTAGATTATTAGGAATTAGGGTTTAGTGTATTAAAATTTAGGGTTTAAGATTTAGTTTTATAGATTTAGGGTTTAGGGTTTTGGTTTTAGGTTTTAGGGTTTAGAGTTTTTGGGTTTAATGCTTAGTTTTAGGGTTTAATTTTAGGTTTTAGGGTTTAGAATTTTAGGGTTTAATGTTTAGTTTTAGGTATTAGGGTTTTAGTGTATTAAAGATTAGGGTTTTAGTTTTTAGGGTTTAGGGTTTTGTTTTTAGGTTTGAGTATTTAGAGTATTAGGACTTAGGGTTTAGTGTATTAAAAATTAGGGTTTATGATTTAGTTTTTAGGATTTAGGGTTTAGGGTTTTGGTTTTAGGTTTTAGGGTTTAAAGTTTTTGGGTTTAATGCTTAGTTTTAGGGTTTAATTTTAGGTTTTAGGGTTTTGTTGTATTCAAGTTTAGGGTTTTAAGTGTTAGTTTTTAGGGTTTTGGTTTTAGGTTTTAGGTTTTAGAATTTTAGGGTTAATGTTTAGTTTTAGGGTTTATGGTTTTAGTGTATTAAAGATTAGGGTTTTAGTTTTTAGGGTTTAGGGTTTTGTTTTTTAGTTTTAGTGTTTAGAGTATTAGGACTTAGGGTTTAGTGTATTAAAATTTAGGGTTTAAGATTTAGTTTTTAGGATTAGGGTTTAGGGTTTCAGTTTTAGGTTTTAGGGTTTAGAGTTTTTGGGTTTAATGCTTAGTTTTAGGGTTTAAATTTAGGGTTTAGGGTTTCAAGTGATTCAAGTTTAGTGTATTAGGTTTTAGTTTTTAGCGTTTAGGGTTCAGGTTTTTTTAGGTTTTAGGGTTTGGAATTTTAGGGTTTAATGTTTAGTTTTATGGTTTAGGGTTTTAGTGTATTAAAGATAAGGGTTTTAGTTTTTAGGGTTTAGGGTTTTGTTTTTAGGTTTTAGTGTTTAGAGTATTAGGACTTAGGGTTTGGTGTATTAAAAATTAGGGTTTAAGATTTAGTTTTTAGGATTTAGGGTTTAGGGTTTTGTTTTAGGTTTTAGGGTTTAGAGTTTTTGGGTTTAATGCTTAGTTTCAGGGTTTAATTTTAGGTTTTAGGGTTTTGTTGTATTCATGTTTGGGGTTTTAGGTTTTAGTTTTTAGGGTTTTTGTTTTAGGTTTTAGTGTTTAGAATTTTGGGGTTTAATATTTAGTTTTAGGGATTAGGGTTTTAGTGTATTAAAGATTAGGGTTTTAGTTTTTAGGGTTTAGGGTTTTGTTTTTAGGTTTTGATGTTTAGAGTATTAGGACTTAGGGTTTAGTGTATTAAAAATTAGGGTTTAAGAATTAGTTTTTAGGATTTAAGGATTAGGGTTTTGGTTTTAGGTTTTAAGGTTTAGAGTTATTGGGTTTAATGCTTAGTTTCAGGGTTTAATTTTTGGTTTTAGGGTTTTGTTGTATTCATGTTTAGGGTTTTAGGTTTTAGTTTTTTGGGTTTTTGTTTTAGGTTTTAGTGTTTAGAATTTTGGGGTTTAATATTTAGTTTTAGGGATTAGGGTTTTAGTGTATTAAAGATTTGGGTTTTAGTTTTTAGGGTTTAGGGTTTTGTTTTTAGGTTTTAGTGTTTAGAGTATTAGGACTTAGGGTTTAGTGTATTAAAAATTAGGGTTTAAGAATTAGTTTTTAGGATTTAGGGATTAGGGTTTTGGTTTTAGGTTTTAATGTTTAGAGTTTTTGGGTTTAATGCTTAGTTTTAGGGTTTAATTTTATGTTTCAGGGTTTTGTTGTATTAAAGTTTAGTGTTTTAGGTTTTAGTTTTTAGAGTTTTTGTTTTGTATTTTAGGGTTTAGAATTTTAGAGTTTAATGTTTAGTTTTAGGTATTAGGGTTTTAGTGTATTAAAGATTAGGGTTTTAGTTTTTAGGGTTTAGGGTTTTGTTTTTAGGTTTTAGTGTTTAGAGTATTAGGACTTAGGGTTTTGTGTATTAAAAATTAGGGTTTATGATTTAGTTTTTAGGATTTAGGGTTTAGGGTTTTGGTTTTAGGTTTTAGGGTTTAAAGTTTTTGGGTTTAATGCTTAGTTTTAGGGTTTAATTTTAGGTTTTAGGGTTTTGTTATATTCAAGTTTAGGGTTTTATGTTTTAGTTTTTAGGGTTTTGGTTTTAGGTTTTAGGGTTTTGGTTTTAGGTTTTAGGGTTTAGAATTTTAGGGTTAATGTTTAGTTTTAGGGTTTATGGTTTTAGTGTATTAAAGATTAGGGTTTTAGTTTTTAGGGTTTAGGGTTTTGTTTTTAGGTTTTAGTGTTTAGAGTATTAGGACTTAGGGTTTAGTGTATCAAAATTTAGGGTTTAAGATTTAGTTATTAGGATTAGGGTTTAGGGTTTCGGTTTTAGGTTTTAGGGTTTAGAGTTTTTGGGTTTAATGCTTAGTTGAAGGGTTTAATTTTAGGGTTTAGGGTTTCAAGTGATTCAAGTTTAGTGTATTAGGTTTTAGTTTTTAGCGTTTAGGGTTCAGGTTTTTTTAGGTTTTAGGGTTTAAAATTTTAGGATTTAATGTTTAGTTTTAGGGTTTAGGGTTTATGGTTTAGGGTTCTAGTTTAGGGTTTTAGTGTATTAAAGATTAGGGTTTTAGATTTTAGGTTTTAGGGTTTGTTTTTATGTTTTAGTGTTTATAGTATTAGGATTTAGGGTTTAAGGTATTAAAGTTTAGGTTTTAGATTTAGTTTTTAGGGTTTAGAATTTTTGTTTTCAATTTTAGAGATTGAGTTTTTGGCTTTTGTTTAAGGTTTAGGGTTTAGGGTTTTAGTGTATTCAAGTTTAGGGTTTTAGATTTTAGTTTTTAGGGTTTTGGTTTTAGGTTTTAGGGTTTAATGTTTAGTTTTAGGGTTTAGTGTTTTAGTGTATTAAAGATTAGGGTTTTAGTTTTTAGCGTTTAGGGTTTAGAGTTTTGTTTTTAAGTTTTAGTGTTTAGATTATTAGGACTTAGGGTTTAGTGTATTAAAATTTAGGGTTTAAGATTTAGTTTTATAGATTTAGGGTTTAGGGTTTTGGTTTTAGGTTTTAGGGTTTAGAGTTTTTGGGTTTAATGCTTAGTTTTAGGGTTTAATTTTTGGTTTTAGGTTTAGAATTTTAGGGTTTAATGTTTAGTTTTAGGTATTAGGGTTTTAGTGTATTAAAGATTAGGTTTTTAGTTTTTAGGGTTTAGGGTTTTGTTTTTAGGTTTTAGTGTTTAGAGTATTAGGACTTAGGGTTTAGTGTATTAAAAATAAGGGTTTATGATTTAGTTTTTAGGATTTAGGGTTTAGGGTTTTGGTTTTAGGTTTTAGGGTTTAAAGTTTTTGGGTTTAATGCTTAGTTTTAGGGTTTAATTTTAGGTTTTAGGGTTTTGTTGTATTCAAGTTTAGGGTTTTAAGTTTTAGTTTTTAGGGTTTTGGTTTTAGGTTTTAGGGTTTTGGTTTTAGGTTTTAGGGTTTAGAATTTTAGGGTTAATGTTTAGTTTTAGGGTTTATGGTTTTAGTGTATTAAAGATTAGGGTTTTAGTTTTTAGGGTTTAGGGTTTTGTTTTTAGGTTTTAGTGTTTAGAGTATTAGGACTTAGGGTTTAGTGTATTAAAATTTAGGGTTTAAGATTTAGTTTTTAGGATTAGGGTTTAGGGTTTCGATTTTAGGTTTTAGGGTTTAGAGTTTTTGGGTTTAATGCTTAGTTTTAGGGTTTAAATTTAGGGTTTAGGGTTTCAAGTGATTCAAGTTTAGTGTATTAAGTTTTAGTTTTTAGCGTTTAGGGTTCAGGTTTTTTTAGGTTTTAGGGTTTGGAATTTTAGGGTTTAATGTTTAGTTTTATGGTTTAGGGTTTTAGTGTATTAAAGATAAGGGTTTTAGTTTTTAAGGTTTAGGGTTTTGTTTTTAGGTTTTAGTGTTTAGAGTATTAGGACTTAGGGTTTGGTGTATTAAAAATTAGGGTTTAAGATTTAGTTTTTAGGATTTAGGGTTTAGGGTTTTGTTTTAGGTTTTAGGGTTTAGAGTTTTTGGGTTTAATGCTTAGTTTCAGGGTTTAATTTTAGGTTTTAGGGTTTTGTTGTATTCATGTTTGGTGTTTTAGGTTTTAGTTTTTAGGGTTTTTGTTTTAGGTTTTAGTGTTTAGAATTTTGGGGTTTAATATTTAGTTTTAGGGATTAGGGTTTTAGTGTATTAAAGATTAGGGTTTTAGTTTTTAAGGTTTAGGGTTTTGTTTTTAGGTTTTGATGTTTAGAGTATTAGGACTTAGGGTTTAGTGTATTAAAAATTAGGGTTTAAGAATTAGTTTTTAGGATTTAAGGATTAGGGTTTTGGTTTTAGGTTTTAAGGTTTAGAGTTATTGGGTTTAATGCTTAGTTTCAGGGTTTAATTTTTGGTTTTAGGGTTTTGTTGTATTCATGTTTAGGGTTTTAGGTTTTAGTTTTTTGGGTTTTTGTTTTAGGTTTTAGTGTTTAGAATTTTGGGGTTTAATATTTAGTTTTAGGGATTAGGGTTTTAGTGTATTAAAGATTTGGGTTTTAGTTTTTAGGGTTTAGGGTTTTGTTTTTAGGTTTTAGTGTTTAGAGTATTAGGACTTAGGGTTTACTGTATTAAAAATTAGGGTTTAAGAATTAGTTTTTAGGATTTAGGGATTAGGGTTTTGGTTTTAGGTTTTAAGGTTTAGAGTTTTTGGGTTTAATGCTTAGTTTTAGGGTTTAATTTTATGTTTCAGGGTTTTGTTGTATTCAAGTTTAGTGTTTTAGGTTTTAGTTTTTAGGGTTTTTGTTTTGGATTTTAGGGTTTAGAATTTTAAAGTTTAATGTTTAGTTTTAGGTATTAGGGTTTTAGTGTATTAAAGATTAGGGTTTTAGTTTTTAGGGTTTAGGGTTTTGTTTTTAGGTTTTAGTGTTTAGAGTATTAGGACTTAGGGTTTTGTGTATTAAAAATTAGGGTTTATGATTTAGTTTTTAGGATTTAGGGTTTAGGGTTTTGGTTTTAGGTTTTAGGGTTTAAAGTTTTTGGGTTTAATGCTTAGTTTTAGGGTTTAATTTTAGGTTTTAGGGTTTTGTTATATTCAAGTTTAGGGTTTTATGTTTTAGTTTTTAGGGTTTTGGTTTTAGGTTTTAGGGTTTTGGTTTTAGGTTTTAGGGTTTAGAATTTTAGGGTTAATGTTTAGTTTTAGGGTTTATGGTTTTAGTGTATTAAAGATTAGGGTTTTAGTTTTTAGGGTTTAGGGTTTTGTTTTTAGGTTTTAGTGTTTAGAGTATTAGGACTTAGGGTTTAGTGTATCAAAATTTAGGGTTTAAGATTTAGTTATTAGGATTAGGGTTTAGGGTTTCGGTTTTAGGTTTTAGGGTTTAGAGTTTTTGGGTTTAATGCTTAGTTGAAGGGTTTAATTTTAGGGTTTAGGGTTTCAAGTGATTCAAGTTTAGTGTATTAGGTTTTAGTTTTTAGCGTTTAGGGTTCAGGTTTTTTTAGGTTTTAGGGTTTAAAATTTTAGGATTTAATGTTTAGTTTTAGGGTTTAGGGTTTATGGTTTAGGGTTCTAGTTTAGGGTTTTAGTGTATTAAAGATTAGGGTTTTAGATTTTAGGTTTTAGGGTTTGTTTTTATGTTTTAGTGTTTATAGTATTAGGATTTAGGGTTTAAGGTATTAAAGTTTAGGTTTTAGATTTAGTTTTTAGGGTTTAGAATTTTTGTTTTCAATTTTAGAGATTGAGTTTTTGGCTTTTGTTTAAGGTTTAGGGTTTAGGGTTTTAGTGTATTCAAGTTTAGGGTTTTAGATTTTAGTTTTTAGGGTTTTGGTTTTAGGTTTTAGGGTTTAATGTTTAGTTTTAGGGTTTAGTGTTTTAGTGTATTAAAGATTAGGGTTTTAGTTTTTAGCGTTTAGGGTTTAGAGTTTTGTTTTTAAGTTTTAGTGTTTAGATTATTAGGACTTAGGGTTTAGTGTATTAAAATTTAGGGTTTAAGATTTAGTTTTATAGATTTAGGGTTTAGGGTTTTGGTTTTAGGTTTTAGGGTTTAGAGTTTTTGGGTTTAATGCTTAGTTTTAGGGTTTAATTTTTGGTTTTAGGGTTTAGAATTTTAGGGTTTAATGTTTAGTTTTAGGTATTAGGGTTTTAGTGTATTAAAGATTAGGTTTTTAGTTTTTAGGGTTTAGGGTTTTGTTTTTAGGTTTTAGTGTTTAGAGTATTAGGACTTAGGGTTTAGTGTATTAAAAATAAGGGTTTATGATTTAGTTTTTAGGATTTAGGGTTTAGGGTTTTGGTTTGAGGTTTTAGGGTTTAAAGTTTTTGGGTTTAATGCTTAGTTTTAGGGTTTTAAGTTTTAGTTTTTAGGGTTTTGGTTTTAGGTTTTAGGGTTTTGGTTTTAGGTTTTAGGGTTTAGAATTTTAGGGTTAATGTTTAGTTTTAGGGTTTATGGTTTTAGTGTATTAAAGATTAGGGTTTTAGTTTTTAGGGTTTAGGGTTTTGTTTTTAGGTTTTAGTGTTTAGAGTATTAGGACTTAGGGTTTAGTGTATTAAAATTTAGGGTTTAAGATTTAGTTTTTAGGATTAGGGTTTAGGGTTTCGATTTTAGGTTTTAGGGTTTAGAGTTTTTGGGTTTAATGCTTAGTTTTAGGGTTTAAATTTAGGGTTTAGGGTTTCAAGTGATTCAAGTTTAGTGTATTAAGTTTTAGTTTTTAGCGTTTAGGGTTCAGGTTTTTTTAGGTTTTAGGTTTTGGAATTTTAGGGTTTAATGTTTAGTTTTATGGTTTAGGGTTTTAGTGTATTAAAGATAAGGGTTTTAGTTTTTAAGGTTTAGGGTTTTGTTTTTAGGTTTTAGTGTTTAGAGTATTAGGACTTAGGGTTTGGTGTATTAAAAATTAGGGTTTAAGATTTAGTTTTTAGGATTTAGGGTTTAGGGTTTTGTTTTAGGTTTTAGGGTTTAGAGTTTTTGGGTTTAATGCTTAGTTTCAGGGTTTAATTTTAGGTTTTAGGGTTTTGTTGTATTCATGTTTGGAGTTTTAGGTTTTAGTTTTTAGGGTTTTTGTTTTAGGTTTTAGTGTTTAGAATTTTGGGGTTTAATATTTAGTTTTAGGGATTAGGGTTTTAGTGTATTAAAGATTAGGGTTTTAGTTTTTAAGGTTTAGGGTTTTGTTTTTAGGTTTTGATGTTTAGAGTATTAGGACTTAGGGTTTAGTGTATTAAAAATTAGGGTTTAAGAATTAGTTTTTAGGATTTAAGGATTAGGGTTTTGGTTTTAGGTTTTAAGGTTTAGAGTTATTGGGTTTAATGCTTAGTTTCAGGGTTTAATTTTTGGTTTTAGGGTTTTGTTGTATTCATGTTTAGGGTTTTAGGTTTTAGTTTTTTGGGTTTTTGTTTTAGGTTTTAGTGTTTAGAATTTTGGGGTTTAATATTTAGTTTTAGGGATTAGGGTTTTAGTGTATTAAAGATTTGGGTTTTAGTTTTTAGGGTTTAGGGTTTTGTTTTTAGGTTTTAGTGTTTAGAGTATTAGGACTTAGGGTTTACTGTATTAAAAATTAGGGTTTAAGAATTAGTTTTTAGGATTTAGGGATTAGGGTTTTGGTTTTAGGTTTTAAGGTTTAGAGTTTTTGGGTTTAATGCTTAGTTTTAGGGTTTAATTTTATGTTTCAGGGTTTTGTTGTATTCAAGTTTAGTGTTTTAGGTTTTAGTTTTTAGAGTTTTTGTTTTGGATTTTAGGGTTTAGAATTTTAGAGTTTAATGTTTAGTTTTAGGTATTAGGGTTTTAGTGTATTAAAGATTAGGGTTTTAGTTTTTAGGGTTTAGGGTTTTGTTTTTAGGTTTTAGTGTTTAGAGTATTAGGACTTAGGGTTTTGTGTATTAAAAATTAGGGTTTATGATTTAGTTTTTAGGATTTAGGGTTTAGGGTTTTGGTTTTAGGTTTTAGGGTTTAAAGTTTTTGGGTTTAATGCTTAGTTTTAGGGTTTAATTTTAGGTTTTAGGGTTTTGTTATATTCAAGTTTAGGGTTTTATGTTTTAGTTTTTAGGGTTTTGGTTTTAGGTTTTAGGGTTTTGGTTTTAGGTTTTAGGGTTTAGAATTTTAGGGTTAATGTTTAGTTTTAGGGTTTATGGTTTTAGTGTATTAAAGATTAGGGTTTTAGTTTTTAGTGTTTAGGGTTTTGTTTTTAGGTTTTACTGTTTAGAGTATTAGGACTTAGGGATTAGTGTATCAAAATTTAGGGTTTAAGATTTAGTTATTAGGATTAGGGTTTAGGGTTTCGGTTTTAGGTTTTAGGGTTTAGAGTTTTTGGGTTTAATGTTTAGTTGAAGGGTTTAATTTTAGGGTTTAGGGTTTCAAGTGATTCAAGTTTAGTGTATTAGGTTTTAGTTTTTAGCGTTTAGGGTTCAGGTTTTTTTAGGTTTTAGGGTTTAAAATTTTAGGATTTAATGTTTAGTTTTAGGGTTTAGGGTTTATGGTTTAGGGTTCTAGTTTAGGGTTTTAGTGTATTAAAGATTAGGGTTTTAGATTTTAGGTTTTAGGGTTTGTTTTTATGTTTTAGTGTTTATAGTATTAGGATTTAGGGTTTAAGGTATTAAAGTTTAGGTTTTAGATTTAGTTTTTCGGGTTTAGGATTTTTGTTTTCAATTTTAGAGATTGAGTTTTTGGCTTTTGTTTAAGGTTTAGGGTTTAGGATTTTAGTGTATTCAAGTTTAGGGTTTTAGATTTTAGTTTTTAGGGTTTTGGTTTTAGGTTTTAGGGTTTAATGTTTAGTTTTAGGGTTTAGTGTTTTAGTGTATTAAAGATTAGGGTTTTAGTTTTTAGCGTTTAGGGTTTAGAGTTTTGTTTTTAAGTTTTAGTGTTTAGATTATTAGGACTTAGGGTTTAGTGTATTAAAATTTAGGGTTTAAGATTTAGTTTTATAGATTTAGGGTTTAGGGTTTTGGTTTTAGGTTTTAGGGTTTAGAGTTTTTGGGTTTAATGCTTAGTTTTAGGGTTTCATTTTAGGTTTTAGGGTTTAGAATTTTAGGGTTTAATGTTTAGTTTTAGGTATTAGGGTTTTAGTGTATTAAAGATTAGGTTTTTAGTTTTTAGGGTTTAGGGTTTTGTTTTTAGGTTTTAGTGTTTAGAGTATTAGGACTTAGGGTTTAGTGTATTAAAAATAAGGGTTTATGATTTAGTTTTTAGGATTTAGGGTTTAGGGTTTTGGTTTGAGGTTTTAGGGTTTAAAGTTTTTGGGTTTGATGCTTTGTTTTAGGGTTTAATTTTAGGTTTTAGGGTTTTGTTGTATTCAAGTTTAGGGTTTTAAGTTTTAGTTTTTAGGGTTTTGGTTTTAGGTTTTAGGGTTTTGGTTTTAGGTTTTAGGGTTTAGAATTTTAGGGTTAATGTTTAGTTTTAGGGTTTATGGTTTTAGTGTATTAAAGATTAGGGTTTTAGTTTTTAGGGTTTAGGGTTTTGTTTTTAGGTTTTAGTGTTTAGAGTATTAGGACTTAGGGTTTAGTGTATTAGAATTTAGGGTTTAAGATTTAGTTTTTAGGATTAGGGTTTAGGGTTTCGATTTTAGGTTTTAGGGTTTAGAGTTTTTGGGTTTAATGCTTAGTTTTAGGGTTTAAATTTAGGGTTTAGGGTTTCAAGTGATTCAAGTTTAGTGTATTAAGTTTTAGTTTTTAGCGTTTAGGGTTCAGGTTTTTTTAGGTTTTAGGTTTTGGAATTTTAGGGTTTAATGTTTAGTTTTATGGTTTAGGGTTTTAGTGTATTAAAGATAAGGGTTTTAGTTTTTAAGGTTTAGGGTTTTGTTTTTAGGTTTTAGTGTTTAGAGTATTAGGACTTAGGGTTTGGTGTATTAAAAATTAGGGTTTAAGATTTAGTTTTTAGGATTTAGGGTTTAGGGTTTTGTTTTAGGTTTTAGGGTTTAGAGTTTTTGGGTTTAATGCTTAGTTTCAGGGTTTAATTTTAGGTTTTAGGGTTTTGTTGTATTCATGTTTGGAGTTTTAGGTTTTAGTTTTTAGGGTTTTTGTTTTAGGTTTTAGTGTTTAGAATTTTGGGGTTTAATATTTAGTTTTAGGGATTAGGGTTTTAGTGTATTAAAGATTAAGGTTTTAGTTTTTAAGGTTTAGGGTTTTGTTTTTAGGTTTTGATGTTTAGAGTATTAGGACTTAGGGTTTAGTGTATTAAAAATTAGGGTTTAAGAATTAGTTTTTAGGATTTAAGGATTAGGGTTTTGGTTTTAGGTTTTAAGGTTTAGAGTTATTGGGTTTAATGCTTAGTTTCAGGGTTTAATTTTTGGTTTTAGGGTTTTGTTGTATTCATGTTTAGGGTTTTAGGTTTTAGTTTTTTGGGTTTTTGTTTTAGGTTTTAGTGTTTAGAATTTTGGGGTTTAATATTTAGTTTTAGGGATTAGGGTTTTAGTGTATTAAAGATTTGGGTTTTAGTTTTTAGGGTTTAGGGTTTTGTTTTTAGGTTTTAGTGTTTAGAGTATTAGGACTTAGGGTTTACTGTATTAAAAATTAGGGTTTAAGAATTAGTTTTTAGGATTTAGGGATTAGGGTTTTGGTTTTAGGTTTTAAGGTTTAGAGTTTTGGGGTTTAATGCTTAGTTTTAGGGTTTAATTTTATGTTTCAGGGTTTTGTTGTATTCAAGTTTAGTGTTTTAGGTTTTAGTTTTTAGGGTTTTTGTTTTGGATTTTAGGGTTTAGAATTTTAGAGTTTAATGTTTAGTTTTAGGTATTAGGGTTTTAGTGTATTAAAGATTAGGGTTTTAGTTTTTAGGGTTTAGGGTTTTGTTTTTAGGTTTTAGTGTTTAGAGTATTAGGACTTAGGGTTTTGTGTATTAAAAATTAGGGTTTATGATTTAGTTTTTAGGATTTAGGGTTTAGGGTTTTGGTTTTAGGTTTTAGGGTTTAAAGTTTTTGGGTTTAATGCTTAGTTTTAGGGTTTAATTTTAGGTTTTAGGGTTTTGTTATATTCAAGTTTAGGGTTTTATGTTTTAGTTTTTAGGGTTTTGGTTTTAGGTTTTAGGGTTTTGGTTTTAGGTTTTAGGGTTTAGAATTTTATGGTTAATGTTTAGTTTTAGGGTTTATGGTTTTAGTGTATTAAAGATTAGGGTTTTAGTTTTTAGGGTTTAGGGTTTTGTTTTTAGGTTTTACTGTTTAGAGTATTAGGACTTAGGGTTTAGTGTATCAAAATTTAGGGTTTAAGATTTAGTTATTAGGATTAGGGTTTAGGGTTTCGGTTTTAGGTTTTAGTGTTTAGAGTTTTTGGGTTTAATGTTTAGTTGAAGGGTTTAATTTTAGGGTTTAGGGTTTCAAGTGATTCAAGTTTAGTGTATTAGGTTTTAGTTTTTAGCGTTTAGGGTTCAGGTTTTTTTAGGTTTTAGGGTTTAAAATTTTAGGATTTAATGTTTAGTTTTAGGGTTTAGGGTTTATGGTTTAGGGTTCTAGTTTAGGGTTTTAGTGTATTAAAGATTAGGGTTTTAGATTTTAGGTTTTAGGGTTTGTTTTTATGTTTTAGTGTTTATAGTATTAGGATTTAGGGTTTAAGGTATTAAAGTTTAGGTTTTAGATTTAGTTTTTCGGGTTTAGGATTTTTGTTTTCAATTTTAGAGATTGAGTTTTTGGCTTTTGTTTAAGGTTTAGGGTTTAGGGTTTTAGTGTATTCAAGTTTAGGGTTTTAGATTTTAGTTTTTAGGGTTTTGGTTTTAGGTTTTAGGGTTTAATGTTTAGTTTTAGGGTTTAGTGTTTTAGTGTATTAAAGATTAGGGTTTTAGTTTTTAGCGTTTAGGGTTTAGAGTTTTGTTTTTAAGTTTTAGTGTTTAGATTATTAGGACTTAGGGTTTAGTGTATTAAAATTTAGGGTTTAAGATTTAGTTTTATAGATTTAGGGTTTAGGGTTTTGGTTTTAGGTTTTAGGGTTTAGAGTTTTTGGGTTTAATGCTTAGTTTTAGGGTTTCATTTTAGGTTTTAGGGTTTAGAATTTTAGGGTTTAATGTTTAGTTTTAGGTATTAGGGTTTTAGTGTATTAAAGATTAGGTTTTTAGTTTTTAGGGTTTAGGGTTTTGTTTTTAGGTTTTAGTGTTTAGAGTATTAGGACTTAGGGTTTAGTGTATTAAAAATAAGGGTTTATGATTTAGTTTTTAGGATTTAGGGTTTAGGGTTTTGGTTTGAGGTTTTAGGGTTTAAAGTTTTTGGGTTTAATGCTTTGTTTTAGGGTTTAATTTTAGGTTTTAGGGTTTTGTTGTATTCAAGTTTAGGGTTTTAAGTTTTAGTTTTTAGGGTTTTGGTTTTAGGTTTTAGGGTTTTGGTTTTAGGTTTTAGGGTTTAGAATTTTAGGGTTAATGTTTAGTTTTAGGGTTTATGGTTTTAGTGTATTAAAGATTAGGGTTTTAGTTTTTAGGGTTTAGGGTTTTGTTTTTAGGTTTTAGTGTTTAGAGTATTAGGACTTAGGGTTTAGTGTATTAAAATTTAGGGTTTAAGATTTAGTTTTTAGGATTAGGGTTTAGGGTTTCGATTTTAGGTTTTAGGGTTTAGAGTTTATGGGTTTAATGCTTAGTTTTAGGGTTTAAATTTAGGGTTTATGGTTTCAAGTGATTCAAGTTTAGTGTATTAAGTTTTAGTTTTTAGCGTTTAGGGTTCAGGTTTTTTTAGGTTTTAGGGTTTGGAATTTTAGGGTTTAATGTTTAGTTTTATGGTTTAGGGTTTTAGTGTATTAAAGATAAGGGTTTTAGTTTTTAGGGTTTAGGGTTTTGTTTTTCGGTTTTAGTGTTTAGAGTATTAGGACTTAGGGTTTGGTGTATTAAAAATTAGGGTTTAAGATTTAGTTTTTAGTATTTAGGGTTTAGGGTTTTGTTTTAGGTTTTAGGGTTTAGAGTTTTTGGGTTTAATGCTTAGTTTCAGGGTTTAATTTTAGGTTTTAGGGTTTTGTTGTATTCATGTTTGGGGTTTTAGGTTTTAGTTTTTAGGGTTTTTGTTTTAGGTTTTAGTGTTTAGAATTTTGGGGTTTAATATTTAGTTTTAGGGATTAGGGTTTTAGTGTATTAAAGATTAGGGTTTTAGTTTTTAGGGTTTAGGGTTTTGTTTTTAGGTTTTGATGTTTAGAGTATTAGGACTTAGGGTTTAGTGTATTAAAAATTAGGGTTTAAGAATTAGTTTTTAGGATTTAAGGATTAGGGTTTTGGTTTTAGGTTTTAAGGTTTAGAGTTATTGGGTTTAATGCTTAGTTTCAGGGTTTAATTTTTGGTTTTAGGGTTTTGTTGTATTCATGTTTAGGGTTTTAGGTTTTAGTTTTTTGGGTTTTTGTTTTAGGTTTTAGTGTTTAGAATTTTAGGGTTTAATATTTAGTTTTAGGGATTAGGGTTTTAGTGTATTAAAGATTTGGGTTTTAGTTTTTAGGGTTTAGGGTTTTGTTTTTAGGTTTTAGTGTTTAGAGTATTAGGACTTAGGGTTTACTGTATTAAAAATTAGGGTTTAAGAATTAGTTTTTAGGATTTAGGGATTAGGGTTTTGGTTTTAGGTTTTAAGGTTTAGAGTTTTTGGGTTTAATGCTTAGTTTTAGGGTTTAATTTTATGTTTCAGGGTTTTGTTGTATTCAAGTTTAGTGTTTTAGGTTTTAGTTTTTAGGGTTTTTGTTTTGGATTTTAGGGTTTAGAATTTTAGAGTTTAATGTTTAGTTTTAGGTATTAGGGTTTTAGTGTATTAAAGATTAGGGTTTTAGTTTTTAGGGTTTAGGGTTTTGTTTTTAGGTTTTAGTGTTTAGAGTATTAGGACTTAGGGTTTTGTGTATTAAAAATTAGGGTTTATGATTTAGTTTTTAGGATTTAGGGTTTAGGGTTTTGGTTTTAGGTTTTAGGGTTTAAAGTTTTTGGGTTTAATGCTTAGTTTTAGGGTTTAATTTTAGGTTTTAGGGTTTTGTTATATTCAAGTTTAGGGTTTTATGTTTTAGTTTTTAGGGTTTTGGTTTTAGGTTTTAGGGTTTTGGTTTTAGGTTTTAGGGTTTAGAATTTTAGGGTTAATGTTTAGTTTTAGGGTTTATGGTTTTAGTGTATTAAAGATTAGGGTTTTAGTTTTTAGGGTTTAGGGTTTTGTTTTTAGGTTTTAGTGTTTAGAGTATTAGGACTTAGGGTTTAGTGTATCAAAATTTAGGGTTTAAGATTTAGTTATTAGGATTAGGGTTTAGGGTTTCGGTTTTAGGTTTTAGGGTTTAGAGTTTTTGGGTTTAATGCTTAGTTGAAGGGTTTAATTTTAGGGTTTAGGGTTTCAAGTGATTCAAGTTTAGTGTATTAGGTTTTAGTTTTTAGCGTTTAGGGTTCAGGTTTTTTTAGGTTTTAGGGTTTAAAATTTTAGGATTTAATGTTTAGTTTTAGGGTTTAGGGTTTATGGTTTAGGGTTCTAGTTTAGGGTTTTAGTGTATTAAAGATTAGGGTTTTAGATTTTAGGTTTTAGGGTTTGTTTTTATGTTTTAGTGTTTATAGTATTAGGATTTAGGGTTTAAGGTATTAAAGTTTAGGTTTTAGATTTAGTTTTTAGGGTTTAGAATTTTTGTTTTCAATTTTAGAGATTGAGTTTTTGGCTTTTGTTTAAGGTTTAGGGTTTAGGGTTTTAGTGTATTCAAGTTTAGGGTTTTAGATTTTAGTTTTTAGGGTTTTGGTTTTAGGTTTTAGGGTTTAATGTTTAGTTTTAGGGTTTAGTGTTTTAGTGTATTAAAGATTAGGGTTTTAGTTTTTAGCGTTTAGGGTTTAGAGTTTTGTTTTTAAGTTTTAGTGTTTAGATTATTAGGACTTAGGGTTTAGTGTATTAAAATTTAGGGTTTAAGATTTAGTTTTATAGATTTAGGGTTTAGGGTTTTGGTTTTAGGTTTTAGGGTTTAGAGTTTTCGGGTTTGATGCTTAGTTTTAGGGTTTCATTTTAGGTTTTAGGGTTTAGAATTTTAGGGTTTAATGTTTAGTTTTAGGTATTAGGGTTTTAGTGTATTAAAGATTAGGGTTTTAGTTTTTAGGGTTTAGGGTTTTGTTTTTAGGTTTTAGTGTTTAGAGTATTAGGACTTAGGGTTTTGTGTATTAAAAATTAGGGTTTATGATTTAGTTTTTAGGATTTAGGGTTTAGGGTTTTGGTTTTAGGTTTTAGGGTTTAAAGTTTTTGGGTTTAATGCTTAGTTTTAGGGTTTAATTTTAGGTTTTAGGGTTTTGTTATATTCAAGTTTAGGGTTTTATGTTTTAGTTTTTAGGGTTTTGGTTTTAGGTTTTAGGGTTTTGGTTTTAGGTTTTAGGGTTTAGAATTTTAGGGTTAATGTTTAGTTTTAGGGTTTATGGTTTTAGTGTATTAAAGATTAGGGTTTTAGTTTTTAGGGTTTAGGGTTTTGTTTTTAGGTTTTAGTGTTTAGAGTATTAGGACTTAGGGTTTAGTGTATCAAAATTTAGGGTTTAAGATTTAGTTATTAGGATTAGGGTTTAGGGTTTCGGTTTTAGGTTTTAGGGTTTAGAGTTTTTGGGTTTAATGCTTAGTTGAAGGGTTTAATTTTAGGGTTTAGGGTTTCAAGTGATTCAAGTTTAGTGTATTAGGTTTTAGTTTTTAGCGTTTAGGGTTCAGGTTTTTTTAGGTTTTAGGGTTTAAAATTTTAGGATTTAATGTTTAGTTTTAGGGTTTAGGGTTTATGGTTTAGGGTTCTAGTTTAGGGTTTTAGTGTATTAAAGATTAGGGTTTTAGATTTTAGGTTTTAGGGTTTGTTTTTATGTTTTAGTGTTTATAGTATTAGGATTTAGGGTTTAAGGTATTAAAGTTTAGGTTTTAGATTTAGTTTTTAGGGTTTAGAATTTTTGTTTTCAATTTTAGAGATTGAGTTTTTGGCTTTTGTTTAAGGTTTAGGGTTTAGGGTTTTAGTGTATTCAAGTTTAGGGTTTTAGATTTTAGTTTTTAGGGTTTTGGTTTTAGGTTTTAGGGTTTAATGTTTAGTTTTAGGGTTTAGTGTTTTAGTGTATTAAAGATTAGGGTTTTAGTTTTTAGCGTTTAGGGTTTAGAGTTTTGTTTTTAAGTTTTAGTGTTTAGATTATTAGGACTTAGGGTTTAGTGTATTAAAATTTAGGGTTTAAGATTTAGTTTTATAGATTTAGGGTTTAGGGTTTTGGTTTTAGGTTTTAGGGTTTAGAGTTTTCGGGTTTAATGCTTAGTTTTAGGGTTTCATTTTAGGTTTTAGGGTTTAGAATTTTAGGGTTTAATGTTTAGTTTTAGGTATTAGGGTTTTAGTGTATTAAAGATTAGGTTTTTAGTTTTTAGGGTTTAGGGTTTTGTTTTTAGGTTTTAGTGTTTAGAGTATTAGGACTTAAGGTTTAGTGTATTAAAAATAAGGGTTTATGATTTAGTTTTTAGGATTTAGGGTTTAGGGTTTTGGTTTGAGGTTTTAGGGTTTAAAGTTTTTGGGTTTAATGCTTTGTTTTAGGGTTTAATTTTAGGTTTTAGGGTTTTGTTGTATTCAAGTTTAGGGTTTTAAGTTTTAGTTTTTAGGGTTTTGGTTTTAGGTTTTAGGGTTTTGGTTTTAGGTTTTAGGGTTTAGAATTTTAGGGTTAATGTTTAGTTTTAGGGTTTATGGTTTTAGTGTATTAAAGATTAGGGTTTTAGTTTTTAGGGTTTAGGGTTTTGTTTTTAGGTTTTAGTGTTTAGAGTATTAGGACTTAGGGTTTAGTGTATTAAAATTTAGGGTTTAAGATTTAGTTTTTAGGATTAGGGTTTAGGGTTTCGATTTTAGGTTTTAGGGTTTAGAGTTTATGGGTTTAATGCTTAGTTTTAGGGTTTAAATTTAGGGTTTATGGTTTCAAGTGATTCAAGTTTAGTGTATTAAGTTTTAGTTTTTAGCGTTTAGGGTTCAGGTTTTTTTAGGTTTTAGGGTTTGGAATTTTAGGGTTTAATGTTTAGTTTTATGGTTTAGGGTTTTAGTGTATTAAAGATAAGGGTTTTAGTTTTTAGGGTTTAGGGTTTTGTTTTTCGGTTTTAGTGTTTAGAGTATTAGGACTTAGGGTTTGGTGTATTAAAAATTAGGGTTTAAGATTTAGTTTTTAGTATTTAGGGTTTAGGGTTTTGTTTTAGGTTTTAGGGTTTAGAGTTTTTGGGTTTAATGCTTAGTTTCAGGGTTTAATTTTAGGTTTTAGGGTTTTGTTGTATTCATGTTTGGGGTTTTAGGTTTTAGTTTTTAGGGTTTTTGTTTTAGGTTTTAGTGTTTAGAATTTTGGGGTTTAATATTTAGTTTTAGGGATTAGGGTTTTAGTGTATTAAAGATTAGGGTTTTAGTTTTTAGGGTTTAGGGTTTTGTTTTTAGGTTTTGATGTTTAGAGTATTAGGACTTAGGGTTTAGTGTATTAAAAATTAGGGTTTAAGAATTAGTTTTTAGGATTTAAGGATTAGGGTTTTGGTTTTAGGTTTTAAGGTTTAGAGTTATTGGGTTTAATGCTTAGTTTCAGGGTTTAATTTTTGGTTTTAGGGTTTTGTTGTATTCATGTTTAGGGTTTTAGGTTTTAGTTTTTTGGGTTTTTGTTTTAGGTTTTAGTGTTTAGAATTTTAGGGTTTAATATTTAGTTTTAGGGATTAGGGTTTTAGTGTATTAAAGATTTGGGTTTTAGTTTTTAGGGTTTAGGGTTTTGTTTTTAGGTTTTAGTGTTTAGAGTATTAGGACTTAGGGTTTACTGTATTAAAAATTAGGGTTTAAGAATTAGTTTTTAGGATTTAGGGATTAGGGTTTTGGTTTTAGGTTTTAAGGTTTAGAGTTTTTGGGTTTAATGCTTAGTTTTAGGGTTTAATTTTATGTTTCAGGGTTTTGTTGTATTCAAGTTTAGTGTTTTAGGTTTTAGTTTTTAGGGTTTTTGTTTTGGATTTTAGGGTTTAGATTTTTAGAGTTTAATGTTTAGTTTTAGGTATTAGGGTTTTAGTGTATTAAAGATTAGGGTTTTAGTTTTTAGGGTTTAGGGTTTTGTTTTTAGGTTTTAGTGTTTAGAGTATTAGGACTTAGGGTTTTGTGTATTAAAAATTAGGGTTTATGATTTAGTTTTTAGGATTTAGGGTTTAGGGTTTTGGTTTTAGGTTTTAGGGTTTAAAGTTTTTGGGTTTAATGCTTAGTTTTAGGGTTTAATTTTAGGTTTTAGGGTTTTGTTATATTCAAGTTTAGGGTTTTATGTTTTAGTTTTTAGGGTTTTGGTTTTAGGTTTTAGGGTTTTGGTTTTAGGTTTTAGGGTTTAGAATTTTAGGGTTAATGTTTAGTTTTAGGGTTTATGGTTTTAGTGTATTAAAGATTAGGGTTTTAGTTTTTAGGGTTTAGGGTTTTGTTTTTAGGTTTTATTGTTTAGAGTATTAGGACTTAGGGTTTAGTGTATCAAAATTTAGGGTTTAAGATTTAGTTATTAGGATTAGGGTTTAGGGTTTCGGTTTTAGGTTTTAGGGTTTAGAGTTTTTGGGTTTAATGCTTAGTTGAAGGGTTTAATTTTAGGGTTTAGGGTTTCAAGTGATTCAAGTTTAGTGTATTAGGTTTTAGTTTTTAGCGTTTAGGGTTCAGGTTTTTTTAGGTTTTAGGGTTTAAAATTTTAGGATTTAATGTTTAGTTTTAGGGTTTAGGGTTTATGGTTTAGGGTTCTAGTTTAGGGTTTTAGTGTATTAAAGATTAGGGTTTTAGATTTTAGGTTTTAGGGTTTGTTTTTATGTTTTAGTGTTTATAGTATTAGGATTTAGGGTTTAAGGTATTAAAGTTTAGGTTTTAGATTTAGTTTTTAGGGTTTAGAATTTTTGTTTTCAATTTTAGAGATTGAGTTTTTGGCTTTTGTTTAAGGTTTAGGGTTTAGGGTTTTAGTGTATTCAAGTTTAGGGTTTTAGATTTTAGTTTTTAGGGTTTTGGTTTTAGGTTTTAGGGTTTAATGTTTAGTTTTAGGGTTTAGTGTTTTAGTGTATTAAAGATTAGGGTTTAAGTTTTTAGCGTTTAGGGTTTAGAGTTTTGTTTTTAAGTTTTAGTGTTTAGATTATTAGGACTTAGGGTTTAGTGTATTAAAATTTAGGGTTTAAGATTTAGTTTTATAGATTTAGGGTTTAGGGTTTTGGTTTTAGGTTTTAGGGTTTAGAGTTTTTGGGTTTAATGCTTAGTTTTAGGGTTTCATTTTTGGTTTTAGGGTTTAGAATTTTAGGGTTTAATGTTTAGTTTTAGGTATTAGGGTTTTAGTGTATTAAAGATTAGGTTTTTAGTTTTTAGGGTTTAGGGTTTTGTTTTTAGGTTTTAGTGTTTAGAGTATTAGGACTTAGGGTTTAGTGTATTAAAAATAAGGGTTTATGATTTAGTTTTTAGGATTTAGGGTTTAGGGTTTTGGTTTGAGGTTTTAGGGTTTAAAGTTTTTGGGTTTAATGCTTAGTTTTAGGGTTTAATTTTAGGTTTTAGGGTTTTGTTGTATTCAAGTTTAGGGTTTTAAGTTTTAGTTTTTAGGGTTTTGGTTTTAGGTTTTAGGGTTTTGGTTTTAGGTTTTAGGGTTTAGAATTTTAGGGTTAATGTTTAGTTTTAGGGTTTATGGTTTTAGTGTATTAAAGATTAGGGTTTTAGTTTTTAGGGTTTAGGGTTTTGTTTTTAGGTTTTAGTGTTTAGAGTATTAGGACTTAGGGTTTAGTGTATTAAAATTTAGGGTTTAAGATTTAGTTTTTAGGATTAGGGTTTAGGGTTTCGATTTTAGGTTTTAGGGTTTAGAGTTTTTGGGTTTAATGCTTAGTTTTAGGGTTTAAATTTAGGGTTTAGGGTTTCAAGTGATTCAAGTTTAGTGTATTAAGTTTTAGTTTTTAGCGTTTAGGGTTCAGGTTTTTTTAGGTTTTAGGGTTTGGAATTTTAGGGTTTAATGTTTAGTTTTATGGTTTAGGGTTTTAGTGTATTAAAGATAAGGGTTTTAGTTTTTAAGGTTTAGGGTTTTGTTTTTAGGTTTTAGTGTTTAGAGTATTAGGACTTAGGGTTTGGTGTATTAAAAATTAGGGTTTAAGATTTAGTTTTTAGGATTTAGGGTTTAGGGTTTTGTTTTAGGTTTTAGGGTTTAGAGTTTTTGGGTTTAATGCTTAGTTTCAGGGTTTAATTTTAGGTTTTAGGGTTTTGTTGTATTCATGTTTGGAGTTTTAGGTTTTAGTTTTTAGGGTTTTTGTTTTAGGTTTTAGTGTTTAGAATTTTGGGGTTTAATATTTAGTTTTAGGGATTAGGGTTTTAGTGTATTAAAGATTAGGGTTTTAGTTTTTAAGGTTTAGGGTTTTGTTTTTAGGTTTTGATGTTTAGAGTATTAGGACTTAGGGTTTAGTGTATTAAAAATTAGGGTTTAAGAATTAGTTTTTAGGATTTAAGGATTAGGGTTTTGGTTTTAGGTTTTAAGGTTTAGAGTTATTGGGTTTAAGGCTTAGTTTCAGGGTTTAATTTTTGGTTTTAGGGTTTTGTTGTATTCATGTTTAGGGTTTTAGGTTTTAGTTTTTTGGGTTTTTGTTTTAGGTTTTAGTGTTTAGAATTTTGGGGTTTAATATTTAGTTTTAGGGGTTAGGGTTTTAGTGTATTAAAGATTTGGGTTTTAGTTTTTAGGGTTTAGGGTTTTGTTTTTAGGTTTTAGTGTTTAGAGTATTAGGACTTAGGGTTTACTGTATTAAAAATTAGGGTTTAAGAATTAGTTTTTAGGATTTAGGGATTAGGGTTTTGGTTTTAGGTTTTAAGGTTTAGAGTTTTTGGGTTTAATGCTTAGTTTTAGGGTTTAATTTTATGTTTCAGGGTTTTGTTGTATTCAAGTTTAGTGTTTTAGGTTTTAGTTTTTAGGGTTTTTGTTTTGGATTTTAGGGTTTAGAATTTTAGAGTTTAATGTTTAGTTTTAGGTATTAGGGTTTTAGTGTATTAAAGATTAGGGTTTTAGTTTTTAGGGTTTAGGGTTTTGTTTTTAGGTTTTAGTGTTTAGAGTATTAGGACTAAGGGTTTTGTGTATTAAAAATTAGGGTTTATGATTTAGTTTTTAGGATTTAGGGTTTAGGGTTTTGGTTTTAGGTTTTAGGGTTTAAAGTTTTTGGGTTTAATGCTTAGTTTTAGGGTTTAATTTTAGGTTTTAGGGTTTTGTTATATTCAAGTTTAGGGTTTTATGTTTTAGTTTTTAGGGTTTTGGTTTTAGGTTTTAGGGTTTTGGTTTTAGGTTTTAGGGTTTAGAATTTTAGGGTTAATGTTTAGTTTTAGGGTTTATGGTTTTAGTGTATTAAAGATTAGGGTTTTAGTTTTTAGGGTTTAGGGTTTTGTTTTTAGGTTTTACTGTTTAGAGTATTAGGACTTAGGGTTTAGTGTATCAAAATTTAGGGTTTAAGATTTAGTTTTTAGGATTAGGGTTTAGGGTTTCGGTTTTAGGTTTTAGGGTTTAGAGTTTTTGGGTTTAATGTTTAGTTGAAGGGTTTAATTTTAGGGTTTAGGGTTTCAAGTGATTCAAGTTTAGTGTATTAGGTTTTAGTTTTTAGCGTTTAGGGTTCAGGTTTTTTTAGGTTTTAGGGTTTAAAATTTTAGGATTTAATGTTTAGTTTTAGGGTTTAGGGTTTATGGTTTAGGGTTCTAGTTTAGGGTTTTAGTGTATTAAAGATTAGGGTTTTAGATTTTAGGTTTTAGGGTTTGTTTTTATGTTTTAGTGTTTATAGTATTAGGATTTAGGGTTTAAGGTATTA
This sequence comes from Euphrasia confusa, assembly GCA_954870475.1. Lineage (NCBI taxonomy): Eukaryota > Viridiplantae > Streptophyta > Magnoliopsida > Lamiales > Orobanchaceae > Euphrasia > Euphrasia confusa. The sequence goes on from OX940956.1 coordinate 22,761,795, forward strand.
AAGTTTAGGTTTTAGATTTAGTTTTTCGGGTTTAGGATTTTTGTTTTCAATTTTAGAGATTGAGTTTTTGGCTTTTGTTTAAGGTTTAGGGTTTAGGGTTTTAGTGTATTCAAGTTTAGGGTTTTAGATTTTAGTTTTTAGGGTTTTGGTTTTAGGGTTTAGGGTTTAATGTTTAGTTTTAGGGTTTAGTGTTTTAGTGTATTAAAGATTAGGGTTTTAGTTTTTAGCGTTTAGGGTTTAGAGTTTTGTTTTTAAGTTTTAGTGTTTAGATTATTAGGACTTAGGGTTTAGTGTATTAAAATTTAGGGTTTAAGATTTAGTTTTATAGATTTAGGGTTTAGGGTTTTGGTTTTAGGTTTTAGGGTTTAGAGTTTTTGGGTTTAATGCTTAGTTTTAGGGTTTCATTTTAGGTTTTAGGGTTTAGAATTTTAGGGTTTAATGTTTTGTTTTAGGTATTAGGGTTTTAGTGTATTAAAGATTAGGTTTTTAGTTTTTAGGGTTTAGGGTTTTGTTTTTAGGTTTTAGTGTTTAGAGTATTAGGACTTAGGGTTTAGTGTATTAAAAATAAGGGTTTATGATTTAGTTTTTAGGATTTAGGGTTTAGGGTTTTGGTTTTAGGTTTTAGGGTTTAAAGTTTTTGGGTTTAATGCTTAGTTTTAGGGTTTAATTTTAGGTTTTAGGGTTTTGTTGTATTCAAGTTTAGGGTTTTATGTTTTAGTTTTTAGGGTTTTGGTTTTAGGTTTTAGGGTTTTGGTTTTAGGTTTTAGGGTTTAGAATTTTAGGGTTAATGTTTAGTTTTAGGGTTTATGTTTTTAGTGTATTAAAGATTAGGGTTTTAGTTTTTAGGGTTTAGGGTTTTGTTTTTAGGTTTTACTGTTTAGAGTATTAGGACTTAGGGTTTAGTGTATCAAAATTTAGGGTTTAAGATTTAGTTTTTAGGATTAGGGTTTAGGGTTTCGGTTTTAGGTTTTAGGGTTTAGAGTTTTTGGGTTTAATGCTTAGTTGAAGGGTTTCATTTTAGGGTTTAGGGTTTCAAGTGATTCAAGTTTAGTGTATTAGGTTTTAGTTTTTAGCGTTTAGGGTTCAGGTTTTTTTAGGTTTTAGGGTTTAAAATTTTAGGATTTAATGTTTAGTTTTAGGGTTTAGGGTTTATGGTTTAGGGTTCTAGTTTAGGGTTTTAGTGTATTAAAGATTAGGGTTTTAGATTTTAGGTTTTAGGGTTTGTTTTTATGTTTTAGTGTTTATAGTATTAGGATTTAGGGTTTAAGGTATTAAAGTTTAGGTTTTAGATTTAGTTTTTAGGGTTTAGGATTTTTGTTTTCAATTTTAGAGATTGAGTTTTTGGCTTTTGTTTAAGGTTTAGGGTTTAGGGTTTTAGTGTATTCAAGTTTAGGGTTTTAGATTTTAGTTTTTAGGGTTTTGGTTTTAGGTTTTAGGGTTTAATGTTTAGTTTTAGGGTTTAGGGTTTTGTTTTTAGGTTTTAGTGTTTAGAGTATTAGGACTTAGGGTTTAGTGTATCAAAATTTAGGGTTTAAGATTTAGTTTTTAGGATTAGGGTTTAGGGTTTCGGTTTTAGGTTTTAGGGTTTAGAGTTTTTGGGTTTAATGCTTAGTTGAAGGGTTTAATTTTAGGGTTTAGGGTTTCAAGTGATTCAAGTTTAGTGTATTAGGTTTTAGTTTTTAGCGTTTAGGGTTCAGGTTTTTTTAGGTTTTAGGGTTTAAAATTTTAGGATTTAATGTTTAGTTTTAGGGTTTAGGGTTTATGGTTTAGGGTTCTAGTTTAGGGTTTTAGTGTATTAAAGATTAGGTTTTAGATTTTAGGTTTTAGGGTTTGTTTTTATGTTTTAGTGTTTATAGTATTAGGATTTAGGGTTTAAGGTATTAAAGTTTAGGTTTTAGATTTAGTTTTTAGGGTTTAGGATTTTTGTTTTCAATTTTAGAGATTGAGTTTTTGGCTTTTGTTTAAGGTTTAGGGTTTAGGGTTTTAGTGTATTCAAGTTTAGGGTTTTAGATTTTAATTTTTAGGGTTTTGGTTTTAGGTTTTAGGGTTTAATGTTTAGTTTTAGGGTTTAGTGTTTTAGTGTATTAAAGATTAGGGTTTTAGTTTTTAGCGTTTAGGGTTTAGAGTTTTGTTTTTAAGTTTTAGTGTTTAGATTATTAGGACTTAGGGTTTAGTGTATTAAAATTTAGGGTTTAAGATTTAGTTTTATAGATTTAGGGTTTAGGGTTTGTTGGAGTTGTGTACTTAATGTCTAGATTTAAGTAACGCAAACTCACGATCCATTGCCATTAATCTATTTAATTAAATAAACAATTATTTGCATTTAATTATTTATAATTAAATATATGCAAATCATAGTCCTGGATTTTATACGTTGTAGTTAGTATGGTGCAAGCATGGGCGCACAGAAGATCATACTATCGGTTACTCGTATTTAATCGAACAGTAGCTCACGACCTAGATGGACACGGACCAATCCATCGGTATAGTCGTTGTGTGAGAGAGAAAATAATTTATCTTAATTATTTTGTCACACTTGTACACTTGGTGTATTGAGCGGATCGTTGAGATTCATCTATTAGGATTGCCGGCGATAATCGATTCGAGTCTCAGTGTATTTTATTCTTAATCCCCGATATTATTGCGGGTGTGTATATTTAATATAAGTGACTTTGATTTACCAAAGGAATTAACCGATTTAATTATTGGGTTGATTACCGGTTAAGTTGGGTCACTATATTTCATATATGACATGCCGTGAATAATTGACCGGACAGTGTATCCCGGAAGGGTTGATAATATCCCCGAGATGAGTTCATAAGGAATTATTATGTAAACCCTGCAGGTGGATTCGTTCCGCATAATAATTAAGGTTGAATGGTACTAGTCTCGGATATAAGAGATGAATAAATTAATTAGCAATAAATTAATTTTATTCATGGATATTTATATCTTAAATACACGGAATAAATAATACTACCGGAGAAATATTATTTGATATAATATGGTTTAATATTGGGAGTGCAATTAATTTTATATAGTGGAAAATAGAATTAATTAATATTAATGGATTAATAGATTTGGGCTTGGGCTCAATTTAATCATTAATATTGGAAGCCCAATATTCCACCTCCTTAAGATCCCCTACGTAGCCTATAAAAGCACTACATGGTCTTCTCTATTCTCATAACTTGAAGATCACAATTCTAGAGAGAGAAAGTAGAGAGGGAGATCCATGGAGTTCGGAAGATCGTCGCCCACCCGACGTTCGAGCTAGTGCAAGGAATACGTGGGAAGGTCTCAAGGTCTTCATAGATCTCGTTTCTCCGTACAACGAGAACAAAGGTAAAATCGTGAAAACCCCCTCGATGATTTTACATCTTAATTATCGTGAAAATATCGTGAACGAAGATCCGAGGGACGAACCCCATAAGTGAGATTGAACCGGGCGGTGGTGGTCGAACCACCGGACCGCCGCCGGCTCATGGATTCTCGCCCAAAGGGGCTGCCGGGCGTGAGCCTCGGCTGGAGCCGAGGGCTCGATCGAGGTGGACTCGATCCCCCCGGACGGCATCGCCGCGAGCTGCGGGAGTTCCCGCAGCGGGCACGCGGGCGATGCGGATCGCATCCGGGGCGTGCCTAGCGGGCTGCTGGGAGCAGCCCGTGCGTTCGTACGGGGACCCCATCCCCGTGAGCAGTGAGTCGAGGACTCGCTGCGGGGCTGCTACGAGCAGCCCCAGCGGTTGCTACGAGTAACCGCGAGCCCCACGCGGGGGCTCGGCTGGACGCACGCGGGGTTTCCCGCGTGTGGTGTTCGGTCGTGCCCCGGGTCACGTGGTGTGTTCGTGGTTTCTCCGGCGATCGGTATTTCGATTGGGTTGTCGGTTCCGCAAATTTGACAATCCGGATATTCGATCTCCAAAGGATTTCGGTCGGAATTAATTAGATAATTAATTTTAATTAATTTATTAATTCCGGGATATCGATTTCCAACAATTGGTATCAGAGCGTTGGTTTTAGTTCACGGTATTTTTCGATAAATTGTTCTACCTTGCAGGGTTTCCGACTATTATGGCTAGATTTGATTGTTTTAATTAATGTCATAATATTGTTCTTGATTATTAAACTCTCGGACATGTCGAGATTCGTTTTATGTGTGGTGAATGCTTGTAATAGTAAAAATTCGGGGGTTGACCGAATTTAGGATTTATTATTACGTTCTACTTTTTCCGGAAAATGTATAGGGTCGATTTCATGTATAGAATCGATACCGGATAATTGTAATTAAATTATGTAATTTATTTTACGTTGGATCGATGCCGAAACGACCGCCGGAAGAAGACGTGTGACGGAGGAGACGAATAGAGGGAGGGCTCGATCGGCCATCCCCATGGTCGATCTCATGAGGCTCGATCGACCACCATGAGGAGTTCGACTCCTCTAGGTGGGTGGTCGATCATGGTGAGCGTGGGGATCCCCAACCCGCGTTCATCTCGGCCAAGATTTTGGAAAGTTTTAAAGTCCTTAATTAATTTTTCCTATTTAATTATTCTTTTATGGAATTTTTAATAGATTAGGAAAGGAATTAATTTGGAAGGATTAGGAGTCCTAATTTATTTTATTTCCTTATTCTATTATAGAAGTCTTCTAGAATGTTCCAAGTTTGACTTGGATAGGATTCTAAAGATTTAATAGAATTAGATAGGAAAATAAAAATAAATAAAAATATTAATAATATTTAATTTTATTTTTGATATATTCGATTGACTTAATTTTCGAATTAAGTAACTTTTGGATTAATTGAAAATAAATAGATTTAAATATTGGGATTAATATTCTCGTCACATGGAGCATTCAAGAACGAAGACTGAAGACTAGAAGATGCGTACGGGGATGCGATAAAGCCATAATAGTCGGAAAATAATATTCTAGTATTATTTTGACTATGTGATAATATTCTATGTGCTTTATTTCATGTATGCATGCTTATGTGTATTTAATTATGCATTAGATAGCGTATCCCTTTATTGTAAAAAGCTAAGTGGGAGAGGGTATGGAAACATATCCATGGTCTCCATTGCTGTTCTCTTGGTGACTTTTATGGACTTTTGAAGTTCGTATAGACAAGTCATTGGAGGAGAATTCTTGTAATTCCTTTTACGAGAAACATTGATTAAGTTTATCAAACAATGCCTAATTTGTCTTTCTGAAACTGATTTCAAGTCGACTCATTCTCACCCCGGGGAGTGGAATGGAGCCAAAGCCACTTGGTCATGTCAAGGACACAAATTAGAGACCTTCTTACCATCCTTTTGAAGGTGGATCGATTGTCTGCTCGGCTCCCTCATTTATGAGAGATAGGGTCGTTCGCATGGTGAATCACTGGTTAGAAACTTCGAGTTTCACTTATGATTCTCCGCGTCTTGATTTACAAGATTGAATGATTCATGTAATTGGGAGTCAATTGTAAAAGTCTTTTTGGTGTAGTAAACGTCCACACTATCGTGGCTTGCTGCATTGAATGGGATTTTGGAACGATTGATGTAGACAGTTATAGAAGGGAGTAAAGGAGCGTATGTTAACGTAAACGTCCACACTATCGTGGCTTGCGGTGAATATGCGTGTCCCAAACAATCTTCTTAGATACTGAGTAATGGTTTACACTTAGGTACGCTTCTTAGTATTCTTCCCATCGAAGTAACGCTAATGATGATGTACGACCGAAGGAAATCTATTTGCTAAATCATTTGGATAGGTAAACGTCCACACTATCGTGGCTTGCCATATCTGATGGGATTTTAGATGCGATTAGTGGTTTAATGATATTAGTTGAGGGAGATAATATCGGAGATTAAATCGATTGTTTGTTGTTATATGTGCTCATAGATTAGGATATGGCTTTGAACCCACTTTATGTGATACGTAAGGATTTTAAACTCATTGGTCCCTGGATGTAATGATTGGAATAGAGATCTAGACATTACCCAAACTGTTGAAGAGTACAAGTTTGTACTCAGTGAGCTTTGTCCTCCCGAGCCTACAAATGTCTTAACTGATGAGGAAAGGACTGATATCATGTTCAAACTCAAGGAGATGTTTAGACATGGTGTAGAGGCTAGACAAGAGGCGATGAGGATACTCATAAAGGCCAGTCGATTCGAGGAAACGCTTAAACACGTTTTTGAGATGATTGACCTTTTAGACGAGTTGAGACGGAAATCGCAAGCTCTTGTAAGCCAATGCCAAAGGTTTCGAACCTAAAGGCAAGAACGGGGGAAAGGAAAAGCAAGCAAACAAACCCAGTGGTCCTAAGTTGCTTAGACCACGAGATGGGACGAGAAAGCCATGAGGCAAGTATTCTCGATGCAAACAGTCTGGGTACTGGAAGTCTGATTATCCTCTCAAAGAAAATACGAAATTTTCTTTAGTCGTAAAACATAGTCAGTGGTATTATCTACCAGAACCTGGTGTGTAGATATGGAACCACTGACGGTATATGCATTTTAAATGCAAAGGTTCCAGGAAACCCGACGACTTAGAAAAGAAGAAATCATAGTCTACATGGGCAATGCTGTAGAGGAGGCAGCAGTTGCAGTGGAGGACATTTTATAGGATTTCATTTTGGTTATTGCTTTTATGAACCTTTCAAATTAGAAAGAACTTTGTTCTGGATTTCTAATAAATGGATATTTTATTTCTTTTAATCATTTGATGGTTATAAGAAGAAATAATGATATTATCTATTTTGGTACATTAGCTAGCAATATATAAATGATGAATTCTGAGTCCACCACGATGCAACGAACCGTAGTATGAAACTCGTTTTACTAATAAGATATTTCTTTATCAATTATACTTGTGGATTCTTATGCTGAGTCATGTTTATTCAAATAAGAAGTTCAAAGGTCGAAAATTGATTGTAAGATCAATTAAGTTGAAGGAGTGGACCTTCCGACCTAAGAATCAAATTTGGAAGATAATACGACTAAGCAATCCTTTATGGATATAAGATATAAGATCCGGACAAGTATAAGAATTGATTGACTCTGATGTATGCAGACCCATGTCTACTCAGACAATAAGGTACGAGTACTTCATTTGATGATTACTCGAGAAATGGATTAGAATACCTGATGTGCCACAAAAGCAAAGTGTTTTGACAAGTCAATGAACACTAAGAAATTGTGGAGATCCATCAAGGTATATCCATTTGTAGCCTGCGATTTGATCGCGGAGGCAAGTACCTATCTGAGGAATGCATGGCAAACTAATCAGAAATTGGGATTTGATCCTAAATGACTTCACCATACACTGTTGTGTAGAAATGATGTGTCGTAAACAAGAAATGGAACTCTTATAGAAATAGTAAAATTATGAGTTATACGGAACTACCTGTGTTCTATGGATATGTCTGGAAACAACGGCGCATTCAAATGCGGTTGTAGAATATCCTAGAAGAACAAAAGATGTGTGTTCAATAGTTCTATGAACCAGAAGGACGTTATAAGTTCTAACGCCCGGTTCTTAGAGGAAGACTATTAGATGAACCACATGTTGGAGTTGTGTACTTAATGTCTAGATTTAAGTACCGGTAAACTCCCGGTCATGGCATTTAACCTATTTAATTAATGAACAATTATTTGCAATTAATTATTATTAATTAATTATGCAAAATATAGTCCTGGATTTTATACGTTGTAGTTAGTATGGTGCGCATGGGCGTACAGAAGATCATACTATCGGTTACTCGTATTTAATCGAACAGTTGCTCACGACCTAGATGGACACGGACCAATCCATCGGTATAGTCGTTGTGTGAGAGAGAGAATAATTTATCTTAATTATTTTATCACACTTGTACACTTGGTGTATTGGGCGGATCAGCTTGAGATTTATTGATTAGGATTGCCTTGGATAATCAATTTAAATCTCGGAGTATTTTATTCTTAATCCCCGATATTATTGCGGGTGTGTATATTTAATACTAGAGGCTTTGATTTTCCAAAGGAATTAACCGATTTAATTATTGGGTTAATTACCGGTAAAATTGGGTCGCTATATTTTATATATGACATGCCGTGAATACTTGACGGGAAAGTGTATCCCGGAAGGGTTGATAATATCCCCGAGATGAGTTCATAAGGAATTATTGTGTAAACCTCATGAGTGAATTCGTTCCGCACAATAATAAAGGTTGAACGGTACTAGTCTCGGATATAAGATATGAATATTATTTATTGAGCAATAAATAAATTTATTCATGGATATTTAAATCTTAAATACACGGAATAAATAATACTAATCGGAGAAATATTATTTGATATAATATGGAATAATATTGGGAGTGCAATTTTATTTATATAGTGGAAAATAAATAAAATTAATATTGATAAGAATTAATAGATTTGGGTTGGACCCAATTTAATTTTCAATATTGAAGCCCAATATTTATTCTCCTTCTGATCCCCTACGTAGCCTATATAAGCACTACATGGTCTTCACTTTTCAAGAGAGAATTAATTGACCTACGCCATTCTTAAAGTCTTGAGAGTGAGGAAGATCCATAGAGTTCGATAGATCGTCGCCCACACGACGTTCGGACGAAGTGCTAGGAATACGCGGGAAGGTCGCAAGGTCATCAACAAGATTCGTTTCTCCGTACAACGAATCGAGGTAATAATCGAGAAAACCCCTTCTTGATTAATTGTGTTGTTTAATTGTGATGTATACATGAACAAGACGATCCGGGAAAGCGTCGAAACCGGGATACGGGGATCGCGTGATCCCCGTCGGGATCGAGAGGGGCGGCCGAACCCTAGGGTTCGACCGCCGGTACCGCGCGCCAAAAGGGGAGCCCCGGCTGGACGCCTGGGCACGCGATCGACTTAGGTCGATCGCTGGGGTGCCAAGGGCTGGTGCCGTGGTGGACCCCAGCCGCCCCTTCGACGGCGGCGCGTCGGAAGCAAGCCCTCGGCCGAAGCCGAGGGGCGATCGAGCCCGTGAGCTCGATCGCGGGTCGCTGCGGGGATAACCCGCAGCTGCCTCGTGCGCGCTACGGGTGTTCCCGTAGCGGATGCGCACGGGGCTGACCCCGTGCGAGCAGCGAGTCAGCGACTCGCTGCGGGGCTGCTACGAGCAGCCCCGGGGATCGCGCGAGCGATCCCTGCGATTGTCCGAAGACGATCGCGAGCCCCTCGCGGGGGCTCGGCTGGGCGCACGCAGCCTTCGGGCTTCGCTGGGCGTTCGGTCGGGCCCCGGCTCGTGAGGTGGTTCGCGTTCGTGGATCCGACTCGTGGGTGACTTCGGCTGGGGGCGGGCTGCGTGTCTTCGGGCGCGTAGTCTCCAAAGGTCGGACTCCTGCGGATGAGTCGGGGATCCAATCTTCGGTGATCGAGGGTTTTTGATCGGGTTATCGGTTCCGCAAATTTTGATAGCCCGGGACATCGAATCCCAGCAATTGGTATCAGAGCGTTTGGTTTCGTGTTCATGTATATGTTCGATTATTGTTCTACCTTGCAGGATTTCCGGCTATCATGGTTGGATTTAATTAATTGTTTTTTAATTAATTATCATGATTATTAAACTCTCGGACATGTCGAGATTCGTTTTTGTGTGGCTGAATGTTTGTAATAGTAAAAATTCGGGGGTTGACCGAATTTAGGATTTATTATTACGCACTTTATTTTCCGGAAAATGTATAGGGTCGATTTCATGTATAGAATCGATACCGGAATTGTAATTTAATTTTTGTAAATTATTTACGTTGGTTCGATGATGAGACGATCGCCGGAAGACGAAGAAGTGACGAAGAGAGTAGGGCTTGGGATCGATCCCATGATGGTGATCGACCTATAGCCTAGCCGGCGTGGCTAGGCGGCGGCGGCGCTCCTCCCCGAGTGACCGGCCGATCCATCATGTGGTGGTGGTATGGGGATCTCCCAACCCATGCCACTTCCACCGATATTCACTTTCCAAAATTAATTCGGTTTTCCTATTTGAGTACTTTCCTTTTAGGAAAATCTCATGGATTAGGAAAAGGAATTAATTTAAATTAATTTTATTCCTATTGATTTATTTCCTTTATGGAGATATTAATGGATTAGGAATTTAATTAATTTAGTACTAAATTTATTTTTCCTATTTGATTATTCCTATTCATGGGAATATTCATGGATTAGAAATAAAAATAAATTTGGAAAGTAATAAGTCCTAATTTATTTTATTTCCTTGTTCTATTATAGATGTCTTCTAGAATATTCCAAATTTTATTTGGATAGATTATTCTAGAGATTTAATAGAACTAGATAGGAAAATAAATAAATAAAAAATATTAATAATATTTAATTTTATTTTTGATATATTCAATTGACTTAATTTTCGAATTAAGTAACTTTTGGATTAATTGAAAATAAATAGATTTAAATATTGGAAATTAATATTCTCGTCGCATGGAGCATTCAAGAAACGAAGACTGAAGACTAGAGGATGCAAATGAAGATAAAGCCATGATAGTCGGGAAAATAATTTTCTCTAGCATTATTTTGACTATATGATCTGTGTGCTTTATTGCTTTCATGCATGCTATATGTGTTTATTTTATGCACTAGATAGCGTATCCCTTTATCGTAAAAAGCTAAGTGGGAGAGGGGATGGAAACATTCCCATGGTCTCCATCACTGTTCTCTTGGTGACTTTTATGGACTTTCGAAGTTCATATAGACAAGTCATTGGAGGAGAATTCTTGTAATTCCTCTTACAAGAAACATTGATCAAGTTATCAAACAATGCCTAATTTGTCTTTCTGAAACTGACTTCAAGTCGACTCATTCTCACCCCGGGGAGTGGAATGGAGCCAGAGCCACTTGGTCATGTGGATGACACAAATTAGAGACTTTCGTGCCATTCTTTGATAGGTGGGTCGTTTGTCTGCTCGGCTCCCTCATTAATGAGAGATAGGGTCGCTCGCATGGTGAATCACTGGTTAGAAACTTCGAGTTTCACTTATGATTCTCCGAGTCTTGATTTACGAAATCGAATGGATCTTGTAATTGGGAGTCAATTATAAAGATCTCTTGGTGTAGTAAACGTCCACACCACGTGGCTTGCTATACCGACGGATTTTGGATTAATTGATGTAGACAGTTATAAGTGATTGTGAAGGGTTGTGAAATTGTCGTAAACGTCCACACCACGTGGCTTGCGGTGACGTAGCAATTCCAAGCGATATACTTTAGTACTGAGTGATGTTTTACACTTAGATACGCGTCATAGTATTCTTCCCCACGAAGTTACGCTATGATTGATGTATGACCGAAGAAAAACTAATTGCTAAATCATTTGGGTGGGTAAACGTCCACACCACGTGGCTTGCTTTACCTGATGGGATTTTAGACGCAATTAGTAATTTAATGATGTTATTTGAGGGAGATAACATCGGACATTAAATTGATTGTTTGTTTACATGTGCTTATAGGTTTAGAGAATAGCTATGAATCCACTTTCTGTGATACTCAAGGAACATAAACTCACTGGTCCCAATTACATTGATTGTAAGAGAAATTTGGACATTGTCCTGACTGCTGAAGAGTACAAGTTTGTACTCTCTGATAAATGCCCTGCTGAGCCCACGGCTGCCTCAACTGATGAGGAAAAGGCAACATATCGGAAGTGGAAAAAGGCTGATGAAATGGCTAGGTGCTATATTTTGGCTTCCATGTCAAATGTACTCCAAACCCAACATGAGCCGATGGACACTGCCCGGGATATGATGACTAACCTCAAGGAGATGTTTGGGGAGCAGGATCGTGCGGCAAGGCAAGAAGCCATGGGAGTCCTTATGTCGACTACTCAGTCTGAAGGAACGCCCGTTGGGGAGCACGTTCTTAAGATGATGAGTTTGTTGAATGAACTTGAGGTCCTAGGAGCATCCATTGATGATGAGACGCAAGTCGACATCATACTCCAGTCTCTGACCGCTAAGTTTGAGCAGTTTCGTATGAGCTATAATATGGGTAAACTATCTTATACTCTTGCGCAACTCCTGACTGAACTGAAGGCGGCAGAGGGGATCTACAAGAAGGGCAAGTCTCAAGCGCTTGTGGCTACCAAGTCCAAAAGCTTGAAAGCTATTGGAGGTAGGGGCAAGAAACGGAAGCAAGCCATAAAACCCAGTGGTGCCAAGAGGAATGGACCACGAGTGGGGGCTAGTAAGCCAAAGGGCTTGTGCTTCCGATGCAAGAAGTCTGGACACTGGAAGTCTGAATGTCCTCTCTGAGGTACGAATTTTTCTTTAGTCGTAAAAACATAGTCAGCGGTATTATCTACCAGAATTCTGGTGTGTAGATATGGAACCACTGACGGTATGTGCATTTTAAATGCAGGGGTTCCAGAAAACCCGGCGACTTAGAGAAGAAGAGTTCGAGTCTACATGGGCGAAGCTGTTGGGGTAGCAGCGGTTGCAGTGGAAGACATTTATCTGTTTTAAGTTTTCATTTCAGTTATTGCTTATGTACCCCTTTATTTTGAAAAGGAACTTCGTTCTGGTTTTCTTTATTAATGGATATTTTATTTCTTTAATCATTGGATGGTTTGGATAAGAAATAATGGTGATATCTATTATGGTACATTAGATAGCAATATATGAATGATGAATCCTTAGTCTACCACGATGCAACAAACCGTTATATATAACTTGTTTTACTTATTAAATGTATTTCTCTTATTAATCATTATACTTGTGAATTCTTGAACTTGGTAGTATCTATTCAAAAGGGATTCAAAAGGTCGAAATTGATTCGATCAATTATAGTTGGAGGAATGGACCTCCCGACCTGAGAATCGATCTTGAAAGATGATACAACTGAGTTAACCTTTCTGGATAAAGGATGGAATTCGGACAAGTATAGAAAATGATGATTAATGCGGTATGTGTAATTAGAGAAGGTACGAGTCATTCCTTCAAGAATACTCGAAGATGGATTAGACTACTTGTTGTGCCATAAAAGCGGAGTGTTTTTAACACAAAGCCATTATGGGGAACCCTCAAAGTATATCCATTAAAAGCCTGCGACTTGATCGCGGAGGCTATCACCTATCTAAATAACACATAGCATAAATCAAAGATTGAGATTAAATCTCAAACGACTACACCATACACTGATGTGTGGACATGGTGTGTCAGAAATAAGAGATGAGATTCTAATAGTAAAAGGACAAGTTTGTTCGGAACTACTTGTGTTCTATGGATATTTCTGGATACAACGGCACATTCGATGTGGTTGTAGAATATCCTAGAAGAACAAGTAATTGTAAGTTCAATAGTACTGAGAACCAGATGGGTATCCTCACCCGGTTCTTAGAGGAAGACTATTAGATGAACTACAATGCCCTAATTGACAAAGTACTTTAAAATGAGGAAAGGGAAGACTGAGAACTAGCCTGACCGAGTAACGGTACACCACTAACTGCACCTAATGTTATTACTGTTATACACCGGAACGCCATTGCAGTGGGAGGTTGTTAAGCAACCAGAGATGTTCATAAGACTGGAGGAGTTTTGAACTCTGGATCCAGTATACATGAAATCGATCCCTAGGTCTGCATAGATTTGCGAGAAAGGTGTGTTAGAAACGTAATAGAAACAAAGGTGGTGTTTCTCGGAATTTTGTGTAGATAACACTTTATCATTGGCAACAATATAAAAGTGTTGTCATTCATAAAATAGAGGTTGTCTAAATAAATCGAGATATAAGATTAAGATGAAGTTGGATCATGTTCTTAGAAATCTTTCGATCTCTGGATAAGAACATTTGTACTTCTCTTAAGATATCTTATACGATTATGGTTTGGTTTTAAACATGCACAATTCTGAGAAAGGTTATTGCCTTTCTAGAACAGAATACATCTATCTAAAGGTATGTGTTTCGAACACATGAAGGAGATGGATATGGACAAAGCAGTAACCTGCACTTTGAGTGTGGAGAGCTTTGTAGATGCCATGTTGAAAAACAAGAACCTGATATCAACTATGCGGTTAGCGTAGTGGGAGGATATCAAAGTAATCTGGATAAGAAATATTCGAATGCTGTAAAGTACTTGGAAGTACTGGACTGCTGGCAAAACGAAATCTTCTTAGATTACAGTTTCTCAGATCAAAAATCGGAGAAAGACCAGTGTAAGTCGATATCAGGCTATGTGTTCACTTTTAGAAGAGGTGGAACCTAAGGATGAAAGAGTGATAAGCGTGATGCTTCTCGGACTCTATCATAAACCGAATAGCAGCCTCAGAGGCAGCGGAAGTTTTGGTTAGGTTCCGGAATGACCTCTGAACTTGGATATGACTCTTGGTTCACCAAAGGCTATGTACATAGCGGTGCGTGGAGAACTGAAAGAAGTCATAAGTTCGAAAAGTGATGATAACACATAGAGCCAGTACCACCTGATACGAGTCATCGTCAGAGAGACGACGCAGTAGTCACCAAGATAACTTCAGAGCGGCTACCTAGATTGCTCATTCACATAATACTTCTGGAAAGTATAACTTAAGCACGTGATGAGTATGGGAGTCGGGAGTTTGGAGGAAATGACTAGACCTTAGTACAAGTGCGAGATTGTTGGAGTTGTGTACTTAATGTCTAGATTTAAGTACCGGTAAACTCCCGGTCATGGCATTTAACCTATTTAATTAATGAACAATTATTTGCAATTAATTATTATTAATTAATTATGCAAAATATAGTCCTGGATTTTATACGTTGTAGTTAGTATGGTGCGCATGGGCGTACAGAAGATCATACTATCGGTTACTCGTATTTAATCGAACAGTTGCTCACGACCTAGATGGACACGGACCAATCCATCGGTATAGTCGTTGTGTGAGAGAGAGAATAATTTATCTTAATTATTTTATCACACTTGTACACTTGGTGTATTGGGCGGATCAGCTTGAGATTTATTGATTAGGATTGCCTTGGATAATCAATTTAAATCTCGGAGTATTTTATTCTTAATCCCCGATATTATTGCGGCTGTGTATATTTAATACTAGAGGCTTTGATTTTCCAAAGGAATTAACCGATTTAATTATTGGGTTAATTACCGGTAAAATTGGGTCGCTATATTTTATATATGACATGCCGTGAATACTTGACGGGAAAGTGTATCCCGGAAGGGTTGATAATATCCCCGAGATGAGTTCATAAGGAATTATTGTGTAAACCTCATGAGTGAATTCGTTCCGCACAATAATAAAGGTTGAACGGTACTAGTCTCGGATATAAGATATGAATATTATTTATTGAGCAATAAATAAATTTATTCATGGATATTTAAATCTTAAATACACGGAATAAATAATACTAATCGGAGAAATATTATTTGATATAATATGGAATAATATTGGGAGTGCAATTTTATTTATATAGTGGAAAATAAATAAAATTAATATTGATAAGAATTAATAGATTTGGGTTGGACCCAATTTAATTTTCAATATTGAAGCCCAATATTTATTCTCCTTATGATCCCCTACGTAGCCTATATAAGCACTACATGGTCTTCACTTTTCAAGAGAGAATTAATTGACCTACGCCATTCTTAAAGTCTTGAGAGTGAGGAAGATCCATAGAGTTCGATAGATCGTCGCCCACACGACGTTCGGACGAAGTGCTAGGAATACGCGGGAAGGTCGCAAGGTCATCAACAAGATTCGTTTCTCCGTACAACGAATCGAGGTAATAATCGAGAAAACCCCTTCTTGATTAATTGTGTTGTTTAATTGTGATGTATACATGAACAAGACGATCCGGGAAAGCGTCAAAAACGGGATACGGGGATCGCGTGATCCCCGTCGGGATCGAGAGGGGCGGCCGAACCCTAGGGTTCGACCGCCGGTACCGCGCGCCAAAAGGGGAGCCCCGGCTGGACGCCGGGGCACGCGATCGACTTAGGTCGATCGCTGGGGTGCCACGGGCTGGTGCCGTGGTGGACCCCAGCCGCCCCTTCGACGGCGGCGCGTCGGAAGCAAGCCCTCGGCCGAAGCCGAGGGGCGATCGAGCCCGTGAGCTCGATCGCGGGTCGCTGCGGGGATAACCCGCAGCTGCCTCGTGCACACGGGGCTCACCCCGTGCGAGCAGCGAGTCAGCGACTCGCTGCGGGGCTGCTACGAGCAGCCCCGGGGATCGCGCGAGCGATCCCAGCGATCGTCCGAAGACGATCGCGAGCCCCTCGCGGGGGCTCGGCTGGGCGCACGCAGCCTTCGGGCTTCGCTGGGCGTTCGGTCGGTCCCCGGCTCGTGAGGTGGTTCGCGTTCGTGGATCCGACTCGTGGGTGACTTCGGCTGGGGGCGGGCTGCGTGTCTTCGGGCGCGTAGTCTCCAAAGGTCGGACTCCTGCGGATGAGTCGGGGATCCAATCTTCGGTGATCGAGGGTTTTTGATCGGGTTATCGGTTCCGCAAATTTTGATAGCCCGGGACATCGAATCCCAGCACCACAAGCCCAAAGTGAAGTAATACTTTGAAATGAGAGAGAAAGATTAAGACTTAGAACCAGCCGAACCGAGTAGCGGTACACCACTAACTGCACCTACTGTTATCACTGTTTATACACCGGAACGCCATTGTAGTGGGAGGTTGTGGGACAACCGAAGATATTCACAAAACTAGGAGAGTCTTCGGACTCTGGACCTAGTATACATGAAATCGATCCCTAGATCTACATGAAGGTCGTACTAGATCTAAATGTGCCTTCTTGGAGAGCAATAAGGATTATTGCTAAGAGGCGAGATCATTTAGAGTACAAGCTTAGTTGATCCATTTATGGATTGAAACAAAGCATTGAGTTCGTGGTACTTGCAAATTGATGAGATAGTCCATTTTATGGATTCATCAAAAGCATAGACGAATCGTGTGTATGGGAAACATGATGGAAACAAGGTGGTGTTTCTCGGAGGTTTTATGTAGATGACATTTTATCATTGGTAACAATGTAAAGATGTTGTCAGACATAAAATGATGGTTGTCTAGAAAAATCGATATATGAGATGAAGAAGAAGTTAGAGCATGTTCTTAAGATCTAGGATCTCAAGAAAAGAACATTGTACTTCTCTAGATATCTTGTGCGATTATGGTTCGTTTTAACATGCAAGATTCCGAGAAAGGTTCGTTACCTTTCAGAAACGGAATGCATCTATCTAAGGATATGTGTTTTGGAACACAAAAGGAGATAGAAGCAATGAAAGCAGTTTCCTACACTTTGAGTGTGGAAAGCTTAATAAATGCAATGTTGAAAACAAGAACCTGATATCGGCTATGCGGTGAGCATAGTGGGAGGATATCAAGGTAATCCTGGAAAGGAATATTCGACTGCTGTAAAAGTACTTTCGAAGTACTATTCTAGACTACGAAGCAGACGAGTTTTTCCTTTGAATTACATTCTCTTAGATTTCTAATCGAATGAGGATCAGTGTAAGTCGATATCAGGCTATGTGTTTCACTATTGAAGGAGAAGGAGTTTTAACATGGAAGAGTGATAAGCACGATGCTTTTCGGACTCTACCATGGGTAACCAAATAGCGGCCTCAGAGGCAGCGGAACTTTTGGTATAACTCCGGGATAATCTCTGGGACTTAGATGTGATTCTTAATTTGCCAAAGGCTATGTAAATAGCGGTGCGATGGCAAATGGTAAGAAATCACGAGTCCATAAGTGTAAGATAACACATAGTGCAAGTACCACCTGATACGAGTCATCGTCGAGGGAGACGACGCTGTAGTCACCAAGATAACTTCAGAGCGGCAACCTAGAGTGCTCATTCACATAGTACTTCTTGGAAGTAAAACTTAAGCACGTGATGAGTATGGGAGTCGGGAGTTTGGAGGAAATGACTAGACCTTAGTACAAGTGGGAGATTGTTGGAGTTGTGTACTTAATGTCTAGATTTAAGTAACGCAAACTCACGATCCATTGCCATTAATCTATTTAATTAAATAAACAATTATTTGCATTTAATTATTTATAATTAAATATATGCAAATCATAGTCCTGGATTTTATACGTTGTAGTTAGTATGGTGCAAGCATGGGCGCACAGAAGATCATACTATCGGTTACTCGTATTTAATCGAACAGTAGCTCACGACCTAGATGGACACGGACCAATCCATCGGTATAGTCGTTGTGTGAGAGAGAAAATAATTTATCTTAATTATTTTGTCACACTTGTACACTTGGTGTATTGAGCGGATCGTTGAGATTCATCGATTAGGATTGCCGGCGATAATCGATTCGAGTCTCAGTGTATTTTATTCTTAATCCCCGATATTATTGCGGGTGTGTATATTTAATATAAGTGACTTTGATTTACCAAAGGAATTAACCGATTTAATTATTGGGTTGATTACCGGTTAAGTTGGGTCACTATATTTCATATATGACATGCCGTGAATAATTGACCGGACAGTGTATCCCGGAAGGGTTGATAATATCCCCGAGATGAGTTCATAAGGAATTATTATGTAAACCCTGCAGGTGGATTCGTTCCGCATAATAATTAAGGTTGAATGGTACTAGTCTCGGATATAAGAGATGAATAAATTAATTAGCAATAAATTAATTTTATTCATGGATATTTATATCTTAAATACACGGAATAAATAATACTACCGGAGAAATATTATTTGATATAATATGGTTTAATATTGGGAGTGCAATTAATTTTATATAGTGGAAAATAGAATTAATTAATATTAATGGATTAATAGATTTGGGCTTGGGCTCAATTTAATCATTAATATTGGAAGCCCAATATTCCACCTCCTTAAGATCCCCTACGTAGCCTATAAAAGCACTACATGGTCTTCTCTATTCTCATAACTTGAAGATCACAATTCTAGAGAGAGAAAGTAGAGAGGGAGATCCATGGAGTTCGGAAGATCGTCGCCCACCCGACGTTCGAGCTAGTGCAAGGAATACGTGGGAAGGTCTCAAGGTCTTCATAGATCTCGTTTCTCCGTACAACGAGAACAAAGGTAAAATCGTGAAAACCCCCTCGATGATTTTACATCTTAATTATCGTGAAAATATCGTGAACAAAGATCCGAGGGACGAACCCCATAAGTGAGATTGAACCGGGCGGTGGTGGTCGAACCACCGGACCGCCGGCGGCTCATGGATTCTCGCCCAAAGGGGCTGCCGGGCGTGAGCCTCGGCTGGAGCCGAGGGCTCGATCGAGGTGGACTCGATCCCCCCGGACGGCATCGCCGCGAGCTGCGGGAGTTCCCGCAGCGGGCACGCGGGCGATGCGGATCGCATCCGGGGCGTGCCTAGCGGGCTGCTGGGAGCAGCCCGTGCGTTCGTACGGGGACCCCATCCCCGTGAGCAGCGAGTCGAGGACTCGCTGCGGGGCTGCTACGAGCAGCCCCAGCGGTTGCTACGAGTAACCGCGAGCCCCACGCGGGGGCTCGGCTGGACGCACGCGGGGTTTCCCGCGTGTGGTGTTCGGTCGTGCCCCGGGTCACGTGGTGTGTTCGTGGTTTCTCCGGCGATCGGGATTTCGATTGGGTTGTCGGTTCCACAAATTTGACAATCCGGATATTCGATCTCCAAAGGATTTCGGTCGGAATTAATTAGATAATTAATTTTAATTAATTTATTAATTCTGGGATATCGATTTCCAACAGGGTTTTGGTTTTAGGTTTTAGGGTTTAGAGTTTTTGGGTTTAATGCTTAGTTTTAGGGTTTAATTTTAGGTTTTAGGGTTTAGAATTTTAGGGTTTAATGTTTAGTTTTAGGTATTAGGGTTTTAGTGTATTAAAGATTAGGTTTTTAGTTTTTAGGGTTTAGGGTTTTGTTTTTAGGTTTTAGTGTTTAGAGTATTAGGACTTAGGGTTTAGTGTATTAAAAATAAGGGTTTATGATTTAGTTTTTAGGATTTAGGGTTTAGGGTTTTGGTTTGAGGTTTTAGGGTTTAACGTTTTTGGGTTTAATGCTTAGTTTTAGGGTTTAAGTTTAGGTTTTAGGGTTTTGTTGTATTCAAGTTTAGGGTTTTAAGTTTTAGTTTTTAGGGATTTGGTTTTAGGTTTTAGGGATTTTGTTTTAGGTTTTAGGGTTTAGAATTTTAGGGTTAATGTTTAGTTTTAGGGTTTATGGTTTTAGTGTATTAAAGATTAGGGTTTTAGTTTTTAGGGTTTAGGGTATTGTTTTTAGGTATTAGTGTTTAGAGTATTAGGACTTAGGGTTTAGTGTATTAAAATTTAGGGTTTAAGATTTAGTTTTTAGGATTAGGGTTTAGGGTTTCGATTTTAGGTTTTAGGGTTTAGAGTTTTTGGGTTTAATGCTTAGTTTTAGGGTTTAAATTTAGGGTTTAGGGTTTCAAGTGATTCAAGTTAAGTGTATTAAGTTTTAGTTTTTAGCGTTTAGGGTTCAGGTTTTTTTAGGTTTTAGGGTTTGGAATTTTAGGGTTTAATGTTTAGTTTTATGGTTTAGGGTTTTAGTGTATTAAAGATAAGGGTTTTAGTTTTTAGGGTTTAGGGTTTTGTTTTTAGGTTTTAGTGTTTAGAGTATTAGGACTTAGGGTTTGGTGTATTAAAAATTAGGGTTTAAGATTTAGTTTTTAGGATTTAGGGTTTAGGGTTTTGTTTTAGGTTTTAGGGTTTAGAGTTTTTGGGTTTAATGCTTAGTTTCAGGGTTTAATTTTAGGTTTTAGGGTTTTGTTGTATTCATGTTTGGGGTTTTAGGTTTTAGTTTTTAGGGTTTTTGTTTTAGGTTTTAGTGTTTAGAATTTTGGGGTTTAATATTTAGTTTTAGGGATTAAGGTTTTAATGTATTAAAGATTAAGGTTTTAGTTTTTAGGGTTTAGGGTTTTGTTTTTAGGTTTTGATGTTTAGAGTATTAGGACTTAGGGTTTAGTGTATTAAAAATTAGGGTTTAAGAATTAGTTTTTAGGATTTAAGGATTAGGGTTTTGGTTTTAGGTTTTAAGGTTTAGAGTTATTGGGTTTAATGCTTAGTTTCAGGGTTTAATTTTTGGTTTTAGGGTTTTGTTGTATTCATGTTTAGGGTTTTAGGTTTTAGTTTTTTGGGTTTTTGTTTTAGGTTTTAGTGTTTAGAATTTTAGGGTTTAATGTTTAGTTTTAGGTATTAGGGTTTTAGTGTATTAAAGATTAGGGTTTTAGTTTTTAGGGTTTAGGGTTTTGTTTTTAGGTTTTAGTGTTTAGATTATTAGGACTTAGGGTTTTGTGTATTAAAAATTAGGGTTTATGATTTAGTTTTTAGGATTTAGGGTTTAGGGTTTTGGTTTGAGGTTTTAGGGTTTAACGTTTTTGGGTTTAATGCTTAGTTTTAGGGTTTAAGTTTAGGTTTTAGGGTTTTGTTGTATTCAAGTTTAGGGTTTTAAGTTTTAGTTTTTAGGGATTTGGTTTTAGGTTTTAGGGTTTTTGTTTTAGGTTTTAGGGTTTAGAATTTTAGGGTTAATGTTTAGTTTTAGGGTTTATGGTTTTAGTGTATTAAAGATTAGGGTTTTAGTTTTTAGGGTTTAGGGTTTTGTTTTTAGGTATTAGTGTTTAGAGTATTAGGACTTAGGGTTTAGTGTATTAAAATTTAGGGTTTAAGATTTAGTTTTTAGGATTAGGGTTTAGGGTTTCGATTTTAGGTTTTAGGGTTTAGAGTTTTTGGGTTTAATGCTTAGTTTTAGGGTTTAAATTTAGGGTTTAGGGTTTCAAGTGATTCAAGTTAAGTGTATTAAGTTTTAGTTTTTAGCGTTTAGGGTTCAGGTTTTTTTAGGTTTTAGGGTTTGGAATTTTAGGGTTTAATGTTTAGTTTTATGGTTTAGGGTTTTAGTGTATTAAAGATAAGGGTTTTAGTTTTTAGGGTTTAGGGTTTTGTTTTTAGGTTTTAGTGTTTAGAGTATTAGGACTTAGGGTTTGGTGTATTAAAAATTAGGGTTTAAGATTTAGTTTTTAGGATTTAGGGTTTAGGGTTTTGTTTTAGGTTTTAGGGTTTAGAGTTTTTGGGTTTAATGCTTAGTTTCAGGGTTTAATTTTAGGTTTTAGGGTTTTGTTGTATTCATGTTTGGGGTTTTAGGTTTTAGTTTTTAGGGTTTTTGTTTTAGGTTTTAGTGTTTAGAATTTTGGGGTTTAATATTTAGTTTTAGGGATTAAGGTTTTAATGTATTAAAGATTAAGGTTTTAGTTTTTAGGGTTTAGGGTTTTGTTTTTAGGTTTTGATGTTTAGAGTATTAGGACTTAGGGTTTAGTGTATTAAAAATTAGGGTTTAAGAATTAGTTTTTAGGATTTAAGGATTAGGGTTTTGGTTTTAGGTTTTAAGGTTTAGAGTTATTGGGTTTAATGCTTAGTTTCAGGGTTTAATTTTTGGTTTTAGGGTTTTGTTGTATTCATGTTTAGGGTTTTAGGTTTTAGTTTTTTGGGTTTTTGTTTTAGGTTTTAGTGTTTAGAATTTTAGGGTTTAATGTTTAGTTTTAGGTATTAGGGTTTTAGTGTATTAAAGATTAGGGTTTTAGTTTTTAGGGTTTAGGGTTTTGTTTTTAGGTTTTAGTGTTTAGATTATTAGGACTTAGGGTTTTGTGTATTAAAAATTAGGGTTTATGATTTAGTTTTTAGGATTTAGGGTTTAGGGTTTTGGTTTTAGGTTTTAGGGTTTAAAGTTTTTGGGTTTAATGCTTAGTTTTAGGGTTTAAGTTTAGGTTTTAGGGTTTTGTTATATTCAAGTTAAGGGTTTTATGTTTTAGTTTTTAGAGTTTTGGTTTTAGGTTTTAGGGTTTTGGTTTTAGGTTTTAGGGTTTAGAATTTTAGGGTTAATGTTTAGTTTTAGGGTTTATGGTTTTAGTGTATTAAAGATTAGGGTTTTAGTTTTTAAGGTTTAGGGTTTTGTTTTTAGGTTTTAGTGTTTAGAGTATTAGGACCTAGGGTTTAGTGTATCAAAATTTAGGGTTTAAGATTTAGTTTTTAGGATTAGGGTTTAGGGTTTCGGTTTTAGGTTTTAGGGTTTTAGTGTATTAAAGATTAGGGTTTTAGTTTTTAGCGTTTGGGGTTTCGAGTTTTGTTTTTAAGTTTTAGTGTTTAGATTATTAGGACTTAGGGTTTTATTTAAGGTTTAGCGTTTAGGGTTTAGTGTATTAAAATTTAGGGTTTAAGATTTAGTTTTTTGGATTTAGGGTTTAGGGTTTTGGTTTTAGGTTTTAGGTTTTAGGTTTTAGGGTTTAATGTTTAGTTTTAGGGTTTAGGGTTTTAGTGTATTAAAGATTAGGGTTTTAGTTTTTAGCGTTTAGGGTTTAGAGTTTTGTTTTTAAGTTTTAGTGTTTAGATTATTAGGACTTAGGGTTTAGTGTATTAAAATTTAGGGTTTAAGATTTAGTTTTATGGATTTAGGGTTTAGGGTTTTGGTTTTAGGTTTTAGGGTTTAGAGTTTTTGGGTTTAATGCTTAGTTTTAGGGTTTAATTTTAAGTTTTAGGGTTTTGTTGTATTCAAATTTAGGGTTTTAAGATTTAGTTTTTAGGGTTTTGGTTTTAGGTTTTAGGGTTTTGGTTTTAGGTTTTAGGGTTTAGAATTTTAGGGTTAATGTTTAGTTTTAGGGTTTATAGTTTTAGTGTATTAAAGATTAGGGTTTTAGTTTTTAGGGTTTAGGGTTTTGTTTTTAGGTTTTAGTGTTTAGAGTATTAGGATTTAGGGTTTAAGGTATTAAAGTTTAGGTTTTAGATTTAGTTTTTAGGATTAGGGTTTAGGGTTTCAGTTTTAGGTTTTAGGGTTTAGAGATTTTGGGTTTAATGCTTAGTTTTAGGGTTTAAATTTAGGGTTTAGGGTTTCAAGTGATTCAAGTTTAGTGTATTAGGTTTTAGTTTTTAGCGTTTAGGGTTCAGGTTTTTTTAGGTTTTAGGGTTTGGAATTTTAAGGTTTAATGTTTAGTTTTATGGTTTAGGGTTTTAGTGTATTAAAGATAAGGGTTTTAGTTTTTAGGGTTTAGGGTTTTGTTTTTAGGTTTTAGTGTTTAGAGTATTAGGACTTAGGGTTTGGTGTATTAAAAATTAGGGTTTAAGATTTAGTTTTTAGGATTTAGGGTTTAGGGTTTTGTTTTAGGTTTTAGGGTTTAGAGTTGTTGGGTTTAATGCTTAGTTTCAGGGTTTAATTTTAGGTTTTAGGGTTTTGTTGTATTCATGTTTGGGGTTTTAGGTTTTAGTTTTTAGTGTTTTTGTTTTAGGTTTTAGTGTTTAGAATTTTGGGGTTTAATATTTAGTTTTAGGGATTAGGGTTTTAGTGTATTAAAGATTTGGGTTTTAGTTTTTAGGGTTTAGGGTTTTGTTTTTAGGTTTTAGTGTTTAGAGTATTAGGACTTAGGGTTTAGTGTATTAAAAATTAGGGTTTAAGAATTAGTTTTTAGGATTTAGGGATTAGGGTTTTGGTTTTAGGTTTTAAGGTTTAGAGTTTTTGGGTTTAATGCTTAGTTTTAGGGTTTAATTTTATGTTTCAGGGTTTTGTTGTATTCAAGTTTAGTGTTTTAGGTTTTAGTTTTTAGGGTTTTTGTTTTAGGTTTTAGGGTTTAGAATTTTAGGGTTTAATGTTTAGTTTTAGGTATTAGGGTTTTAGTGTATTAAAGATTAGGGTTTTAGTTTTTAGGGTTTAGGGTTTTGTTTTTAGGTTTTAGTGTTTAGAGTATTAGGACTTAGGGTTTTGTGTAATAAAAATTAGGGTTTATGATTTAGTTTTTAGGATTTAGGGTTTAGGGTTTTGGTTTTAGGTTTTAGGGTTTAAAGTTTTTGGGTTTAATGCTTAGTTTTAGGGTTTAATTTTAGTTTTAGGGTTTTGTTGTATTCAAGTTTAGGGTTTTAAGTTTTAGTTTTTAGGTTTGGTTTTAGGTTTTAGGGTTTTGGTTTTAGGTTTTAGGGTTTAGAATTTTAGGTTTAATGTTTAGTTTTAGGGTTTATGGTTTTAGTGTATTAAAGATTAGGGTTTTAGTTTTTAGGTTTTAGGGTTTTGTTTTTAGGTTTTAGTGTTTAGAGTATTAGGACTTAGGGTTTAGTGTATTAAAATTTAGGGTTTCAGATTTAGTTTTTAGGATTAGGGTTTAGGGTTTCGGTTTTAGGTTTTAGTTTTTAGCGTTTAGGGTTCAGGTTTTTTTAGGTTTTAGGGTTTAAATCTTTAGGATTTAATGTTTAGTTTTAGGGTTTAGGGTTTATGGTTTAGGGTTTTAGTTTTAGGGTTTTAGTGTATTAAAGATTAGGGTTTTAGATTTTAGGGTTTAGGGTTTTGTTTTTATGTTTTAGTGTTTATAGTATTAGGATTTAGGGTTTAAGGTTTTAAAGTTTAGGTTTTAGATTTAGTTTTTAGGGTTTAGGATTTTTGTTTTCAATTTTAGGGTTTTGAGTTTTTAGGTTATATGCTTATTTTTAGGGTTTTATTTAAGGTTTAGGGTTTAGGGTTTTAGTGTATTCAAGTTTAGGGTTTTAGATTTTAGTTTTTAGGGTTTTGGTTTTAGGTTTTAGGGTTTGATGTTTAGTTTTAGGGTTTAGGGTTTTAGTGTATTAAAGATTAGTGTTTTAGTTTTTAGCGTTTGGGGTTTCGAGTTTTGTTTTTAAGTTTTAGTGTTTAGATTATTAGGACTTAGGGTTTTATTTAAGGTTTAGCGTTTAGGGTTTAGTGTATTAAAATTTAGGGTTTAAGATTTAGTTTTATGGATTTAGGGTTTAGGGTTTTGGTTTTAGGTTTTAGGTTTTGGGTTTTAGGGTTTAATGTTTAGTTTTAGGGTTTAGGTTTTTAGTGTATTAAAGATTAGGGTTTTAGTTTTTAGCATTTAGGGTTTAGAGTTTTGTTTTTAAGTTTTAGTGTTTAGATTATTAGGACTTAGGGTTTAGTGTATTAAAATTTAGGGTTTAAGATTTAGTTTTATGGATTTAGGGTTTAGGGTTTTGGTTTTAGGTTTTAGGGTTTAGAGTTTTTGGGTTTAATGCTTAGTTTTAGGGTTTAATTTTAGGTTTTAGGATTTAGAATTTTAGGGTTTAATGTTTAGTTTTAGGTATTAGGGTTTTAGTGTATTAAAGATTAGGATTTTAGTTTTTAGGGTTTAGGGTTTTGTTTTTAGGTTTTAGTGTTTAGAGTATTAGGACTTAGGGTTTATTGTATTAAAAATTAGGGTTTATGATTTAGTTTTTAGGATTTAGGGTTTAGGGTTTTGGTTTTAGGTTTTAGGGTTTAAAGTTTTTGGGTTTAATGCTTAGTTTTAGGGTTTAATTTTAGGTTTTAGGGTTTTGTTGTATTCAAGTTTAGGGTTTTAAGTTTTAGTTTTTAGGGTTTTGGTTTTAGGTTTTAGGGTTTTGGTTTTAGGTTTTAGGGTTTAGAATTTTAGGGTTAATGTTTAGTTTTAGGGTTTATGGTTTTAGTGTATTAAAGATTAGGGTTTTAGTTTTTAGGGTTTAGGGTTTTGTTTTTAGGTTTTAGTGTTTAGAGTATTAGGACTTAGGGTTTATGTATTAAAATTTAGGGTTTAAGATTTAGTTTTTTGGATTAGGGTTTAGGGTTTCAGTTTTAG
Organism: Euphrasia confusa; assembly: GCA_954870475.1. Classification (NCBI taxonomy): domain Eukaryota; kingdom Viridiplantae; phylum Streptophyta; class Magnoliopsida; order Lamiales; family Orobanchaceae; genus Euphrasia; species Euphrasia confusa. The sequence goes on from OX940956.1 coordinate 22,788,326, forward strand.
GTTTTAGGGTTTAGAGTTTTTGGGTTTAATGCTTAGTTTTAGGGTTTAAATTTAGGGTTTAGGGTTTCAAGTGATTCAAGTTTAGTGTATTAGGTTTTAGTTTTTAGCGTTTAGGGTTCAGGTTTTTTTGGGTTTTAGGGTTTGGAATTTTAAGGTTTAATGTTTAGTTTTATGGTTTAGGGTTTTAGTGTATAAAAGATAAGGGTTTTAGTTTTTAGGGTTTAGGGTTTTGTTTTTAGGTTTTAGTGTTTAGAGTATTAGGACTTAGGGTTTGGTGTATTAAAAATTAGGGTTTAAGATTTAGTTTTTAGGATTTAGGGTTTAGGGTTTTGTTTTAGGTTTTAGGGTTTAGAGTTGTTGGGTTTAATGCTTAGTTTCAGGGTTTAATTTTAGGTTTTAGGGTTTTGTTGTATTCATGTTTGGGGTTTTAGGTTTTAGTTTTTAGGGTTTTTGTTTTAGGTTTTAGTGTTTAGAATTTTGGGGTTTAATATTTAGTTTTAGGGATTAGGGTTTTAGTGTATTAAAGATTAGGGATTTAGTTTTTAGGGTTTAGGGTTTTGTTTTTAGGTTTTGATGTTTAGAGTATTAGGACTTAGGGTTTAGTGTATTAAAAATTAGGGTTTAAGAATTAGTTTTTAGGATTTAAGGATTAGGGTTTTGGTTTTAGGTTTTAAGGTTTAGAGTTATTGGGTTTAAAGCTTAGTTTCAGGGTTTAATTTTAGGTTTTAGGGTTTTGTTTTATTCATGTTTAGGGTTTTAGGTTTTAGTTTTTTGGGTTTTTGTTTTAGGTTTTAGTGTTTAGAATTTTGGGGTTTAATATTTAGTTTTAGGGATTAGGGTTTTAGTGTATTAAAGATTAGGGTTTTAGTTTTTAGCGTTTGGGGTTTCGAGTTTTGTTTTTAAGTTTTAGTGTTTAGATTATTAGGACTTAGGGTTTTATTTAAGGTTTAGCGTTTAGGGTTTAGTGTATTAAAATTTAGGGTTTAAGATTTAGTTTTTTGGATTTAGGGTTTAGGGTTTTGGTTTTAGGTTTTAGGTTTTAGGGTTTAATGTTTAGTTTTAGGGTTTAGGGTTTTAGTGTATTAAAGATTAGGGTTTTAGTTTTTAGCGTTTAGGGTTTAGTGTATTAAAATTTAGGGTTTAAGATTTAGTTTTATGGATTTAGGGTTTAGGGTTTTGGTTTTAGGTTTTAGGGTTTAGAGTTTTTGGGTTTAATGCTTAGTTTTAGGGTTTAATTTTAAGTTTTAGGGTTTTGTTGTATTCAAATTTAGGGTTTTAAGATTTAGTTTTTAGGGTTTTGGTTTTAGGTTTTAGGGTTTTGGTTTTAGGTTTTAGGGTTTAGAATTTTAGGGTTAATGTTTAGTTTTAGGGTTTATGGTTTTAGTGTATTAAAGATTAGGGTTTTAGTTTTTAGGGTTTAGGGTTTTGTTTTTAGGTTTTAGTGTTTAGAGTATTAGGACTTAGGGTTTATGTATTAAAATTTAGGTTTTAAGATTTACTTTTTAGGATTAGGGTTTAGGGTTTCGGTTTTAGGTTTTAGGGTTTAGAGATTTTGGGTTTAATGCTTAGTTTTAGGGTTTAAATTTAGGGTTTAGGGTTTCAAGTGATTCAAGTTTAGTGTATTAGGTTTTAGTTTTTAGCATTTAGGGTTCAGGTTTTTTTAGGTTTTAGGGTTTGGAATTTTAAGGTTTAATGTTTAGTTTTATGGTTTAGGGTTTTAGTGTATTAAAGATAAGGGTTTTAGTTTTTAGGGTTTAGGGTTTTGTTTTTAGGTTTTAGTGTTTAGAGTATTAGGACTTAGGGTTTGGTGTATTAAAAATTAGGGTTTAAGATTTAGTTTTTAGGATTTAGGGTTTAGGGTTTTGTTTTAGGTTTTAGGGTTTAGAGTTGTTGGGTTTAATGCTTAGTTTCAGGGTTTAATTTTAGGTTTTAGGGTTTTGTTGTATTCATGTTTGGGGTTTTAGGTTTTAGTTTTTAGGGTTTTTGTTTTAGGTTTTAGTGTTTAGAATTTTGGGGTTTAATATTTAGTTTTAGGGATTAGGGTTTTAGTGTATTAAAGATTTGGGTTTTAGTTTTTAGGGTTTAGGGTTTTGTTTTTAGGTTTTAGTGTTTAGAGTATTAGGACTTAGGGTTTAGTGTATTAAAAATTAGGGTTTAAGAATTAGTTTTTAGGATTTAGGGATTAGGGTTTTGGTTTTAGGTTTTAAGGTTTAGAGTTTTTGGGTTTAATGCTTAGTTTTAGGGTTTAATTTTATGTTTCAGGGTTTTGTTGTATTCAAGTTTAGTGTTTTAGTTTTTAGTTTTTAGGGTTTTTGTTTTAGGTTTTAGGGTTTAGAATTTTAGGGTTTAATGTTTAGTTTTAGGTATTAGGGTTTTAGTGTATTAAAGATTAGGGTTTTAGTTTTTAGGGTTTAGGGTTTTGTTTTTAGGTTTTAGTGTTTAGAGTATTAGGACTTAGGGTTTATTGTATTAAAAATTAGGGTTTATGATTTAGTTTTTAGGATTTAGGGTTTAGGGTTTTGGTTTTAGGTTTTAGGGTTTAAAGTTTTTGGGTTTAATGCTTAGTTTTAGGGTTTAATTTTAGGTTTTAGGGTTTTGTTGTATTCAAGTTTAGGGTTTTAAGTTTTAGTTTTTAGGGTTTTGGTTTTAGGTTTTAGGGTTTTGGTTTTAGGTTTTAGGGTTTAGAATTTTAGGGTTAATGTTTAGTTTTAGGGTTTATGGTTTTAGTGTATTAAAGATTAGGGTTTTAGTTTTTAGGGTTTAGGGTTTTGTTTTTAGGTTTTAGTGTTTAGAGTATTAGGACTTAGGGTTTATGTATTAAAATTTAGGGTTTAAGATTTAGTTTTTAGGATTAGGGTTTAGGGTTTCAGTTTTAGGTTTTAGGGTTTAGAGTTTTTGGGTTTAATGCTTAGTTTTAGGGTTTAAATTTAGGGTTTAGGGTTTCAAGTGATTCAAGTTTAGTGTATTAGGTTTTAGTTTTTAGCGTTTAGGGTTCAGGTTTTTTTGGGTTTTAGGGTTTGGAATTTTAAGGTTTAATGTTTAGTTTTATGGTTTAGGGTTTTAGTGTATAGGGTTTAGGGTTTTGTTTTTAGGTTTTAGTGTTTAGAGTATTAGGACTTAGGGTTTGGTGTATTAAAAATTAGGGTTTAAGATTTAGTTTTTAGGATTTAGGGTTTAGGGTTTTGTTTTAGGTTTTAGGGTTTAGAGTTGTTGGGTTTAATGCTTAGTTTCAGGGTTTAATTTTAGGTTTTAGGGTTTTGTTGTATTCATGTTTGGGGTTTTAGGTTTTAGTTTTTAGGGTTTTTGTTTTAGGTTTTAGTGTTTAGAATTTTGGGGTTTAATATTTAGTTTTAGGGATTAGGGTTTTAGTGTATTAAAGATTAGGGATTTAGTTTTTAGGGTTTAGGGTTTTGTTTTTAGGTTTTGATGTTTAGAGTATTAGGACTTAGGGTTTAGTGTATTAAAAATAAGGGTTTAAGAATTAGTTTTTAGGATTTAAGGATTAGGGTTTTGGTTTTAGGTTTTAAGGTTTAGAGTTATTGGGTTTAAAGCTTAGTTTCAGGGTTTAATTTTAGGTTTTAGGGTTTTGTTTTATTCATGTTTAGGGTTTTAGGTTTTAGTTTTTTGGGTTTTTGTTTTAGGTTTTAGTGTTTAGAATTTTGGGGTTTAATATTTAGTTTTAGGGATTAGGGTTTTAGTGTATTAAAGATTTGGGTTTTAGTTTTTAGGGTTTAGGGTTTTGTTTTTAGGTTTTAGTGTTTAGAGTATTAGGACTTAGGGTTTAGTGTATTAAAAATTAGGGTTTAAGAATTTGTTTTTAGGATTTAGGGATTAGGGTTTTGGTTTTAGGTTTTAAGGTTTAGAGTTTTTGAATTTAATGCTTAGTTTTAGGGTTTAATTTTATGTTTCAGGGTTTTGTTGTATTCAAGTTTAGTGTTTTAGGTTTTAGTTTTTAGGGTTTTTGTTTTAGGTTTTAGGGTTTAGAATTTTAGGGTTTAATGTTTAGTTTTAGGTATTAGGGTTTTAGTGTATTAAAGATTAGGGTTTTAGTTTTTAGGGTTTAGGGTTTTGTTTTTAGGTTTTAGTGTTTAGAGTATTAGGACTTAGGGTTTTGTGTATTAAAAATTAGGGTTTATGATTTAGTTTTTAGGATTTAGGGTTTAGGGTTTTGTTTTAGGTTTTAGGGTTTAAAGTTTTTTGGTTTAATGCTTAGTTTTAGGGTTTAATTTTAGGTTTTAGGGTTTTGTTGTATTCAAGTTTAGGGTTTTAAGTTTTAGTTTTTAGGGTTTTGGTTTTAGGTTTTAGGGTTTTGGTTTTAGATTTTAGGGTTTAGAATTTTAGGGTTAATGTTTAGTTTTAGGGTTTATGGTTTTAGTGTATTAAAGATTTGGGTTTTAGTTTTTAGGGTTTAGGGTTTTGTTTTTAGGTTTTAGTGTTTAGAGTATTAGGACTTAGGGTTTAGTGTATTAAAAATTAGGGTTTAAGAATTAGTTTTTAGGATTTAGGGATTAGGGTTTTGGTTTTAGGTTTTAAGGTTTAGAGTTTTTGGGTTTAATGCTTAGTTTTAGGGTTTAATTTTATGTTTCAGGGTTTTGTTGTATTCAAGTTTAGTGTTTTAGGTTTTAGTTTTTAGGGTTTTTGTTTTGGGTTTTAGGGTTTAGAATTTTAGGGTTTAATGTTTAGTTTTAGGTATTAGGGTTTTAGTGTATTAAAGATTAGGGTTTTAGTTTTTAGGGTTTAGGGTTTTGTTTTTAGGTTTTAGTGTTTAGAGTATTAGGACTTAGGGTTTTGTGTATTAAAAATTAGGGTTTATGATTTAGTTTTTAGGATTTAGGGTTTAGGGTTTTGGTTTTAGGTTTTAGGGTTTAAAGTTTTTGGGTTTAATGCTTAGTTTTAGGGTTTAATTTTAGGTTTTAGGGTTTTGTTGTATTCAAGTTTAGGGTTTTATGTTTTAGTTTTTAGGGTTTTGGTTTTAGGTTTTAGGGTTTTGGTTTTAGGTTTTAGGGTTTAGAATTTTAGGGTTAATGTTTAGTTTTAGGGTTTATGGTTTTAGTGTATTAAAGATTAGGGTTTTAGTTTTTAGGGTTTAGGGTTTTGTTTTTAGGTTTTAGTGTTTAGAGTATTAGGACTTAGGGTTTAGTGTATTAAAATTTAGGGTTTAAGATTTAGTTTTTAGGATTAGGGTTTAGGGTTTCGGTTTTAGGTTTTAGGGTTTAGAGTTTTTGGGTTTAATGCTTAGTTGAAGGGTTTAATTTTAGGGTTTAGGGTTTCAAGTGATTCAAGTTTAGTGTATTAGGTTTTAGTTTTTAGCGTTTAGGGTTCAGGTTTTTTTAGGTTTTAGGGTTTAAAATTTTAGGATTTAATGTTTAGTTTTAGGGTTTAGGGTTTATGGTTTAGGGTTCTAGTTTTAGGGTTTTAGTGTATTAAAGATTAGGGTTTTAGATTTTAGGTTTTAGGGTTTGTTTTTATGTTTTAGTGTTTATAGTATTAGGATTTAGTGTTTAAGGTATTAAAGTTTAGGTTTTAGATTTAGTTTTTAGGGTTTAGGATTTTTGTTTTCAATTTTAGAGATTGAGTTTTTGGCTTTTGTTTAAGGTTTAGGGTTTAGGGTTTTAGTGTATTCAAGTTTAGGGTTTTAGATTTTAGTTTTTAGGGTTTTGGTTTTAGGTTTTAGGGTTTAATGTTTAGTTTTAGGGTTTAGTGTTTTAGTGTATTAAAGATTAGGGTTTTAGTTTTTAGCGTTTAGGGTTTAGAGTTTTGTTTTTAAGTTTTAGTGTTTAGATTATTAGGACTTAGGGTTTAGTGTATTAAAATTTAGGGTTTAAGATTTAGTTTTATTGATTTAGGGTTTAGGGTTTTGGTTTTAGGTTTTAGGGTTTAGAGTTTTTGGGTTTAATGCTTAGTTTTAGGGTTTAATTTTAGGTTTTAGGGTTTAGAATTTTAGGGTTTAATGATTAGTTTTAGGTATTAGGGTTTTAGTGTATTAAAGATTAGGGTTTTAGTTTTTAGGGTTTAGGGTTTTGTTTTTAGGTTTTAGTGTTTAGAGTATTAGGACTTAGGGTTTAGTGTATTAAAAATTAGGGTTTATGATTTAGTTTTTAGGATTTAGGGTTTAGGGTTTTGGTTTTAGGTTTTAGGTTTAGAGTTTTTGGGTTTAATGCTTAGTTTTAGGGTTTAATTTTTTGGTTTTAGGGTTTCGAATTTTAGGGTTTAATGTTTAGTTTTAGGTATTAGGGTTTTAGTGTATTAAAGATTAGGATTTTAATTTTAGGGTTTAGGGTTTTGTTTTTAGGTTTTAGTGTTTAGAGTATTAGGACTTAGGGTTTTGTGTATTAAAAATTAGGGTTTATGATTTAGTTTTTAGGATTTAGGGTTTAGGGTTTTGTTTTAGGTTTTAGGGTTTAAAGTTTTTTGGTTTAATGCTTAGTTTTAGTGTTTAATTTTAGGTTTTAGGGTTTTGTTGTATTCAAGTTTAGGGTTTTAAGTTTTAGTTTTTAGGGTTTTGGTTTTAGGTTTTAGGGTTTTGGTTTTAGATTTTAGGGTTTAGAATTTTAGGGTTAATGTTTAGTTTTAGGGTTTATGGTTTTAGTGTATTAAAGATTTGGGTTTTAGTTTTTAGGGTTTAGGGTTTTGTTTTTAGGTTTTAGTGTTTAGAGTATTAGGACTTAGGGTTTAGTGTATTAAAAATTAGGGTTTAAGAATTAGTTTTTAGGATTTAGGGATTAGGGTTTTGGTTTTAGGTTTTAAGGTTTAGAGTTTTTGGGTTTAATGCTTAGTTTTAGGGTTTAATTTTATGTTTCAGGGTTTTGTTGTATTCAAGTTTAGTGTTTTAGGTTTTAGTTTTTAGGGTTTTTGTTTTGGGTTTTAGGGTTTAGAATTTTAGGGTTTAATGTTTAGTTTTAGGTATTAGGGTTTTAGTGTATTAAAGATTAGGGTTTTAGTTTTTAGGGTTTAGGGTTTTGTTTTTAGGTTTTAGTGTTTAGAGTATTAGGACTTAGGGTTTTGTGTATTAAAAATTAGGGTTTATGATTTAGTTTTTAGGATTTAGGGTTTAGGGTTTTGGTTTTAGGTTTTAGGGTTTAAAGTTTTTGGGTTTAATGCTTAGTTTTAGGGTTTAATTTTAGGTTTTAGGGTTTTGTTGTATTCAAGTTTAGGGTTTTATGTTTTAGTTTTTAGGGTTTTGGTTTTAGGTTTTAGTGTTTTGGTTTTAGGTTTTAGGGTTTAGAATTTTAGGGTTAATGTTTAGTTTTAGGGTTTATGGTTTTAGTGTATTAAAGATTAGGGTTTTAGTTTTTAGGGTTTAGGGTTTTGTTTTTAGGTTTTAGTGTTTAGAGTATTAGGACTTAGGGTTTAGTGTATTAAAATTTAGGGTTTAAGATTTAGTTTTTAGGATTAGGGTTTAGGGTTTCGGTTTTAGGTTTTACGGTTTAGAGTTTTTGGGTTTAATGCTTAGTTGAAGGGTTTAATTTTAGGGTTTAGGGTTTCAAGTGATTCAAGTTTAGTGTATTAGGTTTTAGTTTTTAACGTTTAGGGTTCAGGTTTTTTTAGGTTTTAGGGTTTAAAATTTTAGGATTTAATGTTTAGTTTTAGGGTTTAGGGTTTATGGTTTAGGGTTCTAGTTTTAGGGTTTTAGTGTATTAAAGATTAGGGTTTTAGATTTTAGGTTTTAGGGTTTGTTTTTATGTTTTAGTGTTTATAGTATTAGGATTTAGTGTTTAAGGTATTAAAGTTTAGGTTTTAGATTTAGTTTTTAGGGTTTAGGATTTTTGTTTTCAATTTTAGAGATTGAGTTTTTGGCTTTTGTTTAAGGTTTAGGGTTTAGGGTTTTAGTGTATTCAAGTTTAGGGTTTTAGATTTTAGTTTTTAGGGTTTTGGTTTTAGGTTTTAGGGTTTAATGTTTAGTTTTAGGGTTTAGTGTTTTAGTGTATTAAAGATTAGGGTTTTAGTTTTTAGCGTTTAGGGTTTAGAGTTTTGTTTTTAAGTTTTAGTGTTTAGATTATTAGGACTTAGGGTTTAGTGTATTAAAATTTAGGGTTTAAGATTTAGTTTTATATATTTAGGGTTTAGGGTTTATGTTTTAGGTTTTAGGGTTTAGAGTTTTTGGGTTTAATGCTTAGTTTTAGGGTTTAATTTTAGGTTTTAGGGTTTAGAATTTTAGGGTTTAATGATTAGTTTTAGGTATTAGGGTTTTAGTGTATTAAAGATTAGGGTTTTAGTTTTTAGGGTTTAGGGTTTTGTTTTTAGGTTTTAGTGTTTAGAGTATTAGGACTTAGGGTTTAGTGTATTAAAAATTAGGGTTTATGATTTAGTTTTTAGGATTTAGGGTTTAGGGTTTTGGTTTTAGGTTTTAGGTTTAGAGTTTTTGGGTTTAATGCTTAGTTTTAGGGTTTAATTTTTGGTTTTAGGGTTTAGAATTTTAGGGTTTAATGTTTAGTTTTAGGTATTAGGGTTTTAGTGTATTAAAGATTAGGATTTTAGTTTTAGGGTTTAGGGTTTTGTTTTTAGGTTTTAGTGTTTAGAGTATTAGGACTTAGGGTTTATTGTATTAAAAATTAGAGTTTATGATTTAGTTTTTAGGATTTAGGGTTTAGGGTTTTGGTTTTAGGTTTTAGGGTTTAAAGTTTTTGGGTTTAATGCTTATTTTTAGGGTTTAATTTTAGGTTTTAGGGTTTTTTGTATTCAAGTTTAGGGTTTTAAGTTTTAGTTTTTAGGGTTTTTGTTTTAGGTTTTAGGGTTTTGGTTTTAGGTTTTAGGGTTTAGAATTTTAGGGTTAATATTTAGTTTTAGGGTTTATGGTTTTAGTGTATTAAAGATTAGGGTTTTAGTTTTTAGGGTTTTGTTTTTAGGTTTTAGTGTTTAGAGTATTAGGACTTAGGGTTTATGTATTAAAATTTAGGGTTTAAGATTTAGTTTTTAGAATTAGGGTTTAGGGTTTCAGTTTTAGGTTTTATGGTTTAGAGTTTTTGGGTTTAATGCTTAGTTTTAGGGTTTAAATTTAGGGTTTAGGGTTTCAAGTGATTCATGTTTAGTGTATTAGGTTTTAGTTTTTAGCGTTTAGGGTTCAGGTTTTTTTAGGTTTTAGGGTTTGGAATTTTAGGGTTTAATGTTTAGTTTTATGGTTTAGGGTTTTAGTGTATTAAAGATAAGGGTTTTAGTTTTTAGGGTTTAGGGTTTTGTTTTTAGGTTTTAGTGTTTAGAGTATTATGACTTAGGGTTTGGTGTATTAAAAATTAGGGTTTAAGAATTAGTTTTTAGGATTTAGGGATTAGGGTTTTGGTTTTAGGTTTTAAGGTTTAGAGTTTTTGGGTTTAATGCTTAGTTTTTAGGGTTTAATTTTATGTTTCAGGGTTTTGTTGTATTCAAGTTTAGTGTTTTAGGTTTTAGTTTTTAGGGTTTTTGTTTTGGATTTTAGGGTTTAGAATTTTAGGGTTTAATGTTTAGTTTTAGGTATTAGGGTTTTAGTGTATTAAAGATTAGGGTTTTAGTTTTTAGGGTTTAGGGTTTTGTTTTTAGGTTTTAGTGTTTAGAGTATTAGGACTTAGGGTTTTGTGTATTAAAAATTAGGGTTTATGATTTAGTTTTTAGGATATAGGGTTTAGGGTTTTGGTTTTAGGTTTTAGGGTTTAAAGTTTTTGGGTTTAATGCTTAGTTTTAGGGTTTAATTTTAGGTTTTAGGGTTTTGTTATATTCAAGTTTAGGGTTTTATGTTTTAGTTTTTAGGGTTTTGGTTTTAGGTTTTAGGGTTTTGGTTTTAGGTTTTGTTGTTTAGAATTTTAGGGTTAATGTTTAGTTTTAGGGTTTATGGTTTTAGTGTATTAAAGATTAGGGTTTTAGTTTTTAGGGATTAGGGTTTTGTTTTTAGGTTTTAGTGTTTAGAGTATTAGGACTTAGGGTTTAGTGTATCAAAATTTAGGGTTTAAGATTTAGTTTTTAGGATTAGGGTTTAGGGTTTCGGTTTTAGGTTTTAGGGTTTAGAGTTTTGGGGTTTAATGCTTAGTTGAAGGGTTTAATTTTAGGGTTTAGGGTTTCAAGTGATTCAAGTTTAGTGTATTAGGTTTTAGTTTTTAGCGTTTAGGGTTCAGGTTTTTTTAGGTTTTAGGGTTTAAAATTTTAGGATTTAATGTTTAGTTTTAGGGTTTAGGGTTTATGGTTTAGGGTTCTAGTTTTAGGGTTTTAGTGTATTAAAGATTAGGGTTTTAGATTTTAGGTTTTAGGGTTTGTTTTTATGTTTTAGTGTTTATAGTATTAGGATTTAGGGTTTAAGGTATTAAAGTTTAGGTTTTAGATTTAGTTTTTAGGGTTTAGGATTTTTGTTTTCAATTTTAGAGATTGAGTTTTTTGCTTTTGTTTAAGGTTTAGGGTTTAGGGTTTTAGTGTATTCAAGTTTAGGGTTTTAGATTTTAGTTTTTAGGGTTTTGGTTTTAGGTTTTAGGGTTTAATGTTTAGTTTTAGGGTTTAGTGTTTTAGTGTATTAAAGATTAGGGTTTTAGTTTTTAGCGTTTAGGGTTTAGAGTTTTGTTTTTAAGTTTTAGTGTTTAGATTATTAGGACTTAGGGTTTAGTGTATTAAAATTTAGGGTTTAAGATTTAGTTTTATAGATTTAGGGTTTAGGGTTTTGGTTTTAGGTTTTAGGGTTTAGAGATTTTGGGTTTAATGCTTAGTTTTAGGGTTTAATTTTAGGTTTTAGGGTTTAGAATTTTAGCGTTTAATGTTTAGTTTTAGGTATTAGGGTTTTAGTGTATTAAAGATTAGGGTTTTAGTTTTTAGGGTTTAGGGTTTTGTTTTTAGGTTTTAGTGTTTAGAGTAATAGGACTTAGGGTTTAGTGTATTAAAAATTAGGGTTTATGATTTAGTTTTTAGGATTTAGGGTTTAGGGTTTTGGTTTTAGGTTTTAGGGTTTAAAGTTTTTGGGTTTAATGCTTAGTTTTAGGGTTTAATTTTAGGTTTTAGGGTTTTGTTGTATTCAAGTTTAGGGTTTTAAGTTTTAGTTTTTAGGGTTTTGGTTTTAGGTTTTAGGGTTTTGGTTTTAGGTTTTAGGGTTTAGAATTTTAGGGTTAATGTTTAGTTTTAGGGTTTATGGTTTTAGTGTATTAAAGATTAGGGTTTAGTTTTTAGGGTTTAGGGTTTTGTTTTTAGGTTTTAGTGTTTAGAGTATTAGGACTTAGGGTTTAGTGTATTAAAATTTAGGGTTTAAGATTTAGTTTTTAGGATTAGGGTTTAGGGTTTCGGTTTTAGGTTTTAGGGTTTAGAGTTTTTGGGTTTAATGCTTAGTTTTAGGGTTTAAATTTAGGGTTTAGAGTTTCAAGTGATTCAAGTTTAGTGTATTAGGTTTTAGTTTTTAGCGTTTAGGGTTCAGGTTTTTTTAGGTTTTAGGGTTTGGAATTTTAGGGTTTAATGTTTAGTTTTATGGTTTAGGGTTTTAGTGTATTAAAGATAAGGGTTTTAGTTTTTAGGGTTTAGGGTTTTGTTTTTAGGTTTTAGTGTTTAGAGTATTAGGACTTAGGGTTTGGTGTATTAAAAATTAGGGTTTAAGATTTAGTTTTTAGGATTTAGGGTTTAGGGTTTTGTTTTAGGTTTTAGGGTTTAGAGTTTTTGGGTTTAATGCTTAGTTTCAGGGTTTAATTTTAGGTTTTAGGGTTTTGTTGTATTCATGTTTGGGGTTTTAGGTTTTAGTTTTTAGGGTTTTTGTTTTAGGTTTTAGTGTTTAGAATTTTGGGGTTTAATATTTAGTTTTAGGGATTAGGGTTTTAGTGTATTAAAGATTAGGGTTTTAGTTTTAGGGTTTAGGGTTTTGTTTTTAGGTTTTGATGTTTAGAGTATTAGGACTTAGGGTTTAGTGTATTAAAAATTAGGGTTTAAGAATTTGTTTTTAGGATTTAAGGATTAGGGTTTTGGTTTTAGGTTTTAAGGTTTAGAGTTATTGGGATTAATGCTTAGTTTCAGGGTTTAATTTTTGGTTTTAGGGTTTTGTTGTATTCATGTTTAGGGTTTTAGGTTTTAGTTTTTTGGGTTTTTGTTTTAGGTTTTAGTGTTTAGAATTTTGGGGTTTAATATTTAGTTTTAGGGATTAGGGTTTTAGTGTATTAAAGTTTGGGTTTTAGTTTTTAGGGTTTAGGGTTTTGTTTTTAGGTTTTAGTGTTTAGAGTATTAGGACTTAGGGTTTAGTGTATTAAAAATTAGGGTTTAAGAATTAGTTTTTAGGATTTAGGGATTAGGGTTTTGGTTTTAGGTTTTAAGGTTTAGAGTTTTTGGGTTTAATGCTTAGTTTTATAATTTAATTTTATGTTTCAGGGTTTTGTTGTATTCAAGTTTAGGGTTTTATGTTTTAGTATTTAGGGTTTTGGTTTTAGGTTTTAGGGTTTTGGTTTTAGGTTTTAGGGTTTAGAATTTTAGTGTTAATGTTTAGTTTTAGGGTTTATGGTTTTAGTGTATTAAAGAGCAGGGTTTTAGTTTTTAGGGTTTAGGGTTTTGTTTTTAGGTTTTAGTGTTTAGAGTATTAGGACTTAGGGTTTAGTGTATCAAAATTTAGGGTTTAAGATTTAGTTTTTAGGATTAGGGTTCAGGGTTTCGGTTTTAGGTTCTAGGGTTTAGAGTTTTTGGGTTTAATGCTTAGTTGAAGGGTTTACTTTTAGGGTTTAAGGTTTCAAGTGATTCAAGTTTAGTGTATTAGGTTTTAGTTTTTAGCGTTTAGGGTTCAGGTTTTTTTAGGTTTTAGGGTTTAAAATTTTAGGATTTAATGTTTAGGTTTAGGGTTTAGGGTTTATGGTTTAGGGTTCTAGTTTAGGGTTTTAGTGTATTAAAGATTAGGGTTTTAGATTTTAGGTTTTAGGGTTTGTTTTTATGTTTTAGTGTTTATAGTATTAGGATTTAGGGTTTAAGGTATTAAAGTTTAGGTTTTAGATTTAGTTTTTAGGGTTTAGGATTTTTGTTTTCAATTTTAGAGATTGAGTTTTTGGCTTTTGTTTAAGGTTTAGGGTTTAGGGTTTTAGTGTATTCAAGTTTAGGGTTTTAGATTTTAGTTTTTAGGGTTTTGGTTTTAGGTTTTAGGGTTTAATGTTTAGTTTTAGGGTTTAGTGTTTTAGTGTATTAAAGATTAGGGTTTTAGTTTTTAGCGTTTAGGGTTTAGAGTTTTGTTTTTAAGTTTAGTGTTTAGATTATTAGGACTTAGGGTTTAGTGTATTAAAATTTAGGGTTTAAGATTTAGTTTTATAGATTTAGGGTTTAGGGTTTTGGTTTTAGGTTTTAGGGTTTAGAGTTTTTGGGTTTAATGCTTAGTTTTAGGGTTTAATTTTAGGTTTTAGGGTTTAGAATTTTAGGGTTTAATGTTTAGTTTTAGGTATTAGGGTTTTAGTGTATTAAAGATTAGGGTTTTAGTTTTTAGGGTTTAGGGTTTTGTTTTTAGGTTTTAGTGTTTAGAGTATTAGGACTTAGGGTTTTGTGTATTAAAAATTAGGGTTTATGATTTAGTTTTTAGGATTTAGGGTTTAGGGTTTTGTTTTAGGTTTTAGGGTTTAAAGTTTTTGGGTTTAATGCTTAGTTTTAGGGTTTAATTTTAGGTTTTAGGGTTTTGTTGTATTCAAGTTTAGGGTTTTAAGTTTTAGTTTTTAGGGTTTCGGTTTTAGGTTTTAGGGTTTTGGTTTTAGATTTTAGGGTTTAGAATTTTAAGGTTAATGTTTAGTTTTAGGGTTTATGGTTTTAGTGTATTAAAGATTTGGGTTTTAGTTTTTAGGGTTTAGGGTTTTGTTTTTAGGTTTTAGTGTTTAGAGTATTAGGACTTAGGGTTTAGTGTATTAAAAATTAGGGTTTAAGAATTAGTTTTTAGGATTTAGGGATTAGGGTTTTGGTTTTAGGTTTTAAGGTTTAGAGTTTTTGGGTTTAATGCTTAGTTTTAGGGTTTAATTTTATGTTTCAGGGTTTTGTTGTATTCAAGTTTAGTGTTTTAGGTTTTAGTTTTTAGGGTTTTTGTTTTGGGTTTTAGGGTTTAGAATTTTAGGGTTTAATGTTTAGTTTTAGGTATTAGGGTTTTAGTGTATTAAAGATTAGGGTTTTAGTTTTTAGGGTTTAGGATTTTGTTTTTAGGTTTTAGTGTTTAGAGTATTAGGACTTAGGGTTTTGTGTATTAAAAATTAGGGTTTATGATTTAGTTTTTAGGATTTAGGGTTTAGAGTTTTTGGGTTTAATGCTTAGTTTCAGGGTTTAATTTTAGGTTTTAGGGTTTTGTTGTATTCATGTTTGGGGTTTTAGGTTTTAGTTTTTAGGGTTTTTGTTTTAGGTTTTAGTGTTTAGAATTTTGGGGTTTAATATTTAGTTTTAGGGATTAGGGTTTTAGTGTATTAAAGATTAGGGTTTTAGTTTTAGGGTTTAGGGTTTTGTTTTTAGGTTTTGATGTTTAGAGTATTAGGACTTAGGGTTTAGTGTATTAAAAATTAGGGTTTAAGAATTTGTTTTTAGGATTTAAGGATTAGGGTTTTGGTTTTAGGTTTTAAGGTTTAGAGTTATTGGGATTAATGCTTAGTTTCAGGGTTTAATTTTTGGTTTTAGGGTTTTGTTGTATTCATGTTTAGGGTTTTAGGTTTTAGTTTTTTGGGTTTTTGTTTTAGGTTTTAGTGTTTAGAATTTTGGGGTTTAATATTTAGTTTTAGGGATTAGGGTTTTAGTGTATTAAAGTTTGGGTTTTAGTTTTTAGGGTTTAGGGTTTTGTTTTTAGGTTTTAGTGTTTAGAGTATTAGGACTTAGGGTTTAGTGTATTAAAAATTAGGGTTTAAGAATTAGTTTTTAGGATTTAGGGATTAGGGTTTTGGTTTTAGGTTTTAAGGTTTAGAGTTTTTGGGTTTAATGCTTAGTTTTATGGTTTAATTTTATGTTTCAGGGTTTTGTTGTATTCAAGTTTAGGGTTTTATGTTTTAGTATTTAGGGTTTTGGTTTTAGGTTTTAGGGTTTTGGTTTTAGGTTTTAGGGTTTAGAATTTTAGTGTTAATGTTTAGTTTTAGGGTTTATGGTTTTAGTGTATTAAAGAGCAGGGTTTTAGTTTTTAGGGTTTAGGGTTTTGTTTTTAGGTTTTAGTGTTTAGAGTATTAGGACTTAGGGTTTAGTGTATCAAAATTTAGGGTTTAAGATTTAGTTTTTAGGATTAGGGTTCAGGGTTTCGGTTTTAGGTTTTAGGGTTTAGAGTTTTTGGGTTTAATGCTTAGTTGAAGGGTTTACTTTTAGGGTTTAAGGTTTCAAGTGATTCAAGTTTAGTGTATTAGGTTTTAGTTTTTAGCGTTTAGGGTTCAGGTTTTTTTAGGTTTTAGGGTTTAAAATTTTAGGATTTAATGTTTAGGTTTAGGATTTAGGGTTTATGGTTTAGGGTTCTAGTTTAGGGTTTTAGTGTATTAAAGATTAGGGTTTTAGATTTTAGGTTTTAGGGTTTGTTTTTATGTTTTAGTGTTTATAGTATTAGGATTTAGGGTTTAAGGTATTAAAGTTTAGGTTTTAGATTTAGTTTTTAGGGTTTAGGATTTTTGTTTTCAATTTTAGAGATTGAGTTTTTGGCTTTTGTTTAAGGTTTAGGGTTTAGGGTTTTAGTGTATTCAAGTTTAGGGTTTTAGATTTTAGTTTTTAGGGTTTTGGTTTTAGGTTTTAGGGTTTAATGTTTAGTTTTAGGGTTTAGTGTTTTAGTGTATTAAAGATTAGGGTTTTAGTTTTTAGCGTTTAGGGTTTAGAGTTTTGTTTTTAAGTTTAGTGTTTAGATTATTAGGACTTAGGGTTTAGTGTATTAAAATTTAGGGTTTAAGATTTAGTTTTATAGATTTAGGGTTTAGGGTTTTGGTTTTAGGTTTTAGGGTTTAGAGTTTTTGGGTTTAATGCTTAGTTTTAGGGTTTAATTTTAGGTTTTAGGGTTTAGAATTTTAGGGTTTAATGTTTAGTTTTAGGTATTAGGGTTTTAGTGTATTAAAGATTAGGGTTTTAGTTTTTAGGGTTTAGGGTTTTGTTTTTAGGTTTTAGTGTTTAGAGTATTAGGACTTAGGGTTTTGTGTATTAAAAATTAGGGTTTATGATTTAGTTTTTAGGATTTAGGGTTTAGGGTTTTGTTTTAGGTTTTAGGGTTTAAAGTTTTTGGGTTTAATGCTTAGTTTTAGGGTTTAATTTTAGGTTTTAGGGTTTTGTTGTATTCAAGTTTAGGGTTTTAAGTTTTAGTTTTTAGGGTTTCGGTTTTAGGTTTTAGGGTTTTGGTTTTAGATTTTAGGGTTTAGAATTTTAAGGTTAATGTTTAGTTTTAGGGTTTATGGTTTTAGTGTATTAAAGATTTGGGTTTTAGTTTTTAGGGTTTAGGGTTTTGTTTTTAGGTTTTAGTGTTTAGAGTATTAGGACTTAGGGTTTAGTGTATTAAAAATTAGGGTTTAAGAATTAGTTTTTAGGATTTAGGGATTAGGGTTTTGGTTTTAGGTTTTAAGGTTTAGAGTTTTTGGGTTTAATGTTTAGTTTTAGGGTTTAATTTTATGTTTCAGGGTTTTGTTGTATTCAAGTTTAGTGTTTTAGGTTTTAGTTTTTAGGGTTTTTGTTTTGGGTTTTAGGGTTTAGAATTTTAGGGTTTAATGTTTAGTTTTAGGTATTAGGGTTTTAGTGTATTAAAGATTAGGGTTTTAGTTTTTAGGGTTTAGGGTTTTGTTTTTAGGTTTTAGTGTTTAGAGTATTAGGACTTAGGGTTTTGTGTATTAAAAATTAGGGTTTATGATTTAGTTTTTAGGATTTAGGGTTTAGGGTTTTGGTTTTAGGTTTTAGGGTTTAAAGTTTTTGGGTTTAATGCTTAGTTTTAGGGTTTAATTTTAGGTTTTAGGGTTTATGGTTTTAGTGTATTAAAGAGCAGGGTTTTAGTTTTTAGGGTTTAGGGTTTTGTTTTTAGGTTTTAGTGTTTAGAGTATTAGGACTTAGGGTTTAGTGTATCAAAATTTAGGGTTTAAGATTTAGTTTTTAGGATTAGGGTTTAGGGTTTCGGTTTTAGGTTTTAGGGTTTAGAGTTTTTGGGTTTAATGCTTAGTTGAAGGGTTTACTTTTAGGGTTTAAGGTTTCAAGTGATTCAAGTTTAGTGTATTAGGTTTTAGTTTTTAGCGTTTAGGGTTCAGGTTTTTTTAGGTTTTAGGGTTTAAAATTTTAGGATTTAATGTTTAGGTTTAGGGTTTAGGGTTTATGGTTTAGGGTTCTAGTTTAGGGTTTTAGTGTATTAAAGATTAGGGTTTTAGATTTTAGGTTTTAGGGTTTGTTTTTATGTTTTAGTGTTTATAGTATTAGGATTTAGGGTTTAAGGTATTAAAGTTTAGGTTTTAGATTTAGTTTTTAGGGTTTAGGATTTTTGTTTTCAATTTTAGAGATTGAGTTTTTGGCTTTTGTTTAAGGTTTAGGGTTTAGGGTTTTAGTGTATTCAAGTTTAGGGTTTTAGATTTTAGTTTTTAGGGTTTTGGTTTTAGGTTTTAGGGTTTAATGTTTAGTTTTAGGGTTTAGTGTTTTAGTGTATTAAAGATTAGGGTTTTAGTTTTTAGCGTTTAGGGTTTAGAGTTTTGTTTTTAAGTTTAGTGTTTAGATTATTAGGACTTAGGGTTTAGTGTATTAAAATTTAGGGTTTAAGATTTAGTTTTATAGATTTAGGGTTTAGGGTTTTGGTTTTAGGTTTTAGGGTTTAGAGTTTTTGGGTTTAATGCTTAGTTTTAGGGTTTAATTTTAGGTTTTAGGGTTTAGAATTTTAGGGTTTAATGTTTAGTTTTAGGTATTAGGGTTTTAGTGTATTAAAGATTAGGGTTTTAGTTTTTAGGGTTTAGGGTTTTGTTTTTAGGTTTTAGTGTTTAGAGTATTAGGACTTAGGGTTTTGTGTATTAAAAATTAGGGTTTATGATTTAGTTTTTAGGATTTAGGGTTTAGGGTTTTGTTTTAGGTTTTAGGGTTTAAAGTTTTTGGGTTTAATGCTTAGTTTTAGGGTTTAATTTTAGGTTTTAGGGTTTTGTTGTATTCAAGTTTAGGGTTTTAAGTTTTAGTTTTTAGGGTTTCGGTTTTAGGTTTTAGGGTTTTGGTTTTAGATTTTAGGGTTTAGAATTTTAAGGTTAATGTTTAGTTTTAGGGTTTATGGTTTTAGTGTATTAAAGATTTGGGTTTTAGTTTTTAGGGTTTAGGGTTTTGTTTTTAGGTTTTAGTGTTTAGAGTATTAGGACTTAGGGTTTAGTGTATTAAAAATTAGGGTTTAAGAATTAGTTTTTAGGATTTAGGGATTAGGGTTTTGGTTTTAGGTTTTAAGGTTTAGAGTTTTTGGGTTTAATGCTTAGTTTTAGGGTTTAATTTTATGTTTCAGGGTTTTGTTGTATTCAAGTTTAGTGTTTTAGGTTTTAGTTTTTAGGGTTTTTGTTTTGGGTTTTAGGGTTTAGAATTTTAGGGTTTAATGTTTAGTTTTAGGTATTAGGGTTTTAGTGTATTAAAGATTAGGGTTTTAGTTTTTAGGGTTTAGGGTTTTGTTTTTAGGTTTTAGTGTTTAGAGTATTAGGACTTAGGGTTTTGTGTATTAAAAATTAGGGTTTATGATTTAGTTTTTAGGATTTAGGGTTTAGGGTTTTGGTTTTAGGTTTTAGGGTTTAAAGTTTTTGGGTTTAATGCTTAGTTTTAGGGTTTAATTTTAGGTTTTAGGGTTTATGGTTTTAGTGTATTAAAGAGCAGGGTTTTAGTTTTTAGGGTTTAGGGTTTTGTTTTTAGGTTTTAGTGTTTAGAGTACTAGGACTTAGGGTTTAGTGTATCAAAATTTAGGGTTTAAGATTTAGTTTTTAGGATTAGGGTTTAGGGTTTCGGTTTTAGGTTTTAGGGTTTAGAGTTTTTGGGTTTAATGCTTAGTTGAAGGGTTTACTTTTAGGGTTTAAGGTATTAAAGTTTAGGTTTTAGATTTAGTTTTTAGGGTTTAGGATTTTTGTTTTCAATTTTAGAGATTGAGTTTTTGGCTTTTGTTTAAGGTTTAGGGTTTAGGGTTTTAGTGTATTCAAGTTTAGGGTTTTAGATTTTAGTTTTTAGGGTTTTGGTTTTAGGTTTTAGGGTTTAATGTTTAGTTTTAGGGTTTAGTGTTTTAGTGTATTAAAGATTAGGGTTTTAGTTTTTAGCGTTTAGGGTTTAGAGTTTTGTTTTTAAGTTTAGTGTTTAGATTATTAGGACTTAGGGTTTAGTGTATTAAAATTTAGGGTTTAAGATTTAGTTTTATAGATTTAGGGTTTAGGGTTTTGGTTTTAGGTTTTAGGGTTTAGAGTTTTTGGGTTTAATGCTTAGTTTTAGGGTTTAATTTTAGGTTTTAGGGTTTAGAATTTTAGGGTTTAATGTTTAGTTTTAGGTATTAGGGTTTTAGTGTATTAAAGATTAGGGTTTTAGTTTTTAGGGTTTAGGGTTTTGTTTTTAGGTTTTAGTGTTTAGAGTATTAGGACTTAGGGTTTTGTGTATTAAAAATTAGGGTTTATGATTTAGTTTTTAGGATTTAGGGTTTAGGGTTTTGTTTTAGGTTTTAGGGTTTAAAGTTTTTGGGTTTAATGCTTAGTTTTAGGGTTTAATTTTAGGTTTTAGGGTTTTGTTGTATTCAAGTTTAGGGTTTTAAGTTTTAGTTTTTAGGGTTTCGGTTTTAGGTTTTAGGGTTTTGGTTTTAGATTTTAGGGTTTAGAATTTTAAGGTTAATGTTTAGTTTTAGGGTTTATGGTTTTAGTGTATTAAAGATTTGGGTTTTAGTTTTTAGGGTTTAGGGTTTTGTTTTTAGGTTTTAGTGTTTAGAGTATTAGGACTTAGGGTTTAGTGTATTAAAAATTAGGGTTTAAGAATTAGTTTTTAGGATTTAGGGATTAGGGTTTTGGTTTTAGGTTTTAAGGTTTAGAGTTTTTGGGTTTAATGCTTAGTTTTAGGGTTTAATTTTATGTTTCAGGGTTTTGTTGTATTCAAGTTTAGTGTTTTAGGTTTTAGTTTTTAGGGTTTTTGTTTTGGGTTTTAGGGTTTAGAATTTTAGGGTTTAATGTTTAGTTTTAGGTATTAGGGTTTTAGTGTATTAAAGATTAGGGTTTTAGTTTTTAGGGTTTAGGGTTTTGTTTTTAGGTTTTAGTGTTTAGAGTATTAGGACTTAGGGTTTTGTGTATTAAAAATTAGGGTTTATGATTTAGTTTTTAGGATTTAAGGTTTAGGGTTTTGGTTTTAGGTTTTAGGGTTTAAAGTTTTTGGGTTTAATGCTTAGTTTTAGGGTTTAATTTTAGGTTTTAGGGTTTATGGTTTTAGTGTATTAAAGAGCAGGGTTTTAGTTTTTAGGGTTTAGGGTTTTGTTTTTAGGTTTTAGTGTTTAGAGTACTAGGACTTAGGGTTTAGTGTATCAAAATTTAGGGTTTAAGATTTAGTTTTTAGGATTAGGGTTTAGGGTTTCGGTTTTAGGTTTTAGGGTTTAGAGTTTTTGGGTTTAATGCTTAGTTGAAGGGTTTACTTTTAGGGTTTAAGGTTTCAAGTGATTCAAGTTTAGTGTATTAGGTTTTAGTTTTTAGCGTTTAGGGTTCAGGTTTTTTTAGGTTTTAGGGTTTAAAATTTTAGGATTTAATGTTTAGGTTTAGGGTTTAGGGTTTATGGTTTAGGGTTCTAGTTTAGGGTTTTAGTGTATTAAAGATTAGGGTTTTAGATTTTAGGTTTTAGGGTTTGTTTTTATGTTTTAGTGTTTATAGTATTAGGATTTAGGGTTTAAGGTATTAAAGTTTAGGTTTTAGATTTAGTTTTTAGGGTTTAGGATTTTTGTTTTCAATTTTAGAGATTGAGTTTTTGGCTTTTGGTTAAGGTTTAGGGTTTAGGGTTTTAGTGTATTCAAGTTTAGGGTTTTAGATTTTAGTTTTTAGGGTTTTGGTTTTAGGTTTTAGGGTTTAATGTTTAGTTTTAGGGTTTAGTGTTTTAGTGTATTAAAGATTAGGGTTTTAGTTTTTAGCGTTTAGGGTTTAGAGTTTTGTTTTTAAGTTTAGTGTTTAGATTATTAGGACTTAGGGTTTAGTGTATTAAAATTTAGGGTTTAAGATTTAGTTTTATAGATTTAGGGTTTAGGGTTTTGGTTTTAGGTTTTAGGGTTTAGAGTTTTTGGGTTTAATGCTTAGTTTTAGGGTTTAATTTTAGGTTTTAGGGTTTAGAATTTTAGGGTTTAATGTTTAGTTTTAGGTATTAGGGTTTTAGTGTATTAAAGATTAGGGTTTTAGTTTTTAGGGTTTAGGGTTTTGTTTTTAGGTTTTAGTGTTTAGAGTATTAGGACTTAGGGTTTTGTGTATTAAAAATTAGGGTTTATGATTTAGTTTTTAGGATTTAGGGTTTAGGGTTTTGTTTTAGGTTTTAGGGTTTAAAGTTTTTGGGTTTAATGCTTAGTTTTAGGGTTTAATTTTAGGTTTTAGGGTTTTGTTGTATTCAAGTTTAGGGTTTTAAGTTTTAGTTTTTAGGGTTTCGGTTTTAGGTTTTAGGGTTTTGGTTTTAGATTTTAGGGTTTAGAATTTTAAGGTTAATGTTTAGTTTTAGGGTTTATGGTTTTAGTGTATTAAAGATTTGGGTTTTAGTTTTTAGGGTTTAGGGTTTTGTTTTTAGGTTTTAGTGTTTAGAGTATTAGGACTTAGGGTTTAGTGTATTAAAAATTAGGGTTTAAGAATTAGTTTTTAGGATTTAGGGATTAGGGTTTTGGTTTTAGGTTTTAAGGTTTAGAGTTTTTGGGTTTAATGCTTAGTTTTAGGGTTTAATTTTATGTTTCAGGGTTTTGTTGTATTCAAGTTTAGTGTTTTAGGTTTTAGTTTTTAGGGTTTTTGTTTTGGGTTTTAGGGTTTAGAATTTTAGGGTTTAATGTTTAGTTTTAGGTATTAGGGTTTTAGTGTATTAAAGAGCAGGGTTTTAGTTTTTAGGGTTTAGGGTTTTGTTTTTAGGTTTTAGTGTTTAGAGTATTAGGACTTAGGGTTTAGTGTATCAAAAATTAGGGTTTATGATTTAGTTTTTAGGATTTAGGGTTTAGGGTTTCGGTTTTAGGTATTAGGGTTTAGAGTTTTTGGGTTTAATGCTTAGTTTTAGGGTTTAATTTTAGGTTTTAGGGTTTCAAGTGATTCAAGTTTAGTGTATTAGGTTTTAGTTTTTAGCGTTTAGGGTTCAGGTTTTTTTAGGTTTTAGGGTTTAAAATTTTAGGATTTAATGTTTAGGTTTAGGGTTTAGGGTTTATGGTTTAGGGTTCTAGTTTAGGGTTTTAGTGTATTAAAGATTAGGGTTTTAGATTTTAGGTTTTAGGGTTTGTTTTTATGTTTTAGTGTTTATAGTATTAGGATTTAGGGTTTAAGGTATTAAAGTTTAGGTTTTAGATTTAGTTTTTAGGGTTTAGGATTTTTGTTTTCAATTTTAGAGATTGAGTTTTTGGCTTTTGGTTAAGGTTTAGGGTTTAGGGTTTTAGTGTATTCAAGTTTAGGGTTTTAGATTTTAGTTTTTAGGGTTTTGGTTTTAGGTTTTAGGGTTTAATGTTTAGTTTTAGGGTTTAGTGTTTTAGTGTATTAAAGATTAGGGTTTTAGTTTTTAGCGTTTAGGGTTTAGAGTTTTGTTTTTAAGTTTAGTGTTTAGATTATTAGGACTTAGGGTTTAGTGTATTAAAATTTAGGGTTTAAGATTTAGTTTTATAGATTTAGGGTTTAGGGTTTTGGTTTTAGGTTTTAGGGTTTAGAGTTTTTGGGTTTAATGCTTAGTTTTAGGGTTTAATTTTAGGTTTTAGGGTTTAGAATTTTAGGGTTTAATGTTTAGTTTTAGGTATTAGGGTTATAGTGTATTAAAGATTAGGGTTTTAGTTTTTAGGGTTTAGGGTTTTGTTTTTAGGTTTTAGTGTTTAGAGTATTAGGACTTAGGGTTTTGTGTATTAAAAATTAGGGTTTATGATTTAGTTTTTAGGATTTAGGGTTTAGGGTTTTGTTTTAGGTTTTAGGGTTTAAAGTTTTTGGGTTTAATGCTTAGTTTTAGGGTTTAATTTTAGGTTTTAGGGTTTTGTTGTATTCAAGTTTAGGGTTTTAAGTTTTAGTTTTTAGGGTTTCGGTTTTAGGTTTTAGGGTTTTGGTTTTAGATTTTAGGGTTTAGAATTTTAAGGTTAATGTTTAGTTTTAGGGTTTATGGTTTTAGTGTATTAAAGATTTGGGTTTTAGTTTTTAGGGTTTAGGGTTTTGTTTTTAGGTTTTAGTGTTTAGAGTATTAGGACTTAGGGTTTAGTGTATTAAAAATTAGGGTTTAAGAATTAGTTTTTAGGATTTAGGGATTAGGGTTTTGGTTTTAGGTTTTAAGGTTTAGAGTTTTTGGGTTTAATGCTTAGTTTTAGGGTTTAATTTTATGTTTCAGGGTTTTGTTGTATTCAAGTTTAGTGTTTTAGGTTTTAGTTTTTAGGGTTTTTGTTTTGGGTTTTAGGGTTTAGAATTTTAGGGTTTAATGTTTAGTTTTAGGTATTAGGGTTTTAGTGTATTAAAGATTAGGGTTTTAGTTTTTAGGGTTTAGGGTTTTGTTTTTAGGTTTTAGTGTTTAGAGTATTAGGACTTAGGGTTTTGTGTATTAAAAATTAGGGTTTATGATTTAGTTTTTAGGATTTAGGGTTTAGGGTTTTGGTTTTAGGTATTAGGGTTTAAAGTTTTTGGGTTTAATGCTTAGTTTTAGGGTTTAATTTTAGGTTTTAGGGTTTATGGTTTTAGTGTATTAAAGAGCAGGGTTTTAGTTTTTAGGGTTTATGGTTTTGTTTTTAGGTTTTAGTGTTTAGAGTATTAGGACTTAGGGTTTAGTGTATCAAAATTTAGGGTTTAAGATTTAGTTTTTAGGATTAGGGTTTAGGGTTTCGGTTTTAGGTTTTAGGGTTTAGAGTTTTTGGGTTTAATGCTTAGTTGAAGGGTTTACTTTTAGGGTTTAAGGTTTCAAGTGATTCAAGTTTAGTGTATTAGGTTTTAGTTTTTAGCGTTTAGGGTTCAGGTTTTTTTAGGTTTTAGGGTTTAAAATTTTAGGATTTAATGTTTAGGTTTAGGGTTTAGGGTTTATGGTTTAGGGTTCTAGTTTAGGGTTTTAGTGTATTAAAGATTAGGGTTTTAGATTTTAGGTTTTAGGGTTTGTTTTTATGTTTTAGTGTTTATAGTATTAGGATTTAGGGTTTAAGGTATTAAAGTTTAGGTTTTAGATTTAGTTTTTAGGGTTTAGGATTTTTGTTTTCAATTTTAGAGATTGAGTTTTTGGCTTTTGGTTAAGGTTTAGGGTTTAGGGTTTTAGTGTATTCAAGTTTAGGGTTTTAGATTTTAGTTTTTAGGGTTTTGGTTTTAGGTTTTAGGGTTTAATGTTTAGTTTTAGGGTTTAGTGTTTTAGTGTATTAAAGATTAGGGTTTTAGTTTTTAGCGTTTAGGGTTTAGAGTTTTGTTTTTAAGTTTAGTGTTTAGATTATTAGGACTTAGGGTTTAGTGTATTAAAATTTAGGGTTTAAGATTTAGTTTTATAGATTTAGGGTTTAGGGTTTTGGTTTTAGGTTTTAGGGTTTAGAGTTTTTGGGTTTAATGCTTAGTTTTAGGGTTTAATTTTAGGTTTTAGGGTTTAGAATTTTAGGGTTTAATGTTTAGTTTTAGGTATTAGGGTTTTAGTGTATTAAAGATTAGGGTTTTAGTTTTTAGGGTTTAGGGTTTTGTTTTTAGGTTTTAGTGTTTAGAGTATTAGGACTTAGGGTTTTGTGTATTAAAAATTAGGGTTTATGATTTAGTTTTTAGGATTTAGGGTTTAGGGTTTTGTTTTAGGTTTTAGGGTTTAAAGTTTTTGGGTTTAATGCTTAGTTTTAGGGTTTAATTTTAGGTTTTAGGGTTTTGTTGTATTCAAGTTTAGGGTTTTAAGTTTTAGTTTTTAGGGTTTCGGTTTTAGGTTTTAGGGTTTTGGTTTTAGATTTTAGGGTTTAGAATTTTAAGGTTAATGTTTAGTTTTAGGGTTTATGGTTTTAGTGTATTAAAGATTTGGGTTTTAGTTTTTAGGGTTTAGGGTTTTGTTTTTAGGTTTTAGTGTTTAGAGTATTAGGACTTAGGGTTTAGTGTATTAAAAATTAGGGTTTAAGAATTAGTTTTTAGGATTTAGGGATTAGGGTTTTGGTTTTAGGTTTTAAGGTTTAGAGTTTTTGGGTTTAATGCTTAGTTTTAGGGTTTAATTTTATGTTTCAGGGTTTTGTTGTATTCAAGTTTAGTGTTTTAGGTTTTAGTTTTTAGGGTTTTTGTTTTGGGTTTTAGGGTTTAGAATTTTAGGGTTTAATGTTTAGTTTTAGGTATTAGGGTTTTAGTGTATTAAAGATTAGGGTTTTAGTTTTTAGGGTTTAGGGTTTTGTTTTTAGGTTTTAGTGTTTAGAGTATTAGGACTTAGGGTTTTGTGTATTAAAAATTAGGGTTTATGATTTAGTTTTTAGGATTTAGGGTTTAGGGTTTTGTTTTAGGTTTTAGGGTTTAAAGTTTTTGGGTTTAATGCTTAGTTTTAGGGTTTAATTTTAGGTTTTAGGGTTTTGTTGTATTCAAGTTTAGGGTTTTATGTTTTAGTTTTTAGGGTTTTGGTTTTAGGTTTTAGGGTTTTTGTTTTAGGTTTTAGGGTTTAGAATTTTAGGGTTAATGTTTAGTTTTAGGGTTTATGGTTTTAGTGTATTAAAGATTAGGGTTTTAGTTTTTAGGGTTTAGGGTTTTGTTTTTAGGTTTTAGTGTTTAGAGTATTAGGACTTAGGGTTTAGTGTATTAAAATTTAGGGTTTAAGATTTAGTTTTTAGAATTAGGGTTTAGGGTTTCGGTTTTAGGTTTTAGGGTTTAGAGTTTTTGGGTTTAATGCTTAGTTGAAGGGTTTAATTTTAGGGTTTAGGGTTTCAAGTGATTCAAGTTTAGTGTATTAAGTTTTAGTTTTTAGCGTTTAGGGTTCAGGTTTTTTTAGGTTTTAGGGTTTAAAATTTTAGGATTTAATGTTTAGTTTTAGGGTTTAGGGTTTATGGTTTAGGGTTCTAGTTTTAGGGTTTTAGTGTATTAAAGATTAGGGTTTTAGATTTTAGGTTTTAGGGTTTGTTTTTATGTTTTAGTGTTTATAGTATTAGGATTTAGTGTTTAAGGTATTAAAGTTTAGGTTTTAGATTTAGTTTTTAGGGTTTAGGATTTTTGTTTTCAATTTTAGAGATTGAGTTTTTGGCTTTTGTTTAAGGTTTAGGGTTTAGGGTTTTAGTGTATTCAAGTTTAGGGTTTTAGATTTTAGTTTTTAGGGTTTTGGTTTTAGGTTTTAGGGTTTAATGTTTAGTTTTAGGGTTTAGTGTTTTAGTGTATTAAAGATTAGGGTTTTAGTTTTTAGCGTTTAGGGTTTAGAGTTTTGTTTTTAAGTTTTAGTGTTTAGATTATTAAGACTTAGGGTTTAGTGTATTAAAATTTAGGGTTTAAGATTTAGTTTTATAGATTTAGGGTTTAGGGTTTTGGTTTTAGGTTTTAGGGTTTAGAGTTTTTGGGTTTAATGCTTAGTTTTAGGGTTTAATTTTAGGTTTTAGGGTTTAGAATTTTAGGGTTTAATGATAAGTTTTAGGTATTAGGGTTTTAGTGTATTAAAGATTAGGGTTTTAGTTTTTAGGGTTAAGGGTTTTGTTTTTAGGTTTTAGTGTTTAGAGTATTAGGACTTAGGGTTTAGTGTATTAAAAATTAGGGTTTATGATTTAGTTTTTAGGATTTAGGGTTTAGGGTTTTGGTTTTAGGTTTTAGGTTTAGAGTTTTTGGGTTTAATGCTTAGTTTTAGGGTTTGATTTTTGGTTTTAGGGTTTAGAATTTTAGGGTTTAATGTTTAGTTTTAGGTATTAGGGTTTTAGTGTATTAAAGATTAGGATTTTAGTTTTAGGGTTTAGGGTTTTGTTTTTAGGTTTCAGTGTTTAGAGTATTAGGACTTAGGGTTTATTGTATTAAAAATTAGAGTTTATGATTTAGTTTTTAGGATTTAGGGTTTAGGGTTTTGGTTTTAGGTTTTAGGGTTTAAAGTTTTTGGGTTTAATGCTTAGTTTTAGGGTTTAATTTTAGGTTTTAGGGTTTTGTTGTATTCAAGTTTAGGGTTTTAAGTTTTAGTTTTTAGGGTTTTGGTTTTAGGTTTTAGGGTTTTGGTTTTAGGTTTTAGGGTTTAGAATTTTAGGGTTAATATTTAGTTTTAGGGTTTATGGTTTTAGTGTAATAAAGATTAGGGTTTTAGTTTTTAGGGTTTTGTTTTTAGGTTTTAGTGTTTAGAGTATTAGGACTTAGGGTTTATGTATTAAAATTTAGGGTTTAAGATTTAGTTTTTAGAATTAGGGTTTAGGGTTTCAGTTTTAGGTTTTATGGTTTAGAGTTTTTGGGTTTAATGCTTAGTTTTAGGGTTTAAATTTAGGGTTTAGGGTTTCAAGTGATTCAAGTTTAGTGTATTAGGTTTTAGTTTTTAGCGTTTAGGGTTCAGGTTTTTTTAGGTTTTAGGGTTTGGAATTTTGGGGTTTAATGTTTAGTTTTATGGTTTAGGGTTTTAGTGTATTAAAGATAAGGGTTTTAGTTTTTAGGGTTTAGGGTTTTGTTTTTAGGTTTTAGTGTTTAGAGTATTAGGACTTAGGGTTTGGTGTATTAAAAATTAGGGTTTAAGAATTAGTTTTTAGGATTTAGGGATTAGGGTTTTGGTTTTAGGTTTTAAGGTTTAGAGTTTTTGGGTTTAATGCTTAGTTTTTAGGGTTTAATTTTATGTTTCAGGGTTTTGTTGTATTCAAGTTTAGTGTTTTAGGTTTTAGTTTTTAGGGTTTTTGTTTTGGATTTTAGGGTTTAGAATTTTAGGGTTTAATGTTTAGTTTTAGGTATTAGGGTTTTAGTGTATTAAAGATTAGGGTTTTAGTTTTTAGGGTTTAGGGTTTTGTTTTTAGGTTTTAGTGTTTAGAGTATTAGGACTTAGGGTTTTGTGTATTAAAAATTAGGGTTTATGATTTAGTTTTTAGGATTTAGGGTTTAGGGTTTTGGTTTTAGGTTTTAGGGTTTAAAGTTTTTGGGTTTAATGCTTAGTTTTAGGGTTTAATTTTAGGTTTTAGGGTTTTGTTGTATTCAAGTTTAGGGTTTTAAGTTTTAGTTTTTAGGGTTTTGGTTTTAGGTTTTAGGGTTTTGGTTTTAGGTTTTAGGGTTTAGAATTTTAGGGTTAATATTTAGTTTTAGGGTTTATGGTTTTAGTGTAATAAAGATTAGGGTTTTAGTTTTTAGGGTTTTGTTTTTAGGTTTTAGTGTTTAGAGTATTAGGACTTAGGGTTTATGTATTAAAATTTAGGGTTTAAGATTTAGTTTTTAGAATTAGGGTTTAGGGTTTCAGTTTTAGGTTTTATGGTTTAGAGTTTTTGGGTTTAATGCTTAGTTTTAGGGTTTAAATTTAGGGTTTAGGGTTTCAAGTGATTCAAGTTTAGTGTATTAGGTTTTAGTTTTTAGCGTTTAGGGTTCAGGTTTTTTTAGGTTTTAGGGTTTGGAATTTTGGGGTTTAATGTTTAGTTTTATGGTTTAGGGTTTTAGTGTATTAAAGATAAGGGTTTTAGTTTTTAGGGTTTAGGGTTTTGTTTTTAGGTTTTAGTGTTTAGAGTATTAGGACTTAGGGTTTGGTGTATTAAAAATTAGGGTTTAAGAATTAGTTTTTAGGATTTAGGGATTAGGGTTTTGGTTTTAGGTTTTAAGGTTTAGAGTTTTTGGGTTTAATGCTTAGTTTTTAGGGTTTAATTTTATGTTTCAGGGTTTTGTTGTATTCAAGTTTAGTGTTTTAGGTTTTAGTTTTTAGGGTTTTTGTTTTGGATTTTAGGGTTTAGAATTTTAGGGTTTAATGTTTAGTTTTAGGTATTAGGGTTTTAGTGTATTAAAGATTAGGGTTTTAGTTTTTAGGGTTTAGGGTTTTGTTTTTAGGTTTTAGTGTTTAGAGTATTAGGACTTAGGGTTTTGTGTATTAAAAATTAGGGTTTATGATTTAGTTTTTAGGATTTAGGGTTTAGGGTTTTGGTTTTAGGTTTTAGGGTTTAAAGTTTTTGGGTTTAATGCTTAGTTTTAGGGTTTAATTTTAGGTTTTAGGGTTTTGTTGTATTCAAGTTTAGGGTTTTAAGTTTTAGTTTTTAGGGTTTTGGTTTTAGGTTTTAGGGTTTTGGTTTTAGGTTTTAGGGTTTAGAATTTTAGGGTTAATGTTTAGTTTTAGGGTTTATGGTTTTAGTGTATTAAAGATTAGGGTTTTAGTTTTTAGGGTTTAGGGTTTTGTTTTTAGGTTTTAGTGTTTAGAGTATTAGGACTTAGGGTTTATGTATTAAAATTTAGGGTTTAAGATTTAGTTTTTAGGATTAGGGTTTAGGGTTTCAGTTTTAGGTTTTAGGGTTTAGAGTTTTTGGGTTTAATGCTTAGTTTTAGGGTTTAAATTTAGGGTTTAGGGTTTCAAGTGATTCAAGTTTAGTGTATTAGGTTTTAGTTTTTAGCGTTTAGGGTTCAGGTTTTTTTGGGTTTTAGGGTTTGGAATTTTAAGGTTTAATGTTTAGTTTTATGGTTTAGGGTTTTAGTGTATAAAAGATAAGGGTTTTAGTTTTTAGGGTTTAGGGTTTTGTTTTTAGGTTTTAGTGTTTAGAGTATTAGGAATTAGGGTTTGGTGTATTAAAAATTAGGGTTTAAGATTTAGTTTTTAGGATTTAGGGTTTAGGGTTTTGTTTTAGGTTTTAGGGTTTAGAGTTGTCGGGTTTAATGCTTAGTTTCAGGGTTTAATTTTAGGTTTTAGGGTTTTGTTGTATTCATGTTTGGGGTTTAAGGTTTTAGTTTTTAGGGTTTTTGTTTTAGGTTTTAGTGTTTAGAATTTTGGGGTTTAATATTTAGTTTTAGGGATTAGGGTTTTAGTGTATTAAAGATTAGGGATTTAGTTTTTAGGGTTTAGGGTTTTGTTTTTAGGTTTTGATGTTTAGAGTATTAGGACTTAGGGTTTAGTGTATTAAAAATTAGGGTTTAAGAATTAGTTTTTAGGATTTAAGGATTAGGGTTTTGGTTTTAGGTTTTAAGGTTTAGAGTTATTGGGTTTAAAGCTTAGTTTCAGGGTTTAATTTTAGGTTTTAGGGTTTTGTTTTATTCATGTTTAGGGTTTTAGGTTTTAGTTTTTTGGGTTTTTGTTTTAGGTTTTAGTGTTTAGAATTTTGGGGTTTAATATTTAGTTTTAGGGATTAGGGTTTTAGTGTATTAAAGATTAGGGTTTTAGTTTTTAGGGTTTAGGGTTTTGTTTTTAGGTTTTAGTGTTTAGAGTATTAGGACTTAGGGTTTTGTGTATTAAAATTTAGGGTTTCAGATTTAGTTTTTAGGATTAGGGTTTAGGGTTTCGGTTTTAGGTTTTAGTTTTTAGCGTTTAGGGTTCAGGTTTTTTTAGGTTTTAGGGTTTAAAATTTTAGGATTTAATGTTTAGTTTTAGGGTTTAGGGTTTATGGTTTAGGGTTTTAGTTTTAGGGTTTTAGTGTATTAAAGATTAGGGTTTTAGATTTTAGGGTTTAGGGTTTTGTTTTTATGTTTTAGTGTTTATAGTATTAGGATTTAGGGTTTAAGGTTTTAAAGTTTAGGTTTTAGATTTAGTTTTTAGGGTTTAGGATTTTTGTTTTCAATTTTAGGGTTTTGAGTTTTTAGGCTATATGCTTATTTTTAGGGTTTTATTTAAGGTTTAGGGTTTAGGGTTTTAGTGTATTCAAGTTTAGGGTTTTAGATTTTAGTTTTTAGGGTTTTGGTTTTAGGTTTTAGGGTTTGATGTTTAGTTTTAGGGTTTAGGGTTTTAGTGTATTAAAGATTAGTGTTTTAGTTTTTAGCGTTTGGGGTTTCGAGTTTTGTTTTTAAGTTTTAGTGTTTAGATTATTAGGACTTAGGGTTTTATTTAAGGTTTAGCGTTTAGGGTTTAGTGTATTAAAATTTAGGGTTTAAGATTTAGTTTTATGGATTTAGGGTTTAGGGTTTTGGTTTTAGGTTTTAGGTTTTGGGTTTTAGGGTTTAATGTTTAGTTTTAGGGTTTAGGGTTTTAGAGTATTAAAGATTAGGGTTTTAGTTTTTAGCATTTAGGGTTTAGAGTTTTGTTTTTAAGTTTTAGTGTTTAGATTATTAGGACTTAGGGTTTAGTGTATTAAAATTTAGGGTTTAAGATTTAGTTTTATGGATTTAGGGTTTAGGGTTTCGGTTTTAGGTTTTAGGGTTTAGAGTTTTTGGGTTTAATGCTTAGTTTTAGGGTTTTGGTTTTAGGTTTTAGGGTTTAGAATTTTAGGGTTTAATGTTTAGTTTTAGGGTTTAGGGTTTTAGTGTATTAAAGATTAGGGTTTTAATTTTTAGGGTTTAGGGTTTTGTTTTTAGGTTTTAGTGTTTAGAGTATTAGGACTTAGGGTTTATTGTATTAAAAATTAGGGTTTATGATTTAGTTTTTAGGATTTAGGGTTTAGGGTTTTGGTTTTAGGTTTTAGGGTTTAAAGTTTTTGGGTTTAATGCTTAGTTTTAGGGTTTAATTTTAGGTTTTAGGGTTTTGTTGTATTCAAGTTTAGGGTTTTAAGTTTTAGTTTTTAGGGTTTTGGTTTTAGGTTTTAGGGTTTTGGTTTTAGGTTTTAGGGTTTAGAATTTTAGGGTTAATGTTTAGTTTTAGGGTTTATGGTTTTAGTGTATTAAAGATTAGGGTTTTAGTTTTTAGGGTTTAGGGTTTTGTTTTTAGGTTTTAGTGTTTAGAGTATTAGGACTTAGGGTTTATGTATTAAAATTTAGGGTTTAAGATTTAGTTTTTAGGATTAGGGTTTAGGGTTTCAGTTTTAGGTTTTAGGGTTTAGAGTTTTTGGGTTTAATGCTTAGTTTTAGGGTTTAAATTTAGGGTTTAGGGTTTCAAGTGATTCAAGTTTAGTGTATTAGGTTTTAGTTTTTAGCGTTTAGGGTTCAGGTTTTTTTGGGTTTTAGGGTTTGGAATTTTAAGGTTTAATGTTTAGTTTTATGGTTTAGGGTTTTAGTGTATAAAAGATAAGGGTTTTAGTTTTTAGGGTTTAGGGTTTTGTTTTTAGGTTTTAGTGTTTAGAGTATTAGGACTTAGGGTTTGGTGTATTAAAAATTAGGGTTTAAGATTTAGTTTTTAGGATTTAGGGTTTAGGGTTTTGTTTTAGGTTTTAGGGTTTAGAGTTGTTGGGTTTAATGCTTAGTTTCAGGGTTTAATTTTAGGTTTTAGGGTTTTGTTGTATTCATGTTTGGGGTTTTAGGTTTTAGTTTTTAGGGTTTTTGTTTTAGGTTTTAGTGTTTAGAATTTTGGGGTTTAATATTTAGTTTTAGGGATTAGGGTTTTAGTGTATTAAAGATTAGGGATTTAGTTTTTAGGGTTTAGGGTTTTGTTTTTAGGTTTTGATGTTTAGAGTATTAGGACTTAGGGTTTAGTGTATTAAAAATTAGGGTTTAAGAATTAGTTTTTAGGATTTAAGGATTAGGGTTTTGGTTTTAGGTTTTAAGGTTTAGAGTTATTGGGTTTAAAGCTTAGTTTCAGGGTTTAATTTTAGGTTTTAGGGTTTTGTTTTATTCATGTTTAGGGTTTTAGGTTTTAGTTTTTTGGGTTTTTTTTTTAGGTTTTAGTGTTTAGAATTTTGGGGTTTAATATTTAGTTTTAGGGATTAGGGTTTTAGTGTATTAAAGATTTGGGTTTTAGTTTTTAGGGTTTAGGGTTTTGTTTTTAGGTTTTAGTGTTTAGAGTATTAGGACTTAGGGTTTTGTGTATTAAAAATTAGGGTTTATGATTTAGTTTTTAGGATTTAGGGTTTAGGGTTTTGTTTTAGGTTTTAGGGTTTAAAGTTTTTGGGTTTAATGCTTAGTTTTAGGGTTTAATTTTAGGTTTTAGGGTTTTGTTGTATTCAAGTTTAGGGTTTTAAGTTTTAGTTTTTAGGGTTTCGGTTTTAGGTTTTAGGGTTTTGGTTTTAGATTTTAGGGTTTAGAATTTTAAGGTTAATGTTTAGTTTTAGGGTTTATGGTTTTAGTGTATTAAAGATTTGGGTTTTAGTTTTTAGGGTTTAGGGTTTTGTTTTTAGGTTTTAGTGTTTAGAGTATTAGGACTTAGGGTTTAGTGTATTAAAAATTAGGGTTTAAGAATTTGTTTTTAGGATTTAGGGATTAGGGTTTTGGTTTTAGGTTTTAAGGTTTAGAGTTTTTGAATTTAATGCTTAGTTTTAGGGTTTAATTTTATGTTTCAGGGTTTTGTTGTATTCAAGTTTAGTGTTTTAGGTTTTAGTTTTTAGGGTTTTTGTTTTAGGTTTTAGGGTTTAGAATTTTAGGGTTTAATGTTTAGTTTTAGGTATTAGGGTTTTAGTGTATTAAAGATTAGGGTTTTAGTTTTTAGGGTTTAGGGTTTTGTTTTTAGGTTTTAGTGTTCAGAGTATTAGGACTTAGGGTTTTGTGTATTAAAAATTAGGGTTTATGATTTAGTTTTTAGGATTTAGGGTTTAGGGTTTTGTTTTAGGTTTTAGGGTTTAAAGTTTTTTGGTTTAATGCTTAGTTTTAGGGTTTAATTTTAGGTTTTAGGGTTTTGTTGTATTCAAGTTTAGGGTTTTAAGTTTTAGTTTTTAGGGTTTTGGTTTTAGGTTTTAGGGTTTTGGTTTTAGATTTTAGGGTTTAGAATTTTAGGGTTAATGTTTAGTTTTAGGGTTTATGGTTTTAGTGTATTAAAGATTTGGGTTTTAGTTTGTAGGGTTTAGGGTTTTGTTTTTAGGTTTTAGTGTTTAGAGTATTAGGACTTAGGGTTTAGTGTATTAAAAATTAGGGTTTAAGAATTAGTTTTTAGTATTTAGGGATTAGGGTTTTGGTTTTAGGTTTTAAGGTTTAGAGTTTTTGGGTTTAATGCTTAGTTTTAGGGTTTAATTTTATGTTTCAGGGTTTTGTTGTATTCAAGTTTAGTGTTTTAGGTTTTAGTTTTTAGGGTTTTTGTTTTGGGTTTTAGGGTTTAGAATTTTAGGGTTTAATGTTTAGTTTTAGGTATTAGGGTTTTAGTGTATTAAAGATTAGGGTTTTAGTTTTTAGGGTTTAGGGTTTTGTTTTTAGGTTTTAGTGTTTAGAGTATTAGGACTTAGGGTTTTGTGTATTAAAAATTAGGGTTTATGATTTAGTTTTTAGGATTTAGGGTTTAGGGTTTTGGTTTTAGGTTTTAGGGTTTAAAGTTTTTGGGTTTAATGCTTAGTTTTAGGGTTTAATTTTAGGTTTTAGGGTTTTGTTGTATTCAAGTTTAGGGTTTTATGTTTTAGTTTTTAGGGTTTTGGTTTTAGGTTTTAGGGTTTTGGTTTTAGGTTTTAGGGTTTAGAATTTTAGGGTTAATGTTTAGTTTTAGGGTTTATGGTTTTAGTGTATTAAAGATTAGGGTTTTAGTTTTTAGGGTTTAGGGTTTTGTTTTTAGGTTTTAGTGTTTAGAGTATTAGGACTTAGGGTTTAGTGTATTAAAATTTAGGGTTTAAGATTTAGTTTTTAGGATTAGGGTTTAGGGTTTCGGTTTTAGGTTTTAGGGTTTAGAGTTTTTGGGTTTAATGCTTAGTTGAAGGGTTTAATTTTAGGGTTTAGGGTTTCAAGTGATTCAAGTTTAGTGTATTAGGTTTTAGTTTTTAGCGTTTAGGGTTCAGGTTTTTTTAGGTTTTAGGGTTTAAAATTTTAGTATTTAATGTTTAGTTTTAGGGTTTAGGGTTTATGGTTTAGGGTTCTAGTTTTAGGGTTTTAGTGTATTAAAGATTAGGGTTTTAGATTTTAGGTTTTAGGGTTTGTTTTTATGTTTTAGTGTTTATAGTATTAGGATTTAGTGTTTAAGGTATTAAAGTTTAGGTTTTTGATTTAGTTTTTAGGGTTTAGGATTTTTGTTTTCAATTTTAGAGATTGAGTTTTTGGCTTTTGTTTAAGGTTTAGGGTTTAGGGTTTTAGTGTATTCAAGTTTAGGGTTTTAGATTTTAGTTTTTAGGGTTTTGGTTTTAGGTTTTAGGGTTTAATGTTTAGTTTTAGGGTTTAGTGTTTTAGTGTATTAAAGATTAGGGTTTTAGTTTTTAGCGTTTAGGGTTTAGAGTTTTGTTTTTAGGTTTTAGTGTTTAGAGTATTAGGACTTAGGGTTTTATTTAAGGTTTAGCGTTTAGGGTTTAGTGTATTAAAATTTAGGGTTTAAGATTTAGTTTTATGGATTTAGGGTTTAGGGTTTTGGTTTTAGGTTTTAGGTTTTGGGTTTTAGGGTTTAATGTTTAGTTTTAGGGTTTAGGGTTTTAGAGTATTAAAGATTAGGGTTTTAGTTTTTAGCATTTAGGGTTTAGAGTTTTGTTTTTAAGTTTTAGTGTTTAGATTATTAGGACTTAGGGTTTAGTGTATTAAAATTTAGGGTTTAAGATTTAGTTTTATGGATTTAGGGTTTAGGGTTTCGGTTTTAGGTTTTAGGGTTTAGAGTTTTTGGGTTTAATGCTTAGTTTTAGGGTTTTGGTTTTAGGTTTTAGGGTTTAGAATTTTAGGGTTTAATGTTTAGTTTTAGGGTTTAGGGTTTTAGTGTATTAAAGATTAGGGTTTTAATTTTTAGGGTTTAGGGTTTTGTTTTTAGGTTTTAGTGTTTAGAGTATTAGGACTTAGGGTTTATTGTATTAAAAATTAGGGTTTATGATTTAGTTTTTAGGATTTAGGGTTTAGGGTTTTGGTTTTAGGTTTTAGGGTTTAAAGTTTTTGGGTTTAATGCTTAGTTTTAGGGTTTAATTTTAGGTTTTAGGGTTTTGTTGTATTCAAGTTTAGGGTTTTAAGTTTTAGTTTTTAGGGTTTTGGTTTTAGGTTTTAGGGTTTTGGTTTTAGGTTTTAGGGTTTAGAATTTTAGGGTTAATGTTTAGTTTTAGGGTTTATGGTTTTAGTGTATTAAAGATTAGGGTTTTAGTTTTTAGGGTTTAGGGTTTTGTTTTTAGGTTTTAGTGTTTAGAGTATTAGGACTTAGGGTTTATGTATTAAAATTTAGGGTTTAAGATTTAGTTTTTAGGATTAGGGTTTAGGGTTTCAGTTTTAGGTTTTAGGGTTTAGAGTTTTTGGGTTTAATGCTTAGTTTTAGGGTTTAAATTTAGGGTTTAGGGTTTCAAGTGATTCAAGTTTAGTGTATTAGGTTTTAGTTTTTAGCGTTTAGGGTTCAGGTTTTTTTGGGTTTTAGGGTTTGGAATTTTAAGGTTTAATGTTTAGTTTTATGGTTTAGGGTTTTAGTGTATAAAAGATAAGGGTTTTAGTTTTTAGGGTTTAGGGTTTTGTTTTTAGGTTTTAGTGTTTAGAGTATAAGGACTTAGGGTTTGGTGTATTAAAAATTAGGGTTTAAGATTTAGTTTTTAGGATTTAGGGTTTAGGGTTTTGTTTTAGGTTTTAGGGTTTAGAGTTGTTGGGTTTAATGCTTAGTTTCAGGGTTTAATTTTAGGTTTTAGGGTTTTGTTGTATTCATGTTTGGGGTTTTAGGTTTTAGTTTTTAGGGTTTTTGTTTTAGGTTTTAGTGTTTAAAATTTTGGGGTTTAATATTTAGTTTTAGGGATTAGGGTTTTAGTGTATTAAAGATTAGGGATTTAGTTTTTAGGGTTTAGGGTTTTGTTTTTAGGTTTTGATGTTTAGAGTATTAGGACTTAGGGTTTAGTGTATTAAAAATAAGGGTTTAAGAATTAGTTTTTAGGATTTAAGGATTAGGGTTTTGGTTTTAGGTTTTAAGGTTTAGAGTTATTGGGTTTAAAGCTTAGTTTTAGGGTTTAATTTTAGGTTTTAGGGTTTTGTTTTATTCATGTTTAGGGTTTTAGGTTTTAGTTTTTTGGGTTTTTGTTTTAGGTTTTAGTGTTTAGAATTTTGGGGTTTAATATTTAGTTTTAGGGATTAGGGTTTTAGTGTATTAAAGATTTGGGTTTTAGTTTTTAGGGTTTAGGGTTTTGTTTTTAGGTTTTAGTGTTTAGAGTATTAGGACTTAGGGTTTAGTGTATTAAAAATTAGGGTTTAAGAATTTGTTTTTAGGATTTAGGGATTAGGGTTTTGGTTTTAGGTTTTAAGGTTTAGAGTTTTTGAATTTAATGCTTAGTTTTAGGGTTTAATTTTATGTTTCAGGGTTTTGTTGTATTCAAGTTTAGTGTTTTAGGTTTTAGTTTTTAGGGTTTTTGTTTTAGGTTTTAGGGTATAGAATTTTAGGGTTTAATGTTTAGTTTTAGGTATTAGGGTTTTAGTGTATTAAAGATTAGGGTTTTAGTTTTTAGGGTTTAGGGTTTTGTTTTTAGGTTTTAGTGTTTAGAGTATTAGGACTTAGGGTTTTGTGTATTAAAAATTAGGGTTTATGATTTAGTTTTTAGGATTTAGGGTTTAGGGTTTTGTTTTAGGTTTTAGGGTTTAAAGTTTTTTGGTTTAATGCTTAGTTTTAGGGTTTAATTTTAGGTTTTAGGGTTTTGTTGTATTCAAGTTTAGGGTTTTAAGTTTTAGTTTTTAGGGTTTTGGTTTTAGGTTTTTGGGTTTTGGTTTTAGATTTTAGGGTTTAGAATTTTAGGGTTAATGTTTAGTTTTAGGGTTTATGGTTTTAGTGTATTAAAGATTTGGGTTTTAGTTTTTAGGGTTTAGGGTTTTGTTTTTAGGTTTTAGTGTTTAGAGTATTAGGACTTAGGGTTTAGTGTATTAAAAATTAGGGTTTAAGAATTAGTTTTTAGGATTTAGGGATTAGGGTTTTGGTTTTAGGTTTTAAGGTTTAGAGTTTTTGGGTTTAATGCTTAGTTTTAGGGTTTAATTTTATGTTTCAGGGTTTTGTTGTATTCAAGTTTAGTGTTTTAGGTTTTAGTTTTTAGGGTTTTTGTTTTGGGTTTTAGGGTTTAGAATTTTAGGGTTTAATGTTTAGTTTTAGGTATTAGGGTTTTAGTGTATTAAAGATTAGGGTTTTAGTTTTTAGGGTTTAGGGTTTTGTTTTTAGGTTTTAGTGTTTAGAGTATTAGGACTTAGGGTTTTGTGTATTAAAAATTAGGGTTTATGATTTAGTTTTTAGGATTTAGGGTTTAGGGTTTTGGTTTTAGGTTTTAGGGTTTAAAGTTTTTGGGTTTAATGCTTAGTTTTAGGGTTTAATTTTAGGTTTTAGGGTTTTGTTGTATTCAAGTTTAGGGTTTTATGTTTTAGTTTTTAGGGTTTTGGTTTTAGGTTTTAGGGTTTTGGTTTTAGGTTTTATGGTTTAGAATTTTAGGGTTAATGTTTAGTTTTAGGGTTTATGGTTTTAGTGTATTAAAGATTAGGGTTTTAGTTTTTAGGGTTTAGGGTTTTGTTTTTAGGTTTTAGTGTTTAGAGTATTAGGACTTAGGGTTTAGTGTATTAAAATTTAGGGTTTAAGATTTAGTTTTTAGGATTAGGGTTTAGGGTTTCGGTTTTAGGTTTTAGGGTTTAGAGTTTTTGGGTTTAATGCTTAGTTGAAGGGTTTAATTTTAGGGTTTAGGGTTTCAAGTGATTCAAGTTTAGTGTATTAGGTTTTAGTTTTTAGCGTTTAGGGTTTAGAGTTTTGTTTTTAGGTTTTAGTGTTTAGAGTATTAGGACTTAGGGTTTTATTTAAGGTTTAGCGTTTAGGGTTTAGTGTATTAAAATTTAGGGTTTAAGATTTAGTTTTATGGATTTAGGGTTTAGGGTTTAGGTTTTAGGTTTTAGGTTTTGGGTTTTAGGGTTTAATGTTTTGTTTTAGGGTTTAGGGTTTTAGAGTATTAAAGATTAGGGTTTTAGTTTTTAGCATTTAGGGTTTAGAGTTTTGTTTTTAAGTTTTAGTGTTTAGATTATTAGGACTTAGGGTTTAGTGTATTAAAATTTAGGGTTTAAGATTTAGTTTTATGGATTTAGGGTTTAGGGTTTCGGTTTTAGGTTTTAGGGTTTAGAGTTTTTGGGTTTAATGCTTAGTTTTAGGGTTTTGGTTTTAGGTTTTAGGGTTTAGAATTTTAGGGTTTAATGTTTAGTTTTAGGGTTTAGGGTTTTAGTGTATTAAAGATTAAGGTTTTAATTTTTAGGGTTTAGGGTTTTGTTTTTAGGTTTTAGTGTTTAGAGTATTAGGACTTAGGGTTTATTGTATTAAAAATTAGGGTTTATGATTTAGTTTTTAGGATTTAGGGTTTAGGGTTTTGGTTTTAGGTTTTAGGGTTTAAAGTTTTTGGGTTTAATGCTTAGTTTTAGGGTTTAATTTTAGGTTTTAGGGTTTTGTTGTATTCAAATTTAGGGTTTTAAGTTTTAGTTTTTAGGGTTTTGGTTTTAGGTTTTAGGGTTTTGGTTTTAGGTTTTAGGGTTTAGAATTTTAGGGTTAATGTTTAGTTTTAGGGTTTATGGTTTTAGTGTATTAAAGATTAGGGTTTTAGTTTTTAGGGTTTAGGGTTTTGTTTTTAGGTTTTAGTGTTTAGAGTATTAGGACTTAGGGTTTATGTATTAAAATTTAGGGTTTAAGATTTAGTTTTTAGGATTAGGGTTTAGGGTTTCAGTTTTAGGTTTTAGGGTTTAGAGTTTTTGGGTTTAATGCTTATTTTTAGGGTTTAAATTTAGGGTTTAGGGTTTCAAGTGATTCAAGTTTAGTGTATTAGGTTTTAGTTTTTAGCGTTTAGGGTTCAGGTTTTTTTGGGTTTTAGGGTTTGGAATTTTAAGGTTTAATGTTTAGTTTTATGGTTTAGGGTTTTAGTGTATAAAAGATAAGGGTTTTAGTTTTTAGGGTTTAGGGTTTTGTTTTTAGGTTTTAGTGTTTAGAGTATAAGGACTTAGGGTTTGGTGTATTAAAAATTAGGGTTTAAGATTTAGTTTTTAGGATTTAGGGTTTAGGGTTTTGTTTTAGGTTTTAGGGTTTAGAGTTGTTGGGTTTAATGCTTAGTTTCAGGGTTTAATTTTAGGTTTTAGGGTTTTGTTGTATTCATGTTTGGGGTTTTAGGTTTTAGTTTTTAGGGTTTTTGTTTTAGGTTTTAGTGTTTAAAATTTTGGGGTTTAATATTTAGTTTTAGGGATTAGGGTTTTAGTGTATTAAAGATTAGGGATTTAGTTTTTAGGGTTTAGGGTTTTGTTTTTAGGTTTTGATGTTTAGAGTATTAGGACTTAGGGTTTAGTGTATTAAAAATAAGGGTTTAAGAATTAGTTTTTAGGATTTAAGGATTAGGGTTTTGGTTTTAGGTTTTAAGGTTTAGAGTTATTGGGTTTAAAGCTTAGTTT
Source organism: Euphrasia confusa (assembly GCA_954870475.1). NCBI lineage: Eukaryota > Viridiplantae > Streptophyta > Magnoliopsida > Lamiales > Orobanchaceae > Euphrasia > Euphrasia confusa. The sequence goes on from OX940956.1 coordinate 22,828,456, forward strand.
CAGGGTTTAATTTTAGGTTTTAGGGTTTTGTTTTATTCATGTTTAGGGTTTTAGGTTTTATTTTTTTGGGTTTTTGTTTTAGGTTTTAGTGTTTAGAATTTTGGGGTTTAATATTTAGTTTTAGGGATTAGGGTTTTAGTGTATTAAAGATTTGGGTTTTAGTTTTTAGGGTTTAGGGTTTTGTTTTTAGGTTTTAGTGTTTAGAGTATTAGGACTTAGGGTTTAGTGTATTAAAAATTAGGGTTTAAGAATTTGTTTTTAGGATTTAGGGATTAGGGTTTTGGTTTTAGGTTTTAAGGTTTAGAGTTTTTGAATTTAATGCTTAGTTTTAGGGTTTAATTTTATGTTTCAGGGTTTTGTTGTATTCAAGTTTAGTGTTTTAGGTTTTAGTTTTTAGGGTTTTTGTTTTAGGTTTTAGGGTTTAGAATTTTAGGGTTTAATGTTTAGTTTTAGGTATTAGGGTTTTAGTGTATTAAAGATTAGGGTTTTAGTTTTTAGGGTTTAGGGTTTTGTTTTTAGGTTTTAGTGTTTAGAGTATTAGGACTTAGGGTTTTGTGTATTAAAAATTAGGGTTTATGATTTAGTTTTTAGGATTTAGGGTTTAGGGTTTTGTTTTAGGTTTTAGGGTTTAAAGTTTTTTGGTTTAATGCTTAGTTTTAGGGTTTAATTTTAGGTTTTAGGGTTTTGTTGTATTCAAGTTTAGGGTTTTAAGTTTTAGTTTTTAGGGTTTTGGTTTTAGGTTTTAGGGTTTTGGTTTTAGATTTTAGGGTTTAGAATTTTAGGGTTAATGTTTAGTTTTAGGGTTTATGGTTTTAGTGTATTAAAGATTTGGGTTTTAGTTTTTAGGGTTTAGGGTTTTGTTTTTAGGTTTTAGTGTTTAGAGTATTAGGACTTAGGGTTTAGTGTATTAAAAATTAGGGTTTAAGAATTAGTTTTTAGGATTTAGGGATTAGGGTTTTGGTTTTAGGTTTTAAGGTTTAGAGTTTTTGGGTTTAATGCTTAGTTTTAGGGTTTAATTTTATGTTTCAGGGTTTTGTTGTATTCAAGTTTAGTGTTTTAGGTTTTAGTTTTTAGGGTTTTTGTTTTGGGTTTTAGGGTTTAGAATTTTAGGGTTTAATGTTTAGTTTTAGGTATTAGGGTTTTAGTGTATTAAAGATTAGGGTTTTAGTTTTTAGGGTTTAGGGTTTTGTTTTTAGGTTTTAGTGTTTAGAGTATTAGGACTTAGGGTTTTGTGTATTAAAAATTAGGGTTTATGATTTAGTTTTTAGGATTTAGGGTTTAGGGTTTTGGTTTTAGGTTTTAGGGTTTAAAGTTTTTGGGTTTAATGCTTAGTTTTAGGGTTTAATTTTAGGTTTTAGGGTTTTGTTGTATTCAAGTTTAGGGTTTTATGTTTTAGTTTTTAGGGTTTTGGTTTTAGGTTTTAGGGTTTTGGTTTTAGGTTTTAGGGTTTAGAATTTTAGGGTTAATGTTTAGTTTTAGGGTTTATGGTTTTAGTGTATTAAAGATTAGGGTTTTAGTTTTTAGGGTTTAGGGTTTTGTTTTTAGGTTTTAGTGTTTAGAGTATTAGGACTTAGGGTTTAGTGTATTAAAATTTAGGGTTTAAGATTTAGTTTTTAGGATTAGGGTTTAGGGTTTCGGTTTTAGGTTTTAGGGTTTAGAGTTTTTGGGTTTAATGCTTAGTTGAAGGGTTTAATTTTAGGGTTTAGGGTTTCAAGTGATTCAAGTTTAGTGTATTAGGTTTTAGTTTTTAGCGTTTAGGGTTCAGGTTTTTTTAGGTTTTAGGGTTTAAAATTTTAGGATTTAATGTTTAGTTTTAGGGTTTAGGGTTTATGGTTTAGGGTTCTAGTTTTAGGGTTTTAGTGTATTAAAGATTAGGGTTTTAGATTTTAGGTTTTAGGGTTTGTTTTTATGTTTTAGTGTTTATAGTATTAGGATTTAGTGTTTAAGGTATTAATGTTTAGGTTTTAGATTTAGTTTTTAGGGTTTAGGATTTTTGTTTTCAATTTTAGAGATTGAGTTTTTGGCTTTTGTTTAAGGTTTAGGGTTTAGGGTTTTAGTGTATTCAAGTTTAGGATTTTAGATTTTAGTTTTTAGGGTTTTGGTTTTAGGTTTTAGGGTTTAATGTTTAGTTTTAGGGTTTAGTGTTTTAGTGTATTAAAGATTAGGGTTTTAGTTTTTAGCGTTTAGGGTTTAGAGTTTTGTTTTTAAGTTTTAGTGTTTAGATTATTAGGACTTAGGGTTTAGTGTATTAAAATTTAGGGTTTAAGATTTAGTTTTATTGATTTAGGGTTTAGGGTTTTGGTTTTAGGTTTTAGGGTTTAGAGTTTTTGGGTTTAATGCTTAGTTTTAGGGTTTAATTTTACGTTTTAGGGTTTAGAATTTTAGGGTTTAATGATTAGTTTTAGGTATTAGGGTTTTAGTGTATTAAAGATTAGGGTTTTAGTTTTTAGGGTTTAGGGTTTTGTTTTTAGGTTTTAGTGTTTAGAGTATTAGGACTTAGGGTTTAGTGTATTAAAAATTAGGGTTTATGATTTAGTTTTTAGGATTTAGGGTTTAGGGTTTTGGTTTTAGGTTTTAGGTTTAGAGTTTTTGGGTTTAATGCTTAGTTTTAGGGTTTAATTTTTTGGTTTTAGGGTTTCGAATTTTAGGGTTTAATGTTTAGTTTTAGGTATTAGGGTTTTAGTGTATTAAAGATTATGATTTTAATTTTAGGGTTTAGGGTTTTGTTTTTAGGTTTTAGTGTTTAGAGTATTAGGACTTAGGGTTTTGTGTATTAAAAATTAGGGTTTATGATTTAGTTTTTAGGATTTAGGGTTTAGGGTTTTGTTTTAGGTTTTAGGGTTTAAAGTTTTTTGGTTTAATGCTTAGTTTTAGTGTTTAATTTTAGGTTTTAGGGTTTTGTTGTATTCAAGTTTAGGGTTTTAAGTTTTAGTTTTTAGGGTTTTGGTTTTAGGTTTTTGGGTTTTGGTTTTAGATTTTAGGGTTTAGAATTTTAGGGTTAATGTTTAGTTTTAGGGTTTATGGTTTTAGTGTATTAAAGATTTGGGTTTTAGTTTTTAGGGTTTAGGGTTTTGTTTTTAGGTTTTAGTGTTTAGAGTATTAGGACTTAGGGTTTAGTGTATTAAAAATTAGGGTTTAAGAATTAGTTTTTAGGATTTAGGGATTAGGGTTTTGGTTTTAGGTTTTAAGGTTTAGAGTTTTTGGGTTTAATGCTTAGTTTTAGGGTTTAATTTTATGTTTCAGGGTTTTGTTGTATTCAAGTTTAGTGTTTTAGGTTTTAGTTTTTAGGGTTTTTGTTTTGGGTTTTAGGGTTTAGAATTTTAGGGTTTAATGTTTAGTTTTAGGTATTAGGGTTTTAGTGTATTAAAGATTAGGGTTTTAGTTTTTAGGGTTTAGGGTTTTGTTTTTAGGTTTTAGTGTTTAGAGTATTAGGACTTAGGGTTTTGTGTATTAAAAATTAGGGTTTATGATTTAGTTTTTAGGATTTAGGGTTTAGGGTTTTGGTTTTAGGTTTTAGGGTTTAAAGTTTTTGGGTTTAATGCTTAGTTTTAGGGTTTAATTTTAGGTTTTAGGGTTTTGTTGTATTCAAGTTTAGGGTTTTATGTTTTAGTTTTTAGGGTTTTGGTTTTAGGTTTTAGGGTTTTGGTTTTAGGTTTTAGGGTTTAGAATTTTAGGGTTAATGTTTAGTTTTAGGGTTTATGGTTTTAGTGTATTAAAGATTAGGGTTTTAGTTTTTAGGGTTTAGGGTTTTGTTTTTAGGTTTTAGTGTTTAGAGTATTAGGACTTAGGGTTTAGTGTATTAAAATTTAGGGTTTAAGATTTAGTTTTTAGGATTAGGGTTTAGGGTTTCGGTTTTAGGTTTTAGGGTTTAGAGTTTTTGGGTTTAATGCTTAGTTGAAGGGTTTAATTTTAGGGTTTAGGGTTTCAAGTGATTCAAGTTTAGTGTATTAGGTTTTAGTTTTTAACGTTTAGGGTTCAGGTTTTTTTAGGTTTTAGGGTTTAAAATTTTAGGATTTAATGTTTAGTTTTAGGGTTTAGGGTTTATGGTTTAGGGTTCTAGTTTTAGGGTTTTAGTGTATTAAAGATTAGGGTTTTAGATTTTAGGTTTTAGGGTTTGTTTTTATGTTTTAGTGTTTATAGTATTAGGATTTAGTGTTTAAGGTATTAAAGTTTAGGTTTTAGATTTAGTTTTTAGGGTTTAGGATTTTTGTTTTCAATTTTAGAGATTGAGTTTTTGGCTTTTGTTTAAGGTTTAGGGTTTAGGGTTTTAGTGTATTCAAGTTTAGGGTTTTAGATTTTAGTTTTTAGGGTTTTGGTTTTAGGTTTTAGGGTTTAATGTTTAGTTTTAGGGTTTAGTGTTTTAGTGTATTAAAGATTAGGGTTTTAGTTTTTAGCGTTTAGGGTTTAGAGTTTCGTTTTTAAGTTTTAGTGTTTAGATTATTAGGACTTAGGGTTTAGTGTATTAAAATTTAGGGTTTAAGATTTAGTTTTATAGATTTAGGGTTTAGGGTTTTGGTTTTAGGTTTTAGGGTTTAGAGTTTTTGGGTTTAATGCTTAGTTTTAGGGTTTAATTTTAGGTTTTACGGTTTAGAATTTTAGGGTTTAATGATTAGTTTTAGGTATTAGGGTTTTAGTGTATTAAAGATTAGGGTTTTATTTTTTAGGGTTTAGGGTTTTGTTTTTAGGTTTTAGTGTTTAGAGTATTAGGACTTAGGGTTTAGTGTATTAAAAATTAGGGTTTATGATTTAGTTTTTAGGATTTAGGGTTTAGGGTTTTGGTTTTAGGTTTTAGGTTTAGAGTTTTTGGGTTTAATGCTTAGTTTTAGGGTTTAATTTTTGGTTTTAGGGTTTAGAATTTTAGGGTTTAATGTTTAGTTTTAGGTATTAGGGTTTTAGTGTATTAAAGATTAGGATTTTAGTTTTAGGGTTTAGGGTTTTGTTTTTAGGTTTTAGTGTTTAGAGTATTAGGACTTAGGGTTTATTGTATTAAAAATTAGAGTTTATGATTTAGTTTTTAGGATTTAGGGTTTAGGGTTTTGGTTTTAGGTTTTAGGGTTTAAAGTGTTTGGGTTTAATGCTTACTTTTAGGGTTTAATTTTAGGTTTTAGGGTTTTTTGTATTCAAGTTTAGGGTTTTAAGTTTTAGTTTTTAGGGTTTTTGTTTTAGGTTTTAGGGTTTTGGTTTTAGGTTTTAGGGTTTAGAATTTTAGGGTTAATATTTAGTTTTAGGGTTTATGGTTTTAGTGTATTAAAGATTAGGGTTTTAGTTTTTAGGGTTTTGTTTTTAGGTTTTAGTGTTTAGAGTATTAGGACTTAGGGTTTTGTGTATTAAAAATTAGGGTTTATGATTTAGTTTTTAGGATATAGGGTTTAGGGTTTTGGTTTTAGGTTTTAGGGTTTAAAGTTTTTGGGTTTAATGCTTAGTTTTAGGGTTTAATTTTAGGTTTTAGGGTTTTGTTATATTCAAGTTTAGGGTTTTATGTTTTAGTTTTTAGGGTTTTGGTTTTAGGTTTTAGGGTTTTGGTTTTAGGTTTTGTTGTTTAGAATTTTAGGGTTAATGTTTAGTTTTAGGGTTTATGGTTTTAGTGTATTAAAGATTAGGGTTTTAGTTTTTAGGGATTAGGGTTTTGTTTTTAGGTTTTAGTGTTTAGAGTATTAGGACTTAGGGTTTAGTGTATCAAAATTTAGGGTTTAAGATTTAGTTTTTAGGATTAGGGTTTAGGGTTTCGGTTTTAGGTTTTAGGGTTTAGAGTTTTGGGGTTTAATGCTTAGTTGAAGGGTTTAATTTTAGGGTTTAGGGTTTCAAGTGATTCAAGTTTAGTGTATTAGGTTTTAGTTTTTAGCGTTTATGGTTCAGGTTTTTTTAGGTTTTAGGGTTTAAAATTTTAGGATTTAATGTTTAGTTTTAGGGTTTAGGGTTTATGGTTTAGGGATCTAGTTTTAGGGTTTTAGTGTATTAAAGATTAGGGTTTTAGATTTTAGGTTTTAGGGTTTGTTTTTATGTTTTAGTGTTTATAGTATTAGGATTTAGGGTTTAAGGTATTAAAGTTTAGGTTTTAGATTTAGTTTTTAGGGTTTAGGATTTTTGTTTTCAATTTTAGAGATTGAGTTTTTTGCTTTTGTTTAAGGTTTAGGGTTTAGGGTTTTAGTGTATTCAAGTTTAGGGTTTTAGATTTTAGTTTTTAGGGTTTTGGTTTTAGGTTTTAGGGTTTAATGTTGAGTTTTAGGGTTTAGTGTTTTAGTGTATTAAAGATTAGGGTTTTAGTTTTTAGCGTTTAGGGTTTAGAGTTTTGTTTTTAAGTTTTAGTGTTTAGATTATTAGGACTTAGGGTTTAGTGTATTAAAATTTAGGGTTTAAGATTTAGTTTTATAGATTTAGGGTTTAGGGTTTTGGTTTTAGGTTTTAGGGTTTAGAGTTTTTGGGTTTAATGCTTAGTTTTAGGGTTTAATTTTAGGTTTTAGGGTTTAGAATTTTAGCGTTTAATGTTTAGTTTTAGGTATTAGGGTTTTAGTGTATTAAAGATTAGGGTTTTAGTTTTTAGGGTTTAGGGTTTTGTTTTTAGGTTTTAGTGTTTAGAGTAATAGGACTTAGGGTTTAGTGTATTAAAAATTAGGGTTTATGATTTAGTTTTTAGGATTTAGGGTTTAGGGTTTTGGTTTTAGGTTTTAGGGTTTAAAGTTTTTGGGTTTAATGCTTAGTTTTAGGGTTTAATTTTAGGTTTTAGGGTTTTGTTGTATTCAAGTTTAGGGTTTTAAGTTTTAGTTTTTAGGGTTTTGGTTTTAGGTTTTAGGGTTTTGGTTTTAGGTTTTAGGGTTTAGAATTTTAGGGTTAGTGTTTAGTTTTAGGGTTTATGGTTTTAGTGTATTAAAGATTAGGGTTTAGTTTTTAGGGTTTAGGGTTTTGTTTTTAGGTTTTAGTGTTTAGAGTATTAGGACTTAGGGTTTAGTGTATTAAAATTTAGGGTTTAAAATTTAGTTTTTAGGATTAGGGTTTCGGTTTTAGGTTTTAGGGTTTAGAGTTTTTGGGTTTAATGCTTAGTTTTAGGGTTTAAATTTAGGGTTTAGAGTTTCAAGTGATTCAAGTTTAGTGTATTAGGTTTTAGTTTTTAGCGTTTAGGGTTCAGGTTTTTTTAGGTTTTAGGGTTTGGAATTTTAGGGTTTAATGTTTAGTTTTATGGTTTAGGGTTTTAGTGTATTAAAGATAAGGGTTTTAGTTTTTAGGGTTTAGGGTTTTGTTTTTAGGTTTTAGTGTTTAGAGTATTAGGACTTAGGGTTTGGTGTATTAAAAATTAGGGTTTAAGATTTAGTTTTTAGGATTTAGGGTTTAGGGTTTTGTTTTAGGTTTTAGGGTTTAGAGTTTTTGGGTTTAATGCTTAGTTTCAGGGTTTAATTTTAGGTTTTAGGGTTTTGTTGTATTCATGTTTGGGGTTTTAGGTTTTAGTTTTTAGGGTTTTTGTTTTAGGTTTTAGTGTTTAGAATTTTGGGGTTTAATATTTAGTTTTAGGGATTAGGGTTTTAGTGTATTAAAGATTAGGGTTTTAGTTTTAGGGTTTAGGGTTTTGTTTTTAGGTTTTGATGTTTAGAGTATTAGGACTTAGGGTTTAGTGTATTAAAAATTAGGGTTTAAGAATTTGTTTTTAGGATTTAAGGATTAGGGTTTTGGTTTTAGGTTTTAAGGTTTAGAGTTATTGGGATTAATGCTTAGTTTCAGGGTTTAATTTTTGGTTTTAGGGTTTTGTTGTATTCATGTTTAGGGTTTTAGGTTTTAGTTTTTTGGGTTTTTGTTTTAGGTTTTAGTGTTTAGAATTTTGGGGTTTAATATTTAGTTTTAGGGATTAGGGTTTTAGTGTATTAAAGATTTGGGTTTTAGTTTTTAGGGTTTAGGGTTTTGTTTTTAGGTTTTAGTGTTTAGAGTATTAGGACTTAGGGTTTAGTGTATTAAAAATTAGGGTTTAAGAATTAGTTTTTAGGATTTAGGGATTAGGGTTTTGGTTTTAGGTTTTAAGGTTTAGAGTTTTTGGGTTTAATGCTTAGTTTTATGGTTTAATTTTATGTTTCAGGGTTTTGTTGTATTCAAGTTTAGGGTTTTATGTTTTAGTATTTAGGGTTTTGGTTTTAGGTTTTAGGGTTTTGGTTTTAGGTTTTAGGGTTTAGAATTTTAGTGTTAATGTTTAGTTTTAGGGTTTATGGTTTTAGTGTATTTAAGAGCAGGGTTTTAGTTTTTAGGGTTTAGGGTTTTGTTTTTAGGTTTTAGTGTTTAGAGTATTAGGACTTAGGGTTTAGTGTATCAAAATTTAGGGTTTAAGATTTAGTTTTTAGGATTAGGGTTTAGGGTTTCGGTTTTAGGTTCTAGGGTTTAGAGTTTTTGGGTTTAATGCTTAGTTGAAGGGTTTACTTTTAGGGTTTAAGGTTTCAAGTGATTCAAGTTTAGTGTATTAGGTTTTAGTTTTTAGCGTTTAGGGTTCAGGTTTTTTTAGGTTTTAGGGTTTAAAATTTTAGGATTTAATGTTTAGGTTTAGGGTTTAGGGTTTATGGTTTAGGGTTCTAGTTTAGGGTTTTAGTGTATTAAAGATTAGGGTTTTAGATTTTAGGTTTTAGGGTTTGTTTTTATGTTTTAGTGTTTATAGTATTAGGATTTAGGGTTTAAGGTATTAAAGTTTAGGTTTTAGATTTAGTTTTTAGGGTTTAGGATTTTTGTTTTCAATTTTAGAGATTGAGTTTTTGGCTTTTGTTTAAGGTTTAGGGTTTAGGGTTTTAGTGTATTCAAGTTTAGGGTTTTAGATTTTAGTTTTTAGGGTTTTGGTTTTAGGTTTTAGGGTTTAATGTTTAGTTTTAGGGTTTAGTGTTTTAGTGTATTAAAGATTAGGGTTTTAGTTTTTAGCGTTTAGGGTTTAGAGTTTTGTTTTTAAGTTTAGTGTTTAGATTATTAGGACTTAGGGTTTAGTGTATTAAAATTTAGGGTTTAAGATTTAGTTTTATAGATTTAGGGTTTAGGGTTTTGGTTTTAGGTTTTAGGGTTTAGAGTTTTTGGGTTTAATGCTTAGTTTTAGGGTTTAATTTTAGGTTTTAGGGTTTAGAATTTTAGGGTTTAATGTTTAGTTTTAGGTATTAGGGTTTTAGTGTATTAAAGATTAGGGTTTTAGTTTTTAGGGTTTAGGGTTTTGTTTTTAGGTTTTAGTGTTTAGAGTATTAGGACTTAGGGTTTTGTGTATTAAAAATTAGGGTTTATGATTTAGTTTTTAGGATTTAGGGTTTAAAGTTTTTGGGTTTAATGCTTAGTTTTAGGGTTTAATTTTAGGTTTTAGGGTTTTGTTGTATTCAAGTTTAGGGTTTTAAGTTTTAGTTTTTAGGGTTTCGGTTTTAGGTTTTAGGGTTTTGGTTTTAGATTTTAGGGTTTAGAATTTTAAGGTTAATGTTTAGTTTTAGGGTTTATGGTTTTAGTGTATTAAAGATTTGGGTTTTAGTTTTTAGGGTTTAGGGTTTTGTTTTTAGGTTTTAGTGTTTAGAGTATTAGGACTTAGGGTTTAGTGTATTAAAAATTAGGGTTTAAGAATTAGTTTTTAGGATTTAGGGATTAGGGTTTTGGTTTTAGGTTTTAAGGTTTAGAGTTTTTGGGTTTAATGCTTAGTTTTAGGGTTTAATTTTATGTTTCAGGGTTTTGTTGTATTCAAGTTTAGTGTTTTAGGTTTTAGTTTTTAGGGTTTTTGTTTTGGGTTTTAGGGTTTAGAATTTTAGGGTTTAATGTTTAGTTTTAGGTATTAGGGTTTTAGTGTATTAAAGATTAGGGTTTTAGTTTTTAGGGTTTAGGTTTTTGTTTTTAGGTTTTAGTGTTTAGAGTATTAGGACTTAGGGTTTTGTGTATTAAAAATTAGGGTTTATGATTTAGTTTTTAGGATTTAGGGTTTAGGGTTTTGGTTTTAGGTTTTAGGGTTTAAAGTTTTTGGGTTTAATGCTTAGTTTTAGGGTTTAATTTTAGGTTTTAGGGTTTTGTTGTATTCAAGTTTAGGGTTTTATGTTTTAGTTTTTAGGGTTTTGGTTTTAGGTTTTAGGGTTTTGGTTTTAGGTTTTAGGGTTTAGAATTTTAGGGTTAATGTTTAGTTTTAGGGTTTATGGTTTTAGTGTATTAAAGATTAGGGTTTTAGTTTTTAGGGTTTAGGGTTTTGTTTTTAGGTTTTAGTGTTTAGAGTATTAGGACTTAGGGTTTAGTGTATTAAAATTTAGGGTTTAAGATTTAGTTTTTAGGATTAGGGTTTAGGGTTTCGGTTTTAGGTTTTAGGGTTTAGAGTTTTTGGGTTTAATGCTTAGTTGAAGGGTTTAATTTTAGGGTTTAGGGTTTCAAGTGATTCAAGTTTAGTGTATTAGGTTTTAGTTTTTAACGTTTAGGGTTCAGGTTTTTTTAGGTTTTAGGGTTTAAAATTTTAGGATTTAATGTTTAGTTTTAGGGTTTAGGGTTTATGGTTTAGGGTTCTAGTTTTAGGGTTTTAGTGTATTAAAGATTAGGGTTTTAGATTTTAGGTTTTAGGGTTTGTTTTTATGTTTTAGTGTTTATAGTATTAGGATTTAGTGTTTAAGGTATTAAAGTTTAGGTTTTAGATTTAGTTTTTAGGGTTTAGGATTTTTGTTTTCAATTTTAGAGATTGAGTTTTTGGCTTTTGTTTAAGGTTTAGGGTTTAGGGTTTTAGTGTATTCAAGTTTAGGGTTTTAGATTTTAGTTTTTAGGGTTTTGGTTTTAGGTTTTAGGGTTTAATGTTTAGTTTTAGGGTTTAGTGTTTTAGTGTATTAAAGATTAGGGTTTTAGTTTTTAGCGTTTAGGGTTTAGAGTTTCGTTTTTAAGTTTTAGTGTTTAGATTATTAGGACTTAGGGTTTAGTGTATTAAAATTTAGGGTTTAAGATTTAGTTTTATAGATTTAGGGTTTAGGGTTTTGGTTTTAGGTTTTAGGGTTTAGAGTTTTTGGGTTTAATGCTTAGTTTTAGGGTTTAATTTTAGGTTTTAGGGTTTAGAATTTTAGGGTTTAATGATTAGTTTTAGGTATTAGGGTTTTAGTGTATTAAAGATTAGGGTTTTATTTTTTAGGGTTTAGGGTTTTGTTTTTAGGTTTTAGTGTTTAGAGTATTAGGACTTAGGGTTTAGTGTATTAAAAATTAGGGTTTATGATTTAGTTTTTAGGATTTAGGGTTTAGGGTTTTGGTTTTAGGTTTTAGGTTTAGAGTTTTTGGGTTTAATGCTTAGTTTTAGGGTTTAATTTTTGGTTTTAGGGTTTAGAATTTTAGGGTTTAATGTTTAGTTTTAGGTATTAGGGTTTTAGTGTATTAAAGATTAGGATTTTAGTTTTAGGGTTTAGGGTTTTGTTTTTAGGTTTTAGTGTTTAGAGTATTAGGACTTAGGGTTTATTGTATTAAAAATTAGAGTTTATGATTTAGTTTTTAGGATTTAGGGTTTAGGGTTTTGGTTTTAGGTTTTAGGGTTTAAAGTGTTTGGGTTTAATGCTTACTTTTAGGGTTTAATTTTAGGTTTTAGGGTTTTTTGTATTCAAGTTTAGGGTTTTAAGTTTTAGTTTTTAGGGTTTTTGTTTTAGGTTTTAGGGTTTTGGTTTTAGGTTTTAGGGTTTAGAATTTTAGGGTTAATATTTAGTTTTAGGGTTTATGGTTTTAGTGTATTAAAGATTAGGGTTTTAGTTTTTAGGGTTTTGTTTTTAGGTTTTAGTGTTTAGAGTATTAGGACTTAGGGTTTATGTATTAAAATTTAGGGTTTAAGATTTAGTTTTTAGAATTAGGGTTTAGGGTTTCAGTTTTAGGTTTTATGGTTTAGAGTTTTTGGGTTTAATGCTTAGTTTTAGGGTTTAAATTTAGGGTTTAGGGTTTCAAGTGATTCATGTTTAGTGTATTAGGTTTTAGTTTTTAGCGTTTAGGGTTCAGGTTTTTTTAGGTTTTAGGGTTTGGAATTTTAGGGTTTAATGTTTAGTTTTATGGTTTAGGGTTTTAGTGTATTAAAGATAAGGGTTTTAGTTTTTAGGGTTTAGGGTTTTGTTTTTAGGTTTTAGTGTTTAGAGTATTAGGACTTAGGGTTTGGTGTATTAAAAATTAGGGTTTAAGAATTAGTTTTTAGGATTTAGGGATTAGGGTTTTGGTTTTAGGTTTTAAGGTTTAGAGTTTTTGGGTTTAATGCTTAATTTTTAGGGTTTAATTTTATGTTTCAGGGTTTTGTTGTATTCAAGTTTAGTGTTTTAGGTTTTAGTTTTTAGGGTTTTTGTTTTGGATTTTAGGGTTTAGAATTTTAGGGTTTAATGTTTAGTTTTAGGTATTAGGGTTTTAGTGTATTAAAGATTAGGGTTTTAGTTTTTAGGGTTTAGGGTTTTGTTTTTAGGTTTTAGTGTTTAGAGTATTAGGACTTAGGGTTTTGTGTATTAAAAATTAGGGTTTATGATTTAGTTTTTAGGATATAGGGTTTAGGGTTTTGGTTTTAGGTTTTAGGGTTTAAAGTTTTTGGGTTTAATGCTTAGTTTTAGGGTTTAATTTTAGGTTTTAGGGTTTTGTTATATTCAAGTTTAGGGTTTTATGTTTTAGTTTTTAGGGTTTTGGTTTTAGGTTTTAGGGTTTTGGTTTTAGGTTTTGTTGTTTAGAATTTTAGGGTTAATGTTTAGTTTTAGGGTTTATGGTTTTAGTGTATTAAAGATTAGGGTTTTAGTTTTTAGGGATTAGGGTTTTGTTTTTAGGTTTTAGTGTTTAGAGTATTAGGACTTAGGGTTTAGTGTATCAAAATTTAGGGTTTAAGATTTAGTTTTTAGGATTAGGGTTTAGGGTTTCGGTTTTAGGTTTTAGGGTTTAGAGTTTTGGGGTTTAATGCTTAGTTGAAGGGTTTAATTTTAGGGTTTAGGGTTTCAAGTGATTCAAGTTTAGTGTATTAGGTTTTAGTTTTTAGCGTTTAGGGTTCAGGTTTTTTTAGGTTTTAGGGTTTAAAATTTTAGGATTTAATGTTTAGTTTTAGGGTTTAGGGTTTATGGTTTAGGGTTCTAGTTTTAGGGTTTTAGTGTATTAAAGATTAGGGTTTTAGATTTTAGGTTTTAGGGTTTGTTTTTATGTTTTAGTGTTTATAGTATTAGGATTTAGGGTTTAAGGTATTAAAGTTTAGGTTTTAGATTTAGTTTTTAGGGTTTAGGATTTTTGTTTTCAATTTTAGAGATTGAGTTTTTTGCTTTTGTTTAAGGTTTAGGGTTTAGGGTTTTAGTGTATTCAAGTTTAGGGTTTTAGATTTTAGTTTTTAGGGTTTTGGTTTTAGGTTTTAGGGTTTAATGTTTAGTTTTAGGGTTTAGTGTTTTAGTGTATTAAAGATTAGGGTTTTAGTTTTTAGCGTTTAGGGTTTAGAGTTTTGTTTTTAAGTTTTAGTGTTTAGATTATTAGGACTTAGGGTTTAGTGTATTAAAATTTAGGGTTTAAGATTTAGTTTTATAGATTTAGGGTTTAGGGTTTTGGTTTTAGGTTTTAGGGTTTAGAGTTTTTGGGTTTAATGCTTAGTTTTAGGGTTTAATTTTAGGTTTTAGGGTTTAGAATTTTAGCGTTTAATGTTTAGTTTTAGGTATTAGGGTTTTAGTGTATTAAAGATTAGGGTTTTAGTTTTTAGGGTTTAGGGTTTTGTTTTTAGGTTTTAGTGTTTAGAGTAATAGGACTTAGGGTTTAGTGTATTAAAAATTAGGGTTTATGATTTAGTTTTTAGGATTTAGGGTTTAGGGTTTTGGTTTTAGGTTTTAGGGTTTAAAGTTTTTGGGTTTAATGCTTAGTTTTAGGGTTTAATTTTAGGTTTTAGGGTTTTGTTGTATTCAAGTTTAGGGTTTTAAGTTTTAGTTTTTAGGGTTTTGGTTTTAGGTTTTAGGGTTTTGGTTTTAGGTTTTAGGGTTTAGAATTTTAGGGTTAGTGTTTAGTTTTAGGGTTTATGGTTTTAGTGTATTAAAGATTAGGGTTTAGTTTTTAGGGTTTAGGGTTTTGTTTTTAGGTTTTAGTGTTTAGAGTATTAGGACTTAGGGTTTAGTGTATTAAAATTTAGGGTTTAAGATTTAGTTTTTAGGATTAGGGTTTCGGTTTTAGGTTTTAGGGTTTAGAGTTTTTGGGTTTAATGCTTAGTTTTAGGGTTTAAATTTAGGGTTTAGAGTTTCAAGTGATTCAAGTTTAGTGTATTAGGTTTTAGTTTTTAGCGTTTAGGGTTCAGGTTTTTTTAGGTTTTAGGGTTTGGAATTTTAGGGTTTAATGTTTAGTTTTATGGTTTAGGGTTTTAGTGTATTAAAGATAAGGGTTTTAGTTTTTAGGGTTTAGGGTTTTGTTTTTAGGTTTTAGTGTTTAGAGTATTAGGACTTAGGGTTTGGTGTATTAAAAATTAGGGTTTAAGATTTAGTTTTTAGGATTTAGGGTTTAGGGTTTTGTTTTAGGTTTTAGGGTTTAGAGTTTTTGGGTTTAATGCTTAGTTTCAGGGTTTAATTTTAGGTTTTAGGGTTTTGTTGTATTCATGTTTGGGGTTTTAGGTTTTAGTTTTTAGGGTTTTTGTTTTAGGTTTTAGTGTTTAGAATTTTGGGGTTTAATATTTAGTTTTAGGGATTAGGGTTTTAGTGTATTAAAGATTAGGGTTTTAGTTTTAGGGTTTAGGGTTTTGTTTTTAGGTTTTGATGTTTAGAGTATTAGGACTTAGGGTTTAGTGTATTAAAAATTAGGGTTTAAGAATTTGTTTTTAGGATTTAAGGATTAGGGTTTTGGTTTTAGGTTTTAAGGTTTAGAGTTATTGGGATTAATGCTTAGTTTCAGGGTTTAATTTTTGGTTTTAGGGTTTTGTTGTATTCATGTTTAGGGTTTTAGGTTTTAGTTTTTTGGGTTTTTGTTTTAGGTTTTAGTGTTTAGAATTTTGGGGTTTAATATTTAGTTTTAGGGATTAGGGTTTTAGTGTATTAAAGATTTGGGTTTTAGTTTTTAGTTTTTAGGGTTTTGTTTTTAGGTTTTAGTGTTTAGAGTATTAGGACTTAGGGTTTAGTGTATTAAAAATTAGGGTTTAAGAATTAGTTTTTAGGATTTAGGGATTAGGGTTTTGGTTTTAGGTTTTAAGGTTTAGAGTTTTTGGGTTTAATGCTTAGTTTTATGGTTTAATTTTATGTTTCAGGGTTTTGTTGTATTCAAGTTTAGGGTTTTATGTTTTAGTATTTAGGGTTTTGGTTTTAGGTTTTAGGGTTTTGGTTTTAGGTTTTAGGGTTTAGAATTTTAGTGTTAATGTTTAGTTTTAGGGTTTATGGTTTTAGTGTATTTAAGAGCAGGGTTTTAGTTTTTAGGGTTTAGGGTTTTGTTTTTAGGTTTTAGTGTTTAGAGTATTAGGACTTAGGGTTTAGTGTATCAAAATTTAGGGTTTAAGATTTAGTTTTTAGGATTAGGGTTTAGGGTTTCGGTTTTAGGTTCTAGGGTTTAGAGTTTTGGGGTTTAATGCTTAGTTGAAGGGTTTACTTTTAGGGTTTAAGGTTTCAAGTGATTCAAGTTTAGTGTATTAGGTTTTAGTTTTTAGCGTTTAGGGTTCAGGTTTTTTTAGGTTTTAGGGTTTAAAATTTTAGGATTTAATGTTTAGGTTTAGGGTTTAGGGTTTATGGTTTAGGGTTCTAGTTTAGGGTTTTAGTGTATTAAAGATTAGGGTTTTAGATTTTAGGTTTTAGGGTTTGTTTTTATGTTTTAGTGTTTATAGTATTAGGATTTAGGGTTTAAGGTATTAAAGTTTAGGTTTTAGATTTAGTTTTTAGGGTTTAGGATTTTTGTTTTCAATTTTAGAGATTGAGTTTTTGGCTTTTGTTTAAGGTTTAGGGTTTAGGGTTTTAGTGTATTCAAGTTTAGGGTTTTAGATTTTAGTTTTTAGGGTTTTGGTTTTAGGTTTTAGGGTTTAATGTTTAGTTTTAGGGTTTAGTGTTTTAGTGTATTAAAGATTAGGGTTTTAGTTTTTAGCGTTTAGGGTTTAGAGTTTTGTTTTTAAGTTTAGTGTTTAGATTATTAGGACTTAGGGTTTAGTGTATTAAAATTTAGGGTTTAAGATTTAGTTTTATAGATTTAGGGTTTAGGGTTTTGGTTTTAGGTTTTAGGGTTTAGAGTTTTTGGGTTTAATGCTTAGTTTTAGGGTTTAATTTTAGGTTTTAGGGTTTCGAATTTTAGGGTTTAATGTTTAGTTTTAGGTATTAGGGTTTTAGTGTATTAAAGATTAGGGTTTTAGTTTTTAGGGTTTAGGGTTTTGTTTTTAGGTTTTAGTGTTTAGAGTATTAGGACTTAGGGTTTTGTGTATTAAAAATTAGGGTTTATGATTTAGTTTTTAGGATTTAGGGTTTAGGGTTTTGTTTTAGGTTTTAGGGTTTAAAGTTTTTGGGTTTAATGCTTAGTTTTAGGGTTTAATTTTAGGTTTTAGGGTTTTGTTGTATTCAAGTTTAGGGTTTTAAGTTTTAGTTTTTAGGGTTTCGGTTTTAGGTTTTAGGGTTTTGGTTTTAGATTTTAGGGTTTAGAATTTTAAGGTTAATGTTTAGTTTTAGGGTTTATGGTTTTAGTGTATTAAAGATTTGGGTTTTAGTTTTTAGGGTTTAGGGTTTTGTTTTTAGGTTTTAGTGTTTAGAGTATTAGGACTTAGGGTTTAGTGTATTAAAAATTAGGGTTTAAGAATTAGTTTTTAGGATTTAGGGATTAGGGTTTTGGTTTTAGGTTTTAAGGTTTAGAGTTTTTGGGTTTAATGCTTAGTTTTAGGGTTTAATTTTATGTTTCAGGGTTTTGTTGTATTCAAGTTTAGTGTTTTAGGTTTTAGTTTTTAGGGTTTTTGTTTTGGGTTTTAGGGTTTAGAATTTTAGGGTTTAATGTTTAGTTTTAGGTATTAGGGTTTTAGTGTATTAAAGATTAGGGTTTTAGTTTTTAGGGTTTAGGTTTTTGTTTTTAGGTTTTAGTGTTTAGAGTATTAGGACTTAGGGTTTTGTGTATTAAAAATTAGGGTTTATGATTTAGTTTTTAGGATTTAGGGTTTAGGGTTTTGGTTTTAGGTTTTAGGGTTTAAAGTTTTTGGGTTTAATGCATAGTTTTAGGGTTTAATTTTAGGTTTTAGGGTTTATGGTTTTAGTGTATTAAAGAGCAGGGTTTTAGTTTTTAGGGTTTAGGGTTTTGTTTTTAGGTTTTAGTGTTTAGAGTATTAGGACTTAGGGTTTAGTGTATCAAAATTTAGGGTTTAAGATTTAGTTTTTAGGATTAGGGTTTAGGGTTTCGGTTTTAGGTTTTAGGGTTTAGAGTTTTTGGGTTTAATGCTTAGTTGAAGGGTTTACTTTTAGGGTTTAAGGTTTCAAGTGATTCAAGTTTAGTGTATTAGGTTTTAGTTTTTAGCGTTTAGGGTTCAGGTTTTTTTAGGTTTTAGGGTTTAAAATTTTAGGATTTAATGTTTAGGTTTAGGGTTTAGGGTTTATGGTTTAGGGTTCTAGTTTAGGGTCTTAGTGTATTAAAGATTAGGGTTTTAGATTTTAGGTTTTAGGGTTTATTTTTATGTTTTAGTGTTTATAGTATTAGGATTTAGGGTTTAAGGTATTAAAGTTTAGGTTTTAGATTTAGTTTTTAGGGTTTAGGATTTTTGTTTTCAATTTTAGAGATTGAGTTTTTGGCTTTTGTTTAAGGTTTAGGGTTTAGGGTTTTAGTGTATTCAAGTTTAGGGTTTTAGATTTTAGTTTTTAGGGTTTTGGTTTTAGGTTTTAGGGTTTAATGTTTAGTTTTAGGGTTTAGTGTTTTAGTGTATTAAAGATTAGGGTTTTAGTTTTTAGCGTTTAGGGTTTAGAGTTTTGTTTTTAAGTTTAGTGTTTAGATTATTAGGACTTAGGGTTTAGTGTATTAAAATTTAGTGTTTAAGATTTAGTTTTATAGATTTAGGGTTTAGGGTTTTGGTTTTAGGTTTTAGGGTTTAGAGTTTTTGGGTTTAATGCTTAGTTTTAGGGTTTAATTTTAGGTTTTAGGGTTTAGAATTTTAGGGTTTAATGTTTAGTTTTAGGTATTAGGGTTTTAGTGTATTAAAGATTAGGGTTTTAGTTTTTAGGGTTTAGGGTTTTGTTTTTAGGTTTTAGTGTTTAGAGTATTAGGACTTAGGGTTTTGTGTATTAAAAATTAGGGTTTATGATTTAGTTTTTAGGATTTAGGGTTTAGGGTTTTGTTTTAGGTTTTAGGGTTTAAAGTTTTTGGGTTTAATGCTTAGTTTTAGGGTTTAATTTTAGGTTTTAGGGTTTTGTTGTATTCAAGTTTAGGGTTTTAAGTTTTAGTTTTTAGGGTTTCGGTTTTAGGTTTTAGGGTTTTGGTTTTAGATTTTAGGGTTTAGAATTTTAAGGTTAATGTTTAGTTTTAGGGTTTATGGTTTTAGTGTATTAAAGATTTGGGTTTTAGTTTTTAGGGTTTAGGGTTTTGTTTTTAGGTTTTAGTGTTTAGAGTATTAGGACTTAGGGTTTAGTGTATTAAAAATTAGGGTTTAAGAATTAGTTTTTAGGATTTAGGGATTAGGGTTTTGGTTTTAGGTTTTAAGGTTTAGAGTTTTTGGGTTTAATGCTTAGTTTTAGGGTTTAATTTTATGTTTCAGGGTTTTGTTGTATTCAAGTTTAGTGTTTTAGGTTTTAGTTTTTAGGGTTTTTGTTTTGGGTTTTAGGGTTTAGAATTTTAGGGTTTAATGTTTAGTTTTAGGTATTAGGGTTTTAGTGTATTAAAGATTAGGGTTTTAGTTTTTAGGGTTTAGGGTTTTGTTTTTAGGTTTTAGTGTTTAGAGTATTAGGACTTAGGGTTTTGTTTATTAAAAATTAGGGTTTATGATTTAGTTTTTAGGATTTAGGGTTTAGGGTTTTGGTTTTAGGTTTTAGGGTTTAAAGTTTTTGGGTTTAATGCTTAGTTTTAGGGTTTAATTTTAGGTTTTAGGGTTTTGTTGTATTCAAGTTTAGGGTTTTATGTTTTAGTTTTTAGGGTTTTGGTTTTAGGTTTTAGGGTTTTGGTTTAAGGTTTTAGGGTTTAGAATTTTAGGGTTAATGTTTAGTTTTAGGGTTTATGGTTTTAGTGTATTAAAGATTAGGGTTTTAGTTTTTAGGGTTTAGGGTTTTGTTTTTAGGTTTTAGTGTTTAGAGTATTAGGACTTAGGGTTTAGTGTATTAAAATTTAGGGTTTAAGATTTAGTTTATAGAATTAGGGTTTAGGGTTTCGGTTTTAGGTTTTAGGGTTTAGAGTTTTTGGGTTTAATGCTTAGTTGAAGGGTTTAATTTTAGGGTTTAGGGTTTCAAGTGATTCAAGTTTAGTGTATTAAGTTTTAGTTTTTAGCGTTTAGGGTTCAGGTTTTTTTAGGTTTTAGGGTTTAAAATTTTAGGATTTAATGTTTAGTTTTAGGGTTTAGGGTTTATGGTTTAGGGTTCTAGTTTTAGGGTTTTAGTGTATTAAAGATTAGGGTTTTAGATTTTAGGTTTTAGGGTTTGTTTTTATGTTATAGTGTTTATAGTATTAGGAGTTAGGGTTTAAGGTATTAAAGTTTAGGTTTTAGATTTAGTTTTTAGGGTTTAGGATTTTTGTTTTCAATTTTAGAGATTGAGTTTTTGGCTTTTGTTTAAGGTTTAGGGTTTAGGGTTTTAGTGTATTCAAGTTTAGGGTTTTAGATTTTAGTTTTTAGGGTTTTGGATTTAGGTTTTAGGGTTTAATGTTTAGTTTTAGGGTTTAGTGTTTTAGTGTATTAAAGATTAGGGTTTTAGTTTTTAGCGTTTAGGGTTTAGAGTTTTGTTTTTAAGTTTTAGTGTTTAGATTATTAGCACTTAGGGTTTAGTGTATTAAAATTTAGGGTTTAAGATTTAGTTTTATAGATTTAGGGTTTAGGGTTTTGGTTTTAGGTTTTAGGGTTTAGAGTTTTTGGGTTTAATGCTTAGTTTTAGGGTTTAATTTTAGGTTTTAGGGTTTAGAATTTTAGGGTTTAATGATTAGTTTTAGGTATTAGGGTTTTAGTGTATTAAAGATTAGGGTTTTAGTTTTTAGGGTTAAGGGTTTTGTTTTTAGGTTTTAGTGTTTAGAGTATTAGGACTTAGGGTTTAGTGTATTAAAAATTAGGGTTTATGATTTAGTTTTTAGGATTTAGGGTTTAGGGTTTTGGTTTTAGGTTTTAGGTTTAGAGTTTTTGGGTTTAATGCTTAGTTTTAGGGTTTAATTTTTGGTTTTAGGGTTTAGAATTTTAGGGTTTAATGTTTAGTTTTAGGTATTAGGGTTTTAGTGTATTAAAGATTAGGATTTTAGTTTTAGGGTTTAGGGTTTTGTTTTTAGGTTTTAGTGTTTAGAGTATTAGGACTTAGGGTTTATTGTATTAAAAATTAGAGTTTATGATTTAGTTTTTAGGATTTAGGGTTTAGGGTTTTGGTTTTAGGTTTTAGGGTTTAAAGTTTTTGGGTTTAATGCTTAGTTTTAGGGTTTAATTTTAGGTTTTAGGGTTTTGTTGTATTCAAGTTTAGGGTTTTAAGTTTTAGTTTTTAGGGTTTTGGTTTTAGGTTTTAGGGTTTTGGTTTTAGGTTTTAGGGTTTAGAATTTTAGAGTTAATATTTAGTTTTAGGGTTTATGGTTTTAGTGTAATAAAGATTAGGGTTTTAGTTTTTAGGGTTTTGTTTTTAGGTTTTAGTGTTTAGAGTATTAGGACTTAGGGTTTATGTATTAAAATTTAGGGTTTAAGATTTAGTTTTTAGAATTAGGGTTTAGGGTTTCAGTTTTAGGTTTTATGGTTTAGAGTTTTTGGGTTTAATGCTTAGTTTTAGGGTTTAAATTTAGGGTTTAGGGTTTCAAGTGATTCAAGTTTAGTGTATTAGGTTTTAGTTTTTAGCGTTTAGGGTTCAGGTTTTTTTAGGTTTTAGGGTTTGGAATTTTAGGGTTTAATGTTTAGTTTTATGGTTTAGGGTTTTAGTGTATTAAAGATAAGGGTTTTAGTTTTTAGGGTTTAGGGTTTTGTTTTTAGGTTTTAGTGTTTAGAGTATTAGGACTTAGGGTTTGGTGTATTAAAAATTAGGGTTTAAGAATTAGTTTTTAGGATTTAGGGATTAGGGTTTTGGTTTTAGGTTTTAAGGTTTAGAGTTTTTGGGTTTAATGCTTAGTTTTTAGGGTTTAATTTTATGTTTCAGGGTTTTGTTGTATTCAAGTTTAGTGTTTTAGGTTTTAGTTTTTATGGTTTTTGTTTTGGATTTTAGGGTTTAGAATTTTAGGGTTTAATGTTTAGTTTTAGGTATTAGGGTTTTAGTGTATTAAAGATTAGGGTTTTAGTTTTTAGGGTTTAGGGTTTTGTTTTTAGGTTTTAGTGTTTAGAGTATTAGGACTTAGGGTTTTGTGTATTAAAAATTAGGGTTTATGATTTAGTTTTTAGGATTTAGGGTTTAGGGTTTTGGTTTTAGGTTTTAGGGTTTAAAGTTTTTGGGTTTAATGCTTAGTTTTAGGGTTTAATTTTAGGTTTTAGGGTTTTGTTGTATTCAAGTTTAGGGTTTTAAGTTTTAGTTTTTAGGGTTTTGGTTTTAGGTTTTAGGGTTTTGGTTTTAGGTTTTAGGGTTTAGAATTTTAGGGTTAATGTTTAGTTTTAGGGTTTATGGTTTTAGTGTATTAAAGATTAGGGTTTTAGTTTTTAGGGTTTAGGGTTTTGTTTTTAGGTTTTAGTGTTTAGAGTATTAGGACTTAGGGTTTATGTATTAAAATTTAGGGTTTAAGATTTAGTTTTTAGGATTAGGGTTTAGGGTTTCAGTTTTAGGTTTTAGGGTTTAGATTTTTTGGGTTTAATGCTTAGTTTTAGGGTTTAAATTTAGGGTTTAGGGTTTCAAGTGATTCAAGTTTAGTGTATTAGGTTTTAGTTTTTAGCGTTTAGGGTTCAGGTTTTTTTGGGTTTTAGGGTTTGGAATTTTAAGGTTTAATGTTTAGTTTTATGGTTTAGGGTTTTAGTGTATAAAAGATAAGGGTTTTAGTTTTTAGGGTTTAGGGTTTTGTTTTTAGGTTTTAGTGTTTAGAGTATTAGGACTTAGGGTTTGGTGTATTAAAAATTAGGGTTTAAGATTTAGTTTTTAGGATTTAGGGTTTAGGGTTTTGTTTTAAGTTTTAGGGTTTAGAGTTGTTGGGTTTAATGCTTAGTTTCAGGGTTTAATTTTAGGTTTTAGGGTTTTGTTGTATTCATGTTTGGGGTTTTAGGTTTTAGTTTTTAGGGTTTTTGTTTTAGGTTTTAGTGTTTAGAATTTTGGGGTTTAATATTTAGTTTTAGGGATTAGGGTTTTAGTGTATTAAAGATTAGAGATTTAGTTTTTAGGGTTTAGAGTTTTGTTTTTAGGTTTTGATGTTTAGAGTATTAGGACTTAGGGTTTAGTGTATTAAAAATTAGGGTTTAAGAATTAGTTTTTAGGATTTAAGGATTAGGGTTTTGGTTTTAGGTTTTAAGGTTTAGAGTTATTGGGTTTAAAGCTTAGTTTCAGGGTTTAATTTTAGGTTTTAGGGTTTTGTTTTATTCATGTTTAGGGTTTTAGGTTTTAGTTTTTTGGGTTTTTGTTTTAGGTTTTAGTGTTTAGAATTTTGGGGTTTAATATTTAGTTTTAGGGATTAGGGTTTTAGTGTATTAAAGATTTGGGTTTTAGTTTTTAGGGTTTAGGGTTTTGTTTTTAGGTTTTAGTGTTTAGAGTATTAGGACTTAGGGTTTAGTGTATTAAAAATTAGGGTTTAAGAATTTGTTTTTAGGATTTAGGGATTAGGGTTTTGGTTTTAGGTTTTAAGGTTTAGAGTTTTTGAATTTAATGCTTAGTTTTAGGGTTTAATTTTATGTTTCAGGGTTTTGTTGTATTCAAGTTTAGTGTTTTAGGTTTTAGTTTTTAGGGTTTTTGTTTTAGGTTTTAGGGTTTAGAATTTTAGGGTTTAATGTTTAGTTTTAGGTATTAGGGTTTTAGTGTATTAAAGATTAGGGTTTTAGTTTTTAGGGTTTAGGGTTTTGTTTTTAGGTTTTAGTGTTTAGAGTATTAGGACTTAGGGTTTTGTGTATTAAAAATTAGGGTTTATGATTTAGTTTTTAGGATTTAGGGTTTAGGGTTTTGGTTTTAGGTTTTAGGGTTTAAAGTTTTTGGGTTTAATGCTTAGTTTTAGGGTTTAATTTTAGGTTTTAGGGTTTTGTTGTATTCAAGTTTAGGGTTTTATGTTTTGGTTTTTAGGGTTTTGGTTTTTGGTTTTAGGGTTTTGGTTTTAGGTTTTAGGGTTTAGAATTTTAGGGTTAATGTTTAGTTTTAGGGTTTATGGTTTTGGTGTATTAAAGATTAGGGTTTTAGTTTTTAGGGTTTAGGGTTTTGTTTTTAGGTTTTAGTGTATAGAGTATTAGGACTTAGGGTTTAGTGTATTAAAATTTAGGGTTTAAGATTTAGTTTTTAGGATTAGGGTTTAGGGTTTCGGTTTTAGGTTTTAGGGTTTAGAGTTTTTGGGTTTAATGCTTAGTTGAAGGGTTTAATTTTAGGGTTTAGGGTTTCAAGTGATTCAAGTTTAGTGTATTAGGTTTTAGTTTTTAGCGTTTAGGGTTCAGGTTTTTTTAGGTTTTAGGGTTTAAAATTTTAGGATTTAATGTTTAGTTTTAGGGTTTAGGGTTTATGGTTTAGGGTTCTAGTTTTAGGGTTTTAGTGTATTAAAGATTAGGGTTTTAGATTATAGGTTTTAGGGTTTGTTTTTATGTTTTAGTGTTTATAGTATTAGGATTTAGTGTTTAAGGTATTAAAGTTTAGGTTTTAGATTTAGTTTTTAGGGTTTAGGATTTTTGTTTTCAATTTTAGAGATTGAGTTTTTGGCTTTTGTTTAAGGTTTAGGGTTTAGGGTTTTAGTGTATTCAAGTTTAGGGTTTTAGATTTTAGTTTTTAGGGTTTTGGTTTTAGGTTTTAGGGTTTAATGTTTAGTTTTAGGGTTTAGTGTTTTAGTGTATTAAAGATTAGGGTTTTAGTTTTTAGCGTTTAGGGTTTAGAGTTTTGTTTTTAAGTTATAGTGTTTAGATTATTAGGACTTAGGGTTTAGTGTATTAAAATTTAGGGTTTAAGATTTAGTTTTATAGATTTAGGGTTTAGGGTTTTGGTTTTAGGTTTTAGGGTTTAGAGTTTTTGGGTTTAATGCTTAGTTTTAGGGTTTAATTTTAGGTTTTAGGGTTTAGAATTTTAGGGTTTAATGATTAGTTTTAGGTATTAGGATTTTAGTGTATTAAAGATTAGGGTTTTAGTTTTTAGGGTTTAGGGTTTTGTTTTTAGGTTTTAGTGTTTAGAGTATTAGGACTTAGGGTTTAGTGTATTAAAAATTAGGGTTTATGATTTAGTTTTTAGGATTTAGGGTTTAGGGTTTTGGTTTTAGGTTTTAGGTTTAGAGTTTTTGGGTTTAATGCTTAGTTTTAGGGTTTAATTTTTGGTTTTAGGGTTTAGAATTTTAGGGTTTAATGTTTAGTTTTAGGTATTAGGGTTTTAGTGTATTAAAGATTAGGATTTTAGTTTTAGGGTTTAGGGTTTTGTTTTTAGGTTTTAGTGTTTAGAGTATTAGGACTTAGGGTTTATTGTATTAAAAATTAGAGTTTATGATTTAGTTTTTAGGATTTAGGGTTTAGGGTTTTGGTTTTAGGTTTTAGGGTTTAAAGTTTTTGGGTTTAATGCTTACTTTTAGGGTTTAATTTTAGGTTTTAGGGTTTTGTTGTATTCAAGTTTAGGGTTTTATGTTTTAGTTTTTAGGGTTTTGGTTTTAGGTTTTAGGGTTTTGGTTTTAGGTTTTAGGGTTTAGAATTTTAGGGTTAATATTTAGTTTTAGGGTTTATGGTTTTAGTGTATTAAAGATTAGGGTTTTAGTTTTTAGGGTTTTGTTTTTAGGTTTTAGTGTTTAGAGTATTAGGACTTAGGGTTTATGTATTAAAATTTAGGGTTTAAGATTTAGTTTATAGAATTAGGGTTTAGGGTTTCAGTTTTAGGTTTTATGGTTTAGAGTTTTTGGGTTTAATGCTTAGTTTTAGGGTTTAAATTTAGGGTTTAGGGTTTCAAGTGATTCAAGTTTAGTGTATTAGGTTTTAGTTTTTAGCGTTTAGGGTTCAGGTTTTTTTAGGTTTTAGGGTTTGGAATTTTAGGGTTTAATGTTTAGTTTTATGGTTTAGGGTTTTAGTGTATTAAAGATAAGGGTTTTAGTTTTTAGGGTTTAGGGTTTTGTTTTTAGGTTTTAGTGTTTAGAGTATTAGGACTTAGGGTTTGGTGTATTAAAAATTAGGGTTTAAGAATTAGTTTTTAGGATTTAGGGATTAGGGTTTTGGTTTTAGGTTTTAAGGTTTAGAGTTTTTGGGTTTAATGCTTAGTTTTTAGGGTTTAATTTTATGTTTCAGGGTTTTGTTGTATTCAAGTTTAGTATTTTAGGTTTTAGTTTTTAGGGTTTTTGTTTTGGATTTTAGGGTTTAGAATTTTAGGGTTTAATGTTTAGTTTTAGGTATTAGGGTTTTAGTGTATTAAAGATTAGGGTTTTAGTTTTTAGGGTTTAGGGTTTTGTTTTTAGGTTTTAGTGTTTAGAGTATTAGGACTTAGGGTTTTGTGTATTAAAAATTAGGGTTTATGATTTAGTTTTTAGGATTTAGGGTTTAGGGTTTTGGTTTTAGGTTTTAGGGTTTAAAGTTTTTGGGTTTAATGCTTAGTTTTAGGGTTTAATTTTAGGTTTTAGGGTTTTGTTGTATTCAAGTTTAGGGTTTTATGTTTTGGTTTTTAGGGTTTTGGTTTTTGGTTTTAGGGTTTTGGTTTTAGGTTTTAGGGTTTAGAATTTTAGGGTTAATGTTTAGTTTTAGGGTTTATGGTTTTGGTGTATTAAAGATTAGGGTTTTAGTTTTTAGGGTTTAGGGTTTTGTTTTTAGGTTTTAGTGTATAGAGTATTAGGACTTAGGGTTTAGTGTATTAAAATTTAGGGTTTAAGATTTAGTTTTTAGGATTAGGGTTTAGGGTTTCGGTTTTAGGTTTTAGGGTTTAGAGTTTTGGGGTTTAATGCTTAGTTGAAGGGTTTAATTTTAGGGTTTAGGGTTTCAAGTGATTCAAGTTTAGTGTATTAGGTTTTAGTTTTTAGCGTTTAGGGTTCAGGTTTTTTTAGGTTTTAGGGTTTAAAATTTTAGGATTTAATGTTTAGTTTTAGGGTTTAGGGTTTATGGTTTAGGGTTCTAGTTTTAGGGTTTTAGTGTATTAAAGATTAGGGTTTTAGATTTTAGGTTTTAGGGTTTGTTTTTATGTTTTAGTGTTTATAGTATTAGGATTTAGTGTTTAAGGTATTAAAGTTTAGGTTTTAGATTTAGTTTTTAGGGTTTAGGATTTTTGTTTTCAATTTTAGAGATTGAGTTTTTGGCTTTTGTTTAAGGTTTAGGGTTTAGGGTTTTAGTGTATTCAAGTTTAGGGTTTTAGATTTTAGTTTTTAGGGTTTTGGTTTTAGGTTTTAGGGTTTAATGTTTAGTTTTAGGGTTTAGTGTTTTAGTGTATTAAAGATTAGGGTTTTAGTTTTTAGCGTTTAGGGTTTAGAGTTTTGTTTTTAAGTTATAGTGTTTAGATTATTAGGACTTAGGGTTTAGTGTATTAAAATTTAGGGTTTAAGATTTAGTTTTATAGATTTAGGGTTTAGGGTTTTGGTTTTAGGTTTTAGGGTTTAGAGTTTTTGGGTTTAATGCTTAGTTTTAGGGTTTAATTTTAGGTTTTAGGGTTTAGAATTTTAGGGTTTAATGATTAGTTTTAGGTATTAGGGTTTTAGTGTATTAAAGATTAGGGTTTTAGTTTTTAGGGTTTAGGGTTTTGTTTTTAGGTTTTAGTGTTTAGAGTATTAGGACTTAGGGTTTAGTGTATTAAAAATTAGGGTTTATGATTTAGTTTTTAGGATTTAGGGTTTAGGGTTTTGGTTTTAGGTTTTAGGTTTAGAGTTTTTGGGTTTAATGCTTAGTTTTAGGGTTTAATTTTTGGTTTTAGGGTTTAGAATTTTAGGGTTTAATGTTTAGTTTTAGGTATTAGGGTTTTAGTGTATTAAAGATTAGGATTTTAGTTTTAGGGTTTAGGGTTTTGTTTTTAGGTTTTAGTGTTTAGAGTATTAGGACTTAGGGTTTATTGTATTAAAAATTAGAGTTTATGATTTAGTTTTTAGGATTTAGGGATTAGGGTTTTGGTTTTAGGTTTTAAGGTTTAGAGTTTTTGGGTTTAATGCTTACTTTTAGGGTTTAATTTTAGGTTTTAGGGTTTTGTTGTATTCAAGTTTAGGGTTTTATGTTTTAGTTTTTAGGGTTTTGGTTTTAGGTTTTAGGGTTTTGGTTTTAGGTTTTAGGGTTTAGAATTTTAGGGTTAATATTTAGTTTTAGGGTTTATGGTTTTAGTGTATTAAAGATTAGGGTTTTAGTTTTTAGGGTTTGGTTTTTAGGTTTTAGTGTTTAGAGTATTAGGACTTAGGGTTTATGTATTAAAATTTAGGGTTTAAGATTTAGTTTATAGAATTAGGGTTTAGGGTTTCAGTTTTAGGTTTTATGGTTTAGAGTTTTTGGGTTTAATGCTTAGTTTTAGGGTTTAAATTTAGGGTTTAGGGTTTCAAGTGATTCAAGTTTAGTGTATTAGGTTTTAGTTTTTAGCGTTTAGGGTTCAGGTTTTTTTAGGTTTTAGGGTTTGGAATTTTAGGGTTTAATGTTTAGTTTTATGGTTTAGGGTTTTAGTGTATTAAAGATAAGGGTTTTAGTTTTTAGGGTTTAGGGTTTTGTTTTTAGGTTTTAGTGTTTAGAGTATTAGGACTTAGGGTTTTGTGTATTAAAAATTAGGGTTTAAGAATTAGTTTTTAGGATTTAGGGATTAGGGTTTTGGTTTTAGGTTTTAAGGTTTAGAGTTTTTGGGTTTAATGCTTAGTTTTTAGGGTTTAATTTTATGTTTCAGGGTTTTGTTGTATTCAAGTTTAGTATTTTAGGTTTTAGTTTTTAGGGTTTTTGTTTTGGATTTTAGGGTTTAGAATTTTAGGGTTTAATGTTTAGTTTTAGGTATTAGGGTTTTAGTGTATTAAAGATTAGGGTTTTAGTTTTTAGGGTTTAGGGTTTTGTTTTTAGGTTTTAGTGTTTAGAGTATTAGGACTTAGGGTTTTGTGTATTAAAAATTAGGGTTTATGATTTAGTTTTTAGGATTTAGGGTTTAGGGTTTTGGTTTTAGGTTTTAGGGTTTAAAGTTTTTGGGTTTAATGCTTAGTTTTAGGGTTTAATTTTAGGTTTTAGGGTTTTGTTATATTCAAGTTTAGGGTTTTATGTTTTAGTTTTTAGGGTTTTGGTTTTAGGTTTTAGGGTTTTGGTTTTAGGTTTTAGGGTTTAGAATTTTAGGGTTAATGTTTAGTTTTAGGGTTTATGGTTTTAGTGTATTAAAGATTAGGGTTTTAGTTTTTAGGGTTTAGGGTTTTGTTTTTAGGTTTTAGTGTTTAGAGTATTAGGACTTAGGGTTTAGTGTATCAAAATTTAGGGTTTAAGATTTAGTTTTTAAGATTAGGGTTTAGGGTTTCGGTTTTAGGTTTTAGGGTTTAGAGTTTTGGGGTTTAATGCTTAGTTGAAGGGTTTAATTTTAGGGTTTAGGGTTTCAAGTGATTCAAGTTTAGTGTATTAGGTTTTAGTTTTTAGCGTTTAGGGTTCAGGTTTTTTTAGGTTTTAGGGTTTAAAATTTTAGGATTTAATGTTTAGTTTTAGGGTTTAGGGTTTATGGTTTAGGGTTCTAGTTTTAGGGTTTTAGTGTATTAAAGATTAGGGTTTTAGATTTTAGGTTTTAGGGTTTGTTTTTATGCTTTAGTGTTTATAGTATTAGGATTTAGGGTTTAAGGTATTAAAGTTTAGGTTTTAGATTTAGTTTTTAGGGTTTAGGATTTTTGTTTTCAATTTTAGAGATTGAGTTTTTGGCTTTTGTTTAAGGTTTAGGGTTTAGGGTTTTAGTGTATTCAAGTTTAGGGTTTTAGATTTTAGTTTTTAGGGTTTTGGTTTTAGGTTTTAGGGTTTAATGTTTAGTTTTAGGGTTTAGTGTTTTAGTGTATTAAAGATTAGGGTTTTAGTTTTTAGCGTTTAGGGTTTAGAGTTTTGTTTTTAAGTTTTAGTGTTTAGATTATTAGGACTTAGGGTTTAGTGTATTAAAATTTAGGGTTTAAGATTTAGTTTTATAGATTTAGGGTTTAGGGTTTTGGTTTTAGGTTTTAGGGTTTAGAGTTTTTGGGTTTAATGCTTAGTTTTAGGGTTTAATTTTAGGTTTTAGGGTTTAGAATTTTAGCGTTTAATGTTTAGTTTTAGGTATTAGGGTTTTAGTGTATTAAAGATTAGGGTTTTAGTTTTTAGGGTTTAGGGTTTTGTTTTTAGGTTTTAGTGTTTAGAGTAATAGGACTTAGGGTTTAGTGTATTAAAAATTAGGTTTATGATTTAGTTTTTAGGATTTAGGGTTTTGGGTTTTGGTTTTAGGTTTTAGGGTTTAAAGTTTTTGGGTTTAATGCTTAGTTTTAGGGTTTAATTTTAGGTTTTAGGGTTTTGTTGTATTCAATTTTAGGGTTTTAAGTTTTAGTTTTTAGGGTTTTGGTTTTAGGTTTTAGGGTTTTGGTTTTAGGTTTTAGGGTTTAGAATTTTAGGGTTAATGTTTAGTTTTAGGGTTTATGGTTTTAGTGTATTAAAGATTAGGGTTTTAGTTTTTAGGGTTTAGGGTTTTGTTTTTAGGTTTTAGTGTTTAGAGTATTAGGACTTAGGGTTTAGTGTATTAAAATTTAGGGTTTAAGATTTAGTTTTTAGGATTAGGGTTTAGGGTTTCGGTTTTAGGTTTTAGGGTTTAGAGTTTTTGGGTTTAATGCTTAGTTTTAAGGTTTAAATTTAGGGTTTAGGGTTTCAAGTGATTCAAGTTTAGTGTATTAGGTTTTAGTTTTTAGCGTTTAGGGTTCAGGTTTTTTTAGGTTTTAGGGTTTGGAATTTTAGGGTTTAATGTTTAGTTTTATGGTTTAGGGTTTTAGTGTATTAAAGATAAATGTTTTAGTTTTTAAGGTTTAGGGTTTTGTTTTTAGGTTTTAGTGTTTAGAGTATTAGGACTTAGGGTTTGGTGTATTAAAAATTAGGGTTTAAGATTTAGTTTTTAGGATTTAGGGTTTAGGGTTTTGTTTTAGGTTTTAGGGTTTAGAGTTTTTGGGTTTAATACTTTGTTTCAGGGTTTAATTTTAGGTTTTAGGGTTTTGTTGTATTCATGTTTGGGGTTTTAGGTTTTAGTTTTTAGGGTTTTTGTTTTAGGTTTTAGTGTTTAGAATTTTGGGGTTTAATATTTAGTTTTAGGGATTAGGGTTTTAGTGTATTAAAGATTAAGGTTTTAGTTTTTAGGGTTTAGGGTTTTGTTTTTAGGTTTTGATGTTTAGAGTATTAGGACTTAGGGTTTAGTGTATTAAAAATTAGGGTTTAAGAATTAGTTTTTAGGATTTAAGGATTAGGGTTTTGGTTTTAGGTTTTAAGGTTTAGAGTTATTGGGATTAATGCTTAGTTTCAGGGTTTAATTTTTGGTTTTAGGGTTTTGTTGTATTCATGTTTAGGGTTTTAGGTTTTAGTTTTTAGGGTTTTGGTTTTAGGTTTTAGGGTTTTGGTTTTAGGTTTTAGGGTTTAGAATTTTAGGGTTAATGTTTAGTTTTAGGGTTTATGGTTTTAGTGTATTAAAGATTAGGGTTTTAGTTTTTAGGGTTTAGGGTTTTGTTTTTAGGTTTTAGTGTTTAGAGTATTAGGACTTAGGGTTTAGTGTATCAAAATTTAGGGTTTAAGATTTAGTTTTTAAGATTAGGGTTTAGGGTTTCGGTTTTAGGTTTTAGGGTTTAGAGTTTTGGGGTTTAATGCTTAGTTGAAGGGTTTAATTTTAGGGTTTAGGGTTTCAAGTGATTCAAGTTTAGTGTATTAGGTTTTAGTTTTTAGCGTTTAGGGTTCAGGTTTTTTTAGGTTTTAGGGTTTAAAATTTTAGGATTTAATGTTTAGTTTTAGGGTTTAGGGTTTATGGTTTAGGGTTCTAGTTTTAGGGTTTTAGTGTATTAAAGATTAGGGTTTTAGATTTTAGGTTTTAGGGTTTGTTTTTATGTTTTAGTGTTTATAGTATTAGGATTTAGGGTTTAAGGTATTAAAGTTTAGGTTTTAGATTTAGTTTTTAGGGTTTAGGATTTTTGTTTTCAATTTTAGAGATTGAGTTTTTGGCTTTTGTTTAAGGTTTAGGGTTTAGGGTTTTAGTGTATTCAAGTTTAGGGTTTTAGATTTTAGTTTTTAGGGTTTTGGTTTTAGGTTTTAGGGTTTAATGTTTAGTTTTAGGGTTTAGTGTTTTAGTGTATTAAAGATTAGGGTTTTAGTTTTTAGCGTTTAGGGTTTAGAGTTTTGTTTTTAAGTTTTAGTGTTTAGATTATTAGGACTTAGGGTTTAGTGTATTAAAATTTAGGGTTTAAGATTTAGTTTTATAGATTTAGGGTTTAGGGTTTTGGTTTTAGGTTTTAGGGTTTAGAGTTTTTGGGTTTAATGCTTAGTTTTAGGGTTTAATTTTAGGTTTTAGGGTTTAGAATTTTAGCGTTTAATGTTTAGTTTTAGGTATTAGGGTTTTAGTGTATTAAAGATTAGGGTTTTAGTTTTTAGGGTTTAGGGTTTTGTTTTTAGGTTTTAGTGTTTAGAGTAATAGGACTTAGGGTTTAGTGTATTAAAAATTAGGGTTTATGATTTAGTTTTTAGGATTTAGGGTTTAGGGTTTTGGTTTTAGGTTTTAGGGTTTAAAGTTTTTGGGTTTAATGCTTAGTTTTAGGGTTTAATTTTAGGTTTTAGGGTTTTGTTCTATTCAAGTTTAGGGTTTTAAGTTTTAGTTTTTAGGGTTTTGGTTTTAGGTTTTAGGGTTTTGGTTTTAGGTTTTAGGGTTTAGAATTTTAGGGTTAATGTTTAGTTTTAGGGTTTATGGTTTTAGTGTATTAAAGATTAGGGTTTTAGTTTTTAGGGTTTAGGGTTTTGTTTTTAGGTTTTAGTGTTTAGAGTATTAGGACTTAGGGTTTAGTGTATTAAAATTTAGGGTTTAAGATTTAGTTTTTAGGATTAGGGTTTAGGGTTTCGGTTTTAGGTTTTAGGGTTTAGAGTTTTTGGGTTTAATGCTTAGTTTTAAGGTTTAAATTTAGGGTTTAGGAAGTTTTTTAGGAAGTTTTGGTTAGGTTCCGGAATGACCTCTGAACTTGGATATGATTCTTGGTTCACCAAAAGGCTATGTACATAGTGGTGCATGGAGGACCGGAAGAAGTCATAAGTTCGAAAAGTGATGATAACACATAGAGCCAGTACCACCTGATACGAGTCATCGTCAGAGGGACGACGCAGTAGTCACCAAGATAACTTCAGAGCGGCAACCTAGATTGCTCATTCACATAATACTTCTGGGAAGTATAACTTAAGCACGTGATGAGTATGGGAGTCGGGAGTTTGGAGGAAATGACTAGACCTTAGTACAAGTGGGAGATTGTTGGAGTTGTGTACTTAATGTCTAGATTTAAGTACCGGTAAAACTCCCGGTCATGGCATTTAACCTATTTAATTAATAAACAATTATTTGCATTTAATTAATTATGCAAAATATAGTCCTGGATTTTATACGTTATAGTTAGTATGGTGGGGCATGGGCACACAGAAGATCATACTATCAGTTGCTCGTATTTAATCAAACAGTTGCTCACGACCTAGATGGACACGGACCAATCCATCGGTATAGTCGTTGTGTGAGAGACAAAATAATTTATCTTAATTATTTTATCACACTTGTACACTTGGTGTATTGGGCGGATCAGCTTGAGATTTATTGATTAGGATTGCCTTGGATAATCAATTTAAATCTCAGAGTATTTTATTCTTAATCCCCGATATTATTGCGGGTGTGTATATTTAATACTAGAGGCTTTGATTTTCCAAAGGAATTAACCGGTTTAATTACTGGGTTAATTACCGGTAAAGTTGGGTCGCTATATTTTATATATGACATGCCGTGAATACTTGACGGGAAAGTGTATCCCGGAAGGGTTGATAATATCCCCGAGATGAGTTCATAAGGAATTATTGTGTAAACCTCATGAGTGGATTCGTTCCGCACAATAATAAAGGTTGAACGGTACTAGTCTCGGATATAAGATATGAATATTATTTATTGAGCAATAAATAAATTTATTCATGGATATTTAAATCTTAAATACACGGAATAAATAATACTACTTGGAGAAAATATTATTTGATATAATATGGAATAATATTGGGAGTGCAATTTTATTTATATAGTGGAAAATAAATAAAATTAATATTGATAAGAATTAATGGATTTGGGTTGGACCCAATTTAATTTTCAATATTGAAGCCCAATATTTATTCTCCTTATGATCCCCTACGTAGCCTATATAAGCACTACATGGTCTTCACTTTCAAGAGAGAATTAATTGACCTACGGAATTCATAAAGTCTTGAGAGTGAGGAGGATCCATAGAGTTCGATAGCTCGTCGCCCACCCGACGTTCGAACGGAAGTGCAAGGAATACGCGGGAAGATCACGAGGTCATCAACGATTCGTTTCTCCGTACAACGAATCAAGGTAATAATCGAGAACCCCCTTCTTTGATTATTTGCGTTGAATATTGTGATATATACATGAACACGCGATCCGGGAAAACGACGAACCTCGGGGACGGGGATTCGAGATCCCCGGCGAGGATCGAAGGGGGCGGACGAACCCTAGGGTTCGACCGCCGCGACGCGCGACAAAGGGACGAGCCCCGGCTGGACGCCGGGGCATGGGATCGACTTCGGTCGATCCCCGGGGTGCCACGGGCTGGTGCCGTGGCGGACCCCAGCCCCTCGTCGGAGGCGCGTGACGCGAAGCCCTCGGCTGGAGCCGAGGGGCGATCGAGCCCGTGAGCTCGATCGCGGGTCGCTGCGGGGTTAACCCGCAGCCGCCTCGTGCGCGCTACGGGGATTCCCGTAGCGGATGCGCACGGGGCTGACCCCGTGCGAGCAGCGAGTCATCGCGACTCGCTGCGGGCTGCTACGAGCAGCCCCGGGGATCGCGCGAGCGATCCCAGCGATCGTCCGTAGACGATCGCGAGCCCCTCGCGGGGGCTCGGCTGGGTGCACACGGTCTTCGGACCTCGCTGGGCATTCGGTCGGGCCCCGGCTCGTGAGGTGGTTCGCGTTCGTGGATCCGACTCGTGGGAGAAAATCGGCTGGGGGCGGGCTGCGTGTCTTCGGGCGCGTAGTCTCCAAAGGTCGGACTCCTGCGGATGAGTCGGGGATCCAGTCTTCGGTGATCGAGGGTTTTGATCGGGTTATCGGTTCCGCAATTTTGATAGCCCGGGACATCGAATCCCAGCAATTGGTATCAGAGCGTTTGGTTTCGTGTTCATGTATATGTTCGATTATTGTTCTACCTTGCAGGATTTCCGGCTATCATGGTTGGATTTAATTAATTGTTTTTTAATTAATTATCATGATTATTAAACTCTCGGACATGTCGAGATTCGTTTTTTGTGTGGTTGAATGTTTGTAATAGTAAAAATTCGGGGGTTGACCGAATTTAGGATTTATTATTACGCACTTTATTTTCCGGAAAATGTATAGGGTCGATTTCATGTATAGAATCGATACCGGATAGTGTAATTTAATTCTTGTAATTTTATTACGTTGGTTCGATGTTGAGACGATCGCCGGAAGACGAAGACATGTGACGAAGACGAAGAGGACGAAAAATCCGGGGAATCGATCATCCCCATGATCGATCCCCATGAGGATCGATCGACCCCATCGAAGGGGCTGCCCGCTAGGGCTTCCGGCCACGCCGGCCACCGGTGGTGGTGGCGCGTGGGCTGGGGGCGGCGGCGGTGGTGGTCCCGGGCGGTGGAGGTCGACGGTGGGGATGGCATGGGATCTCCCAATCTCATGCTATTCCTACCAAGATCTACTTTCCCAATTAATTCGGGTTTCCTATTTGAGTACTTTCCTTTTAGGAAAATCTCATGGATTAGGAAAAGAAAAGAATTAATTTAAATTAATTTTATTTCTATTGATTTAATTCCTTCATGGAATTAATCATAGATTAGAAATTTAATTAATTTAGTACTAAATTTATTTTTCCTATTTGATTATTCCTTCTCATGGGAATATTCATGGATTAGGAATAAAAAATAAATTTGGAAAGTAGTGAATCCTAATTTATTTTATTTCCTTGTTCTATTATAGATGTCTTCTAGAATATTCCAAATTTTATTTGGATAGATTATTCTAAAGATTTAATAAGAACTAGATAGGAAAATAAATAAATAAAAATATTAATAATATTTAATTTTATTTTTGATATATTCAATTGACTTAATTTTCGAATTAAGTAACTTTTGGATTAATTGAAAATAAATAGATTTAAATATTGGAAATTAATATTCTCGTCACATGGAGCATTCAAGAAACGAAGACTGAAGACTAGAGGATGCATATGAAGATAAAGCCATGATAGTCGGGGAAAATAATTCTCTAGCATTATTTTGACTATGTGATCTATGTGCTTTATTGCTTTCATGCATGCTATATGTGTTTATTTTTATGCACTAGATAGCGTATCCCTTTATCGTAAAAAGCTAAGTGGGAGAGGGGATGGAAACATTCCCATGGTCTCCATCACTGTTCTCTTGGTGACTTTTATGGACTTTCGAAGTTCATATAGACAAGTCATTGGAGGAGAATTCTTGTAATTCCTCTTACAAGAAACATTGATCAAGTTTATCAAACAATGCCTAATTTGTCTTTCTGAAACTGACTTCAAGTCGACTCATTCTCACCCCGGGGAGTGGAATGGAGCCAGAGCCACTTGGTCATGTGGATGACACAAATTAGAGACTTTCGTGCCATTCTTTGATAGGTGGGTCGTTTGTCTGCTCGGCTCCCTCATTTATGAGAGATAGGGTCGCTCGCATGGTGAATCACTGGTTAGAAACTTCGAGTTTCACTTATGATTCTCCGAGTCTTGATTTACGAAATCGAATGGTTCTTTTAATTGGGAGTCAATTATAAAGATCTCTTGGTGTAGTAAACGTCCACACCACGTGGCTTGCTATACCGACGGGTTTTGGATTAATTGATGTAGACAGTTATAAGTTATTGTGAAGAGTTGTGAAATTATCGTAAACGTCCACACCACGTGGCTTGCGGTGACGTAGCAATTCCAAGCGATCTACTTTAGTGCTGAGTCATGGTTTACACTTAGATACGCGTCATAGTATTCTTCCCCACGAAGTTACGCTATGATTGATGTATGACCGAAGAAAAACTAATTGCTAAATCATTTAGGTGGGTAAACGTCCACACCACGTGGCTTGCCTTACCTGATGGGATTTTAGACGCAATTAGTAATTTAATGATGTTATTTGAGGGAGATAACGTCGGACATTAAATTGATTGTTTGTTTACATGTGCTTATAGGTTTAGAGAATAGCTATGAATCCACTTTCTGTGATACTCAAGGAACATAAACTCACTGGTCCCAATTATATTGATTGGAAGAGAAATTTGGACATTGTCCTGACTGCTGAAGAGTACAAGTTTGTACTCTCTGATAAATGCCCTGCTGAGCCCACGGCTGCCTCAACTGATGAGGAAAAGGCAACATATCGGAAGTGGAAAAAGGCTGATGAAATGGCTAGGTGCTATATTTTGGCTTCCATGTCAAATGTACTCCAAACCCAACATGAGCCGATGGACAGTGCCCGGGATATGATGACTAACCTCAAGGAGATGTTTGGGGAGCAGGATCGTGCGGCAAGGCAAGAAGCCATGAGAGTCCTTATGTCGACTACTCAGTCTGAAGGAACGCCCGTTGGGGAGCACGTTCTTAAGATGATGAGTTTGTTGAATGAACTTGAGGTCCTAGGAGCTTCCATTGATGATGAGACGCAAGTCGACATCATACTCCAGTCTCTGACCCCTAAGTTTGAGCAGTTTCGTATGAGCTATAATATGGGTAAACTATCTTATACTCTTGCGCAACTCCTGACTGAACTGAAGGCGGCAGAGGGGATCTACAAGAAGGGCAAGTCTCAAGCGCTTGTAACTACCAGGCCCAAAAGCTTGAAAGCTATTGGAGGTAGGGGCAGGAAAAGGAAGCAAGCCATGAAACCCAGTGGTGCCAAGAGGAATGGACCACGAGTGGGGGCTAGTAAGCCAAAGGGCTTATGCTTCCGATGCAAGAAGTCTGGACACTGGAAGTCTGAATGTCCTCTCAGAGGTACGAATTTTTCTTTAGTCGTAAAAACATAGTCAGCGGTATTATCTACCAGAATTCTGGTGTGTAGATATGGAACCACTGACGGTATGTGCATTTCTTTAAATGCAGGGGTTCCAGAAAACCCGGCGACTTAGAGAAGAAGAATTCGAGTCTACATGGGCAAAGCTGTTGGGGTAGCAGCGGTTGCAGTGGAAGACATTTATCTGTTTTAAGTTTTCATTTCAGTTATTGCTTATGTACCCCTTTATTTTGAAAAAGAACTTCGTTCTGGTTTTCTTTATTATTAATGGATATTTTATTTCTTTAATCATTTGATGGTTTGGATAAGAAATAATGGTGATATCTATTATGGTACATTAGATAGCAATATGTGAATGATGAATCCTTAGTCTACCACGATGCAACAAACCGTAGTGTATAACTTGTTTTACTTATTAGATGTTTTTCTCTTATTAATCAATATACTTGTGAATTCTTGTACTTGGTAGTATCTATTCAAAAGGGATTCAAAAGGTCGAAATTGATTTGATCAATTATAGTTGGAGGAATGGACCTCCCGACCTAAGAATCGATCTTGATAGATGATACAACTAAGTTAACCTTTCTGGATAAAGGATGGAATTCGGACAAGTATAGAAAATGATTTGTGATTAATGCGGTATGTGTGATTAGAGAAGGCACGAGTCATTCCTTCAAGAATACTCGAAGATGGATTAGATTACTTGATGTGCTATAAAAGCGGAGTGTTTTCAACACAAAGCCATTATGGGGAACCTTCAAAGTATATCCATTGGAAGCCTGCGACTTGTTCGCGGAGGCTATCACCTGTCTAAATAACACATAGCATAAATCAAAGATTGAGATTAAGTCTCAAGCGACTACACCATACACTGGAGTGTAGACATGGTGTGTCAGAAATAAGAGATAAGATTCTAATAGTAAAAGGACAAGTTTATTCGGAACTACCTATGTTCTATGGATATTTCTGGATACAACGGCACATTCTATGTGGTTGTAGAATTAATCCTAGAAGAACAGGAAATTGTATGTTCAATAGTACTACGAGCCAGATGGGTATCCTCACCCGGTTCTTAGAGGAAAACTATTAGATGAACTACAATGCCCTAACTGACAAAGTACTTTAAAATGAGGAAAGGAAAGACTGAGAACCAGCCTGACCGAGTAGCGATACACCACTAACTGCACCTAATGTTATTACTGTTATACACCGGAACGCGATTGCAGTGGGAGGTTGTTAAGCAACCAGAGATGTTCATAAGGCTGGAGGAGTTTTGAACTCTGGATCCAGTATGCATGAAATCGATCCCTAGGTCTGCATAGATTTGCGAGAAAGGTGTGTTAGAGACGTAATGGAAACAAAGGTGGTGTTTCTCGGAATTTTGTGTGGATAACACTTCATCATTGGCAACAGTGTAAAAGTGTTGTCAGACATAAAATAGAGGTTGTCTAAATAAATCGAGATATAAGATTAAGATGAAGTTGGATCATGTTCTTAGAAATCTTTCGATCTCTAGACAAGAACATTTGTGCTTCTCTTAAGATATCTTATACGATTATGGTTTGTTTTAAACATGCACAATTCTGAGAAAGGTTATTGCCTTTCGGGAACAGAATGCATCTATCTAAGGTATGTGTTTCGAACGCATAAAGGAGATAGATATAGACAAAGCGGGTTCCTACACTTTGAGTGTAGAGAGCTTTGTAGATGCAATGTTGGAAAACAAGGACCTGATATCAACTATGCGGTTAGCGTAGTGGGAGGATATCAAAGTAATCTGGATAAGAAATATTCAAATGCTGTAAAGTACTTGGAAGTACTGGATTACTAGCAATACGAAATCTTCTTAGATTACAGTTTCTCAGATCAAAAATCGGAGAAAGACCAGTGTAAGTCGATATCAGGCTATGTGTTCACTTTTAGAAGAGGTGGAACCTAAGGATGAAAGAGTGATAAGCATGATGCTTCTCGGACTCTATCATAAACCGAATAGCAGCCTCAGAGGCAGCGGAAGTTTTGGTTAGGTTCCGGAATGACCTCTGAACTTGGATATGATTCTTGGTTCACCAAAAGGCTATGTACATAGCGGTGCATGGAGGACCGGAAGAAGTCATAAGTTCGAAAAGTGATGATAACACATAGAGCCAGTACCACCTGATACGAGTCATCGTCAGAGGGACGACGCAGTAGTCACCAAGATAACTTCAGAGCGGCAACCTAGATTGCTCATTCACATAATACTTCTGGGAAGTATAACTTAAGCACGTGATGAGTATGGGAGTCGGGAGTTTGGAGGAAATGACTAGACCTTAGTACAAGTGGGAGATTGTTGGAGTTGTGTACTTAATGTCTAGATTTAAGTACCGGTAAAACTCCCGGTCATGGCATTTAACCTATTTAATTAATAAACAATTATTTGCATTTAATTAATTATGCAAAATATAGTCCTGGATTTTATACGTTATAGTTAGTATGGTGGGGCATGGGCACACAGAAGATCATACTATCAGTTGCTCGTATTTAATCAAACAGTTGCTCACGACCTAGATGGACACGGACCAATCCATCGGTATAGTCGTTGTGTGAGAGACAAAATAATTTATCTTAATTATTTTATCACACTTGTACACTTGGTGTATTGGGCGGATCAGCTTGAGATTTATTGATTAGGATTGCCTTGGATAATCAATTTAAATCTCAGAGTATTTTATTCTTAATCCCCGATATTATTGCGGGTGTGTATATTTAATACTAGAGGCTTTGATTTTCCAAAGGAATTAACCGGTTTAATTACTGGGTTAATTACCGTTAAAGTTGGGTCGCTATATTTTATATATGACATGCCGTGAATACTTGACGGGAAAGTGTATCCCGGAAGGGTTGATAATATCCCCGAGATGAGTTCATAAGGAATTATTGTGTAAACCTCATGAGTGGATTCGTTCCGCACAATAATAAAGGTTGAACGGTACTAGTCTCGGATATAAGATATGAATATTATTTATTGAGCAATAAATAAATTTATTCATGGATATTTAAATCTTAAATACACGGAATAAATAATACTACTTGGAGAAAATATTATTTGATATAATATGGAATAATATTGGGAGTGCAATTTTATTTATATAGTGGAAAATAAATAAAATTAGTATTGATAAGAATTAATGGATTTGGGTTGGACCCAATTTAATTTTCAATATTGAAGCCCAATATTTATTCTCCTTATGATCCCCTACGTAGCCTATATAAGCACTACATGGTCTTCACTTTCAAGAGAGAATTAATTGACCTACGGAATTCATAAAGTCTTGAGAGTGAGGAGGATCCATAGAGTTCGATAGCTCGTCGCCCACCCGACGTTCGAACGGAAGTGCAAGGAATACGCGGGAAGATCACGAGGTCATCAACGATTCGTTTCTCCGTACAACGAATCAAGGTAATAATCGAGAACCCCCTTCTTTGATTATTTGCGTTGAATATTGTGATATATACATGAACACGCGATCCGGGAAAACGACGAACCTCGGGGATGGGGATTCGAGATCCCCGGCGAGGATCGAAGGGGGCGGACGAACCCTAGGGTTCGACCGCCGCGACGCGCGACAAGGGGACGAGCCCCGGCTGGACGCCGGGGCATGGGATCGACTTCGGTCGATCCCCGGGGTGCCACGGGCTGGTGCCGTGGCGGACCCCAGCCCCTCGTCGGAGGCGCGTGACGCGAAGCCCTCGGCTGGAGCCGAGGGGCGATCGAGCCCGTGAGCTCGATCGCGGGTCGCTGCGGGGTTAACCCGCAGCCGCCTCGTGCGCGCTACGGGGATTCCCGTAGCGGATGCGCACGGGGCTGACCCCGTGCGAGCAGCGAGTCATCGCGACTCGCTGCGGGCTGCTACGAGCAGCCCCGGGGATCGCGCGAGCGATCCCAGCGATCGTCCGTAGATGATCGCGAGCCCCTCGCGGGGGCTCGGCTGGGTGCACGCGGTCTTCGGACCTCGCTGGGCATTCGGTCGGGCCCCGGCTCGTGAGGTGGTTCGCGTTCGTGGATCCGACTCGTGGGAGAAAATTGGCTGGGGGCGGGCTGCGTGTCTTCGGGCGCGTAGTCTCCAAAGGTCGGACTCCTGCGGATGAGTCGGGGATCCAGTCTTCGGTGATCGAGGGTTTTGATCGGGTTATCGGTTCCGCAATTTTGATAGCCCGGGACATCGAATCCCAGCATAGGGTTCAGGTTTTTTTAGGTTTTAGGGTTTGGAATTTTAGGGTTTAATGTTTAGTTTTATGGTTTAGGGTTTTAGTGTATTAAAGATAAATGTTTTAGTTTTTAAGGTTTAGGGTTTTGTTTTTAGGTTTTAGTGTTTAGAGTATTAGGACTTAGGGTTTGGTGTATTAAAAATTAGGGTTTAAGATTTAGTTTTTAGGATTTAGGGTTTAGGGTTTTGTTTTAGGTTTTAGGGTTTAGAGTTTTTGGGTTTAATACTTAGTTTCAGGGTTTAATTTTAGGTTTTAGGGTTTTGTTGTATTCATGTTTGGGGTTTTAGGTTTTAGTTTTTAGGGTTTTTGTTTTAGGTTTTAGTGTTTAGAATTTTGGGGTTTAATATTTAGTTTTAGGGATTAGGGTTTTAGTGTATTAAAGATTAGGGTTTTAGTTTTTAGGGTTTAGGGTTTTGTTTTTAGGTTTTGATGTTTAGAGTATTAGGACTTAGGGTTTAGTGTATTAAAAATTAGGGTTTAAGAATTAGTTTTTAGGATTTAAGGATTAGGGTTTTGGTTTTAGGTTTTAAGGTTTAGAGTTATTGGGATTAATGCTTAGTTTCAGGGTTTAATTTTTGGTTTTAGGGTTTTGTTGTATTCATGTTTAGGGTTTTAGGTTTTAGTTTTTTGGGTTTTTGTTTTAGGTTTTAGTGTTTAGAATTTTGGGGTTTAATATTTAGTTTTAGGGATTAGGGTTTTAGTGTATTAAAGATTTGGGTTTTAGTTTTTAGGGTTTAGGGTTTTGTTTTTAGGTTTTAGTGTTTAGAGTATTAGGACTTAGGGTTTAGTGTATTAAAAATTAGGGTTTAAGAATTAGTTTTTAGGATTTAGGGATTAGGGTTTTGGTTTTAGGTTTTAAGGTTTAGAGTTTTTGGGTTTAATGCTTAGTTTTAGGGTTTAATTTTATGTTTCAGGGTTTTGTTGTATTCAAGTTTAGTGTTTTAGGTTTTAGTTTTTAGGGTTTTTGTTTTGGATTTTAGGGTTTAGAATTTTAGGGTTTAATGTTTAGTTTTAGGTATTAGGGTTTTAGTGTATTAAAGATTAGGATTTTAGTTTTTAGGGTTTAGGGTTTTGTTTTTAGGTTTTAGTGTTTAGAGTATTAGGACTTAGGGTTTTGTGTATTAAAAATTAGGGTTTATGATTTAGTTTTTAGGATTTAGGGTTTAGGGTTTTGGTTTTAGGTTTTAGGGTTTAAAGTTTTTGGGTTTAATGCTTAGTTTTAGTGTTTAATTTTAGGTTTTAGGGTTTTGTTATATTCAAGTTTAGGGTTTTATGTTTTAGTATTTAGGGTTTTGGTTTTAGGTTTTAGGGTTTTGGTTTTAGGTTTTAGGGTTTAGAATTTTAGGGTTAATGTTTAGTTTTAGGGTTTATGGTTTTAGTGTATTAAAGAGTAGGGTTTTAGTTTTTAGGGTTTAGGGTTTTGTTTTTAGGTTTTAGTGTTTAGAGTATTAGGACTTAGGGTTTAGTGTATCAAAATTTAGGGTTTAAGATTTAGTTTTTAGGATTAGGGTTTAGGGTTTCGGTTTTAGGTTTTAGGGTTTAGAGTTTTTGGGTTTAATGCTTAGTTGAAGGGTTTACTTTTAGGGTTTAAGGTTTCAAGTGATTCAAGTTTAGTGTATTATGTTTTTGTTTTTAGCGTTTAGGGTTCAGGTTTTTTTAGGTTTTAGGGTTTAAAATTTTAGGATTTAATGTTTAGTTTTA
Organism: Euphrasia confusa; assembly: GCA_954870475.1. Lineage (NCBI taxonomy): Eukaryota > Viridiplantae > Streptophyta > Magnoliopsida > Lamiales > Orobanchaceae > Euphrasia > Euphrasia confusa. The sequence goes on from OX940956.1 coordinate 22,871,674, forward strand.
GGGTTTAGGGTTTATGGTTTAGGGTTCTAGTTTAGGGTTTTAGTGTATTAAAGATTAGGGTTTTAGATTTTAGGTTTTAGGGTTTGTTTTATGTTTTAGTGTTTATAGTATTAGGATTTAGGGTTTAAGGAATTAAAGTTTAGGTTTTAGATTTAGTTTTTAGGGTTTAGGATTTTTGTTTTCAATTTTAGAGATTGAGTTTTTGGCTTTTGTTTAAGGTTTAGGGTTTAGGGTTTTAGTGTATTCAAGTTTAGGGTTTTAGATTTTAGTTTTTAGGGTTTTGGTTTTAGGTTTTAGGGTTTAATGTTTAGTTTTAGGGTTTAGTGTTTTAGTGTATTAAAGATTAGGGTTTTAGTTTTTAGCGTTTAGGGTTTAGAGTTTTGTTTTTAAGTTTTAGTGTTTAGATTATTAGGACTTAGGGTTTAGTGTATTAAAATTTAGGGTTTAAGATTTAGTTTTATAGATTTAGGGTTTAGGGTTTGGGTTTTAGGTTTTAGGGTTTAGAGTTTTTGGGTTTAATGCTTAGTTTTAGGGTTTAATTTTAGGTTTTAGGGTTTAGAATTTTAGGGTTTAATGTTTAGTTTTAGGTATTAGGGTTTTAGTGTATTAAAGATTAGGGTTTTAGTTTTTAGGGTTTAGGGTTTTGTTTTTAGGTTTTAGTGTTTAGAGTATTAGGACTTAGGGTTTTGTGTATTAAAAATTAGGGTTTATGATTTAGTTTTTAGGATTTAGGGTTTGGGGTTTTGTTTTAGGTTTTAGGGTTTAAAGTTTTTGGGTTTAATGCTTAGTTTTAGGGTTTAATTTTAGGTTTTAGGGTTTTGTTGTATTCAAGTTTAGGGTTTTAAGTTTTAGTTTTTAGGGTTTTGGTTTTAGGTTTTAGTTTTTAGGGTTTTTGTTTTGGGTTTTAGGGTTTAGAATTTTAGGGTTTAATGTTTAGTTTTAGGTATTAGGGTTTTAGTGTATTAAAGATTAAGGTTTTAGTTTTTAGGGTTTAGGGTTTTGTTTTTAGGTTTTAGTGTTTAGAGTATTAGGACTTAGGGTTTAGTGTATTAAAAATTAGGGTTTAAGAATTTGTTTTTAGGATTTAGGGATTAGGGTTTTGGTTTTAGGTTTTAAGGTTTAGAGTTTTTGAATTTAATGCTTAGTTTTAGGGTTTAATTTTATGTTTCAGGGTTTTGTTGTATTCAAGTTTAGTGTTTTAGGTTTTAGTTTTAGGGTTTTTGTTTTAGGTTTTTGGGTTTAGAATTTTAGGGTTTAATGTTTAGTTTTAGGTATTAGGGTTTTAGTGTATTAAAGATTAGGGTTTTAGTTTTTAGGGTTTAGGGTTTTGTTTTTAGGTTTTAGTGTTTAGAGTATTAGGACTTAGGGTTTTGTGTATTAAAAATTAGGGTTTATGATTTAGTTTTTAGGATTTAGGGTTTAGGGTTTTGTTTTAGGTTTTAGGGTTTAAAGTTTTTGGGTTTAATGCTTAGTTTTAGGGTTTAATTTTAGGTTTTAGGGTTTTGTTGTATTCAAGTTTAGGGTTTTAAGTTTTAGTTTTTAGGGTTTTGGTTTTAGGTTTTAGGGTTTTAGGTTTTAGGGTTTTGGTTTTAGATTTTAGGGTTTAGAATTTTAGGGTTAATGTTTAGTTTTAGGGTTTATGGTTTTAGTGTATTAAAGATTTGGGTTTTAGTTTTTAGGGTTTAGGGTTTTGTTTTTAGGTTTTAGTGTTTAGAGTATTAGGACTTAGAGTTTAGTGTATTAAAAATTAGGGTTTAAGAATTAGTTTTTAGGATTTAGGGATTAGGGTTTTGGTTTTAGGTTTTAAGGTTTAGAGTTTTTGGGTTTAATGCTTAGTTTTAGGGTTTAATTTTATGTTTCAGGGTTTTGTTGTATTCAAGTTTAGTGTTTTAGGTTTTAGTTTTTAGGGTTTTTGTTTTGGGTTTTAGGGTTTAGAATTTTAGGGTTTAATGTTTAGTTTTAGGTATTAGGGTTTTAGTGTATTAAAGATTAGGGTTTTAGTTTTTAGGGTTTAGGGTTTTGTTTTTAGGTTTTAGTGTTTAGAGTATTAGGACTTAGGGTTTTGTGTATTAAAAATTAGGGTTTATGATTTAGTTTTTAGGATTTAGGGTTTAGGGTTTTGGTTTTAGGTTTTAGGGTTTAAAGTTTTTGGGTTTAATGCTTAGTTTTAGGGTTTAATTTTAGGTTTTAGGGTTTTGTTGTATTCAAGTTTAGGGTTTTATGTTTTGCTTTTTAGGGTTTTGGTTTTAGGTTTTAGGGTTTTGGTTTTAGGTTTTAGGGTTTAGAATTTTAGGGTTAATGTTTAGTTTTAGGGTTTATGGTTTTAGTGTATTAAAGAATAGGGTTTTAGTTTTTAGGGTTTAGGGTTTTGTTTTTAGGTTTTAGTGTATAGAGTATTAGGACTTAGGGTTTAGTGTATTAAAATTTAGGGTTTAAGATTTAGTTTTTAGGATTAGGGTTTAGGGTTTCGGTTTTAGGTTTTAGGGTTTAGAGTTTTTGGGTTTAATGCTTAGTTAAAGGGTTTAATTTTAGGGTTTAGGGTTTCAAGTGATTCAAGTTTAGTGTATTAGGTTTTAGTTTTTAGCGTTTAGGGTTCAGGTTTTTTTAGGTTTTAGGGTTTAAAATTTTAGGATTTAATGTTTAGTTTTAGGGTTTAGGGTTTATGGTTTAGGGTTCTAGTTTTAGGGTTTTAGTGTATTAAAGATTAGGGTTTTAGATTTTAGGTTTTAGGGTTTGTTTTTATGTTTTAGTATTTATAGTATTAGGATTTAGTGTTTAAGGTATTAAAGTTTAGGTTTTAGATTTAGTTTTTAGGGTTTAGGATTTTTGTTTTCAATTTTAGAGATTGAGTTTTTGGCTTTTGTTTAAGGTTTAGGGTTTAGGGTTTTAGTGTATTCAAGTTTAGGGTTTTAGATTTTAGTTTTTAGGGTTTTGGTTTTAGGTTTTAGGGTTTAATGTTTAGTTTTAGGGTTTAGTGTTTTAGTGTATTAAAGATTAGGGTTTTAGTTTTTAGCGTTTAGGGTTTAGAGTTTTGTTTTTAAGTTTTAGTGTTTAGATTATTAGGACTTAGGGTTTAGTGTATTAAAATTTAGGGTTTAAGATTTAGTTTTATAGATTTAGGGTTTAGGGTTTTGGTTTTAGGTTTTAGGGTTTAGAGTTTTTGGGTTTAATGCTTAGTTTTAGGGTTTAATTTTAGGTTTTAGGGTTTAGAATTTTAGCGTTTAATGTTTAGTTTTAGGTATTAGGGTTTTAGTGTATTAAAGCTTAGGGTTTTAGTTTTTAGGGTTTAGGGTTTTGTTTTTAGGTTTTAGTGTTTAGAGTATTAGGACTTAGGGTTTTGTGTATTAAAAATTAGGGTTTATGATTTAGTTTTTAGGATTTAGGGTTTAGGGTTTTGGTTTTACGTTTTAGGGTTTAAAGTTTTTGGGTTTAATGCTTAGTTTTAGGGTTTAATTTTAGGTTTTAGGGTTTAATTTTAAGTTTTAGTTTTTAGGGTTTTGGTTTTAGGTTTTAGGGTTTTGGTTTTAGATTTTAGGGTTTAGAATTTTAGGGTTAATGTTTAGTTTTAGGGTTTATGGTTTTAGTGTATTAAAGATTTGGGTTTTAGTTTTTAGGGTTTAGGGTTTTGTTTTTAGGTTTTAGTGTTTAGAGTATTAGGACTTAGGGTTTAGTGTATAAAAAATTAGGGTTTAAGAATTAGTTTTTAGGATTTAGGGATTAGGGTTTTGGTTTTAGGTTTTAAGGTTTAGAGTTTTTGGGTTTAATGCTTAGTTTTAGGGTTTAATTTTATGTTTCAGGGTTTTGTTGTATTCAAGTTTAGTGTTTTAGGTTTTAGTTTTTAGGGTTTTTGTTTTGGGTTTTAGGGTTTAGAATTTTAGGGTTTAATGTTTAGTTTTAGGTATTAGGGTTTTAGTGTATTAAAGATTAGGGTTTTAGTTTTTAGGGTTTAGGGTTTTGTTTTTAGGTTTTAGTGTTTAGAGTATTAGGACTTAGGGTTTTGTGTATTAAAAATTAGGGTTTATGATTTAGTTTTTAGGATTTAGGGTTTAGGGTTTTGGTTTTAGGTTTTAGGGTTTAAAGTTTTTGGGTTTAATGCTTAGTTTTAGGGTTTAATTTTAGGTTTTAGGGTTTTGTTGTATTCAATTTTAGGGTTTTAAGTTTTAGTTTTTAGGGTTTTGGTTTTAGGTTTTAGGGTTTTGGTTTTAGGTTTTAGGGTTTAGAATTTTAGGGTTAATGTTTAGTTTTAGGGTTTATGGTTTTAGTGTATTAAAGATTAGGGTTTTAGTTTTTAGGGTTTAGGGTTTTGTTTTTAGGTTTAAGTGTTTAGAGTATTAGGACTTAGGGTTTAGTGTATCAAAATTTAGGGTTTAAGATTTAGTTTTTAAGATTAGGGTTTAGGGTTTCGGTTTTAGGTTTTAGGGTTTAGAGTTTTGGGGTTTAATGCTTAGTTGAAGGGTTTAATTTTAGGGTTTAGGGTTTCAAGTGATTCAAGTTTAGTGTATTAGGTTTTAGTTTTTAGCGTTTAGGGTTCAGGTTTTTTTAGGTTTTAGGGTTTAAAATTTTAGGATTTAATGTTTAGTTTTAGGGTTTAGGGTTTATGGTTTAGGGTTCTAGTTTTAGGGTTTTAGTGTATTAAAGATTAGGGTTTTAGATTTTAGGTTTTAGGGTTTGTTTTTATGTTTTAGTGTTTATAGTATTAGGATTTAGGGTTTAAGGTATTAAAGTTTAGGTTTTAGATTTAGTTTTTAGGGTTTAGGATTTTTGTTTTCAATTTTAGAGATTGAGTTTTTGGCTTTTGTTTAAGGTTTAGGGTTTAGGGTTTTAGTGTATTCAAGTTTAGGGTTTTAGATTTTAGTTTTTAGGGTTTTGGTTTTAGGTTTTAGGGTTTAATGTTTAGTTTTAGGGTTTAGTGTTTTAGTGTATTAAAGATTAGGGTTTTAGTTTTTAGCGTTTAGGGTTTAGAGTTTTGTTTTTAAGTTTTAGTGTTTAGATTATTAGGACTTAGGGTTTAGTGTATTAAAATTTAGGGTTTAAGATTTAGTTTTATAGATTTAGGGTTTAGGGTTTTGGTTTTAGGTTTTAGGGTTTAGAGTTTTTGGGTTTAATGCTTAGTTTTAGGGTTTAATTTTAGGTTTTAGGGTTTAGAATTTTAGCGTTTAATGTTTAGTTTTAGGTATTAGGGTTTTAGTGTATTAAAGATTAGGGTTTTAGTTTTTAGGGTTTAGGGTTTTGTTTTTAGGTTTTAGTGTTTAGAGTAATAGGACTTAGGGTTTAGTGTATTAAAAATTAGGTTTATGATTTAGTTTTTAGGATTTAGGGTTTAGGATTTAATGTTTAGTTTTAGGGTTTAGGGTTTATGGTTTAGGGTTCTAGTTTTAGGGTTTTAGTGTATTAAAGATTAGGGTTTTAGATTTTAGGTTTTAGGGTTTGTTTTTATGTTTTAGTGTTTATAGTATTAGGATTTAGTGTTTAAGGTATTAAAGTTTAGGTTTTAGATTTAGTTTTTAGGGTTTAGGATTTTTGTTTTCAATTTTAGAGATTGAGTTTTTGGCTTTTGTTTAAGGTTTAGGGTTTAGGGTTTTAGTGTATTCAAGTTTAGGGTTTTAGATTTTAGTTTTTAGGGTTTTGGTTTTAGGTTTTAGGGTTTAATGTTTAGTTTTAGGGTTTAGTGTTTTAGTGTATTAAAGATTAGGGTTTTAGTTTTTAGCGTTTAGGGTTTAGAGTTTTGTTTTTAAGTTTTAGTGTTTAGATTATTAGGACTTAGGGTTTAGTGTATTAAAATTTAGGGTTTAAGATTTAGTTTTATAGATTTAGGGTTTAGGGTTTTGGTTTTAGGTTTTAGGGTTTAGAGTTTTTGGGTTTAATGCTTAGTTTTAGGGTTTAATTTTAGGTTTTAGGGTTTAGAATTTTAGGGTTTAATGATTAGTTTTAGGTATTAGGGTTTTAGTGTATTAAAGATTAGGGTTTTAGTTTTTAGGGTTTAGGGTTTTGTTTTTAGGTTTTAGTGTTTAGAGTATTAGGACTTAGGATTTAGTGTATTAAAAATTAGGGTTTATGATTTAGTTTTTAGGATTTAGGGTTTAGGGTTTTGGTTTTAGGTTTTAGGTTTAAAGTTTTTGGGTTTAATGCTTAGTTTTAGGGTTTAATTTTTGGTTTTAGGGTTTAGAATTTTAGGGTTTAATGTTTAGTTTTAGGTATTAGGGTTTTAGTGTATTAAAGATTAGGATTTTAGTTTTAGGGTTTAGGGTTTTGTTTTTAGGTTTTAGTGTTTAGAGTATTAGGACTTAGGGTTTATTGTATTAAAAATTAGAGTTTATGATTTAGTTTTTAGGATTTAGGGTTTAGGGTTTTGGTTTTAGGTTTTAGGGTTTAAAGTTTTTGGGTTTAATGCTTACTTTTAGGGTTTAATTTTAGGTTTTAGGGTTTTGTTGTATTCAAGTTTAGGGTTTTAAGTTTTAGTTTTTAGGGTTTTGGTTTTAGGTTTTAGGGTTTTGATTTTAGGTTTTAGGGTTTAGAATTTTAGTGTTAATATTTAGTTTTAGGGTTTATGGTTTTAGTGTATTAAAGATTAGGGTTTTAGTTTTTAGGGTTTTGTTTTTAGGTTTTAGTGTTTAGAGTATTAGGACTTAGGGTTTATGTATTAAAATTTAGGGTTTAAGATTTAGTTTATAGAATTAGGGTTTAGGGTTTCAGTTTTAGGTTTTATGGTTTAGAGTTTTTGGGTTTAATGCTTAGTTTTAGGGTTTAAATTTAGGGTTTAGGGTTTCAAGTGATTCAAGTTTAGTGTATTAGGTTTTAGTTTTTAGCGTTTAGGGTTCAGGTTTTTTTAGGTTTTAGGGTTTGGAATTTTAGGGTTTAATGTTTAGTTTTATGGTTTAGGGTTTTAGTGTATTAAAGATAAGGGTTTTAGTTTTTAGGGTTTAGGGTTTTGTTTTTAGGTTTTAGTGTTTAGAGTATTAGGACTTAGGGTTTGGTGTATTAAAAATTAGGGTTTAAGAATTAGTTTTTAGGATTTAGGGATTAGGGTTTTGGTTTTAGGTTTTAAGGTTTAGAGTTTTTGGGTTTAATGCTTAGTTTTAGGGTTTAATTTTATGTTTCAGGGTTTTGTTGTATTCAAGTTTAGTGTTTTAGGTTTTAGTTTTTAGGGTTTTTGTTTTGGGTTTTAGGGTTTAGAATTTTAGGGTTTAATGTTTAGTTTTAGGTATTAGGGTTTTAGTGTATTAAAGATTAGGGTTTTAGTTTTTAGGGTTTAGGGTTTTGTTTTTAGGTTTTAGTGTTTAGAGTATTAGGACTTAGGGTTTTGTGTATTAAAAATTAGGGTTTATGATTTAGTTTTTAGGATTTAGGGTTTAGGGTTTTGGTTTTAGGTTTTAGGGTTTAAAGTTTTTGGGTTTAATGCTTAGTTTTAGGGTTTAATTTTAGGTTTTATGGTTTTGTTGTATTCAAGTTTAGGGTTTTAAGTTTTAGTTTTTAGGGTTTTGGTTTTAGGTTTTAGGGTTTTGGTTTTAGGTTTTAGGGTTTAGAATTTTAGGGTTAATGTTTAGTTTTAGGGTTTATGGTTTTAGTGTATTAAAGATTAGGGTTTTAATTTTTAGGGTTTAGGGTTTTGTTTTTAGGTTTTAGTGTTTAGAGTATTAGGACTTAGGGTTTAGTGTATCAAAATTTAGGGTTTAAGATTTAGTTTTTAAGATTAGGGTTTAGGGTTTCGGTTTTAGGTTTTAGGGTTTAGAGTTTTGGGGTTTAATGCTTAGTTGAAGGGTTTAATTTTAGGGTTTAGGGTTTCAAGTGATTCAAGTTTAGTGTATTAGGTTTTAGTTTTTAGCGTTTAGGGTTCAGGTTTTTTTAGGTTTTAGGGTTTAAAATTTTAGGATTTAATGTTTAGTTTTAGGGTTTAGGGTTTATGGTTTAGGGTTCTAGATTTAGGGTTTTAGTGTATTAAAGATTAGGGTTTTAGATTTTAGGTTTTAGGGTTTGTTTTTATGTTTTAGTGTTTATAGTATTAGGATTTAGGGTTTAAGGTATTAAAGTTTAGGTTTTAGATTTAGTTTTTAGGGTTTAGGATTTTTGTTTTCAATTTTAGAGATTGAGTTTTTGGCTTTTGTTTAAGGTTTAGGGTTTAGGGTTTTAGTGTATTCAAGTTTAGGGTTTTAGATTTTAGTTTTTAGGGTTTTGGTTTTAGGTTTTAGGGTTTAATGTTTAGTTTTAGGGTTTAGTGTTTTAGTGTATTAAAGATTAGGGTTTTAGTTTTTAGCGTTTAGGGTTTAGAGTTTTGTTTTTAAGTTTTAGTGTTTAGATTATTAGGACTTAGGGTTTAGTGTATTAAAATTTAGGGTTTAAGATTTAGTTTTATAGATTTAGGGTTTAGGGTTTTGGTTTTAGGTTTTAGGGTTTAGAGTTTTTGGGTTTAATGCTTAGTTTTAGGGTTTAATTTTAGGTTTTAGGGTTTAGAATTTTAGGGTTTAATGATTAGTTTTAGGTATTAGGGTTTTAGTGTATTAAAGATTAGGGTTTTAGTTTTTAGGGTTTAGGGTTTTGTTTTTAGGTTTTAGTGTTTAGAGTATTAGGACTTAGGTAAGTTTTAGTTTTTAGGGTTTTGGTTTTAGGTTTTAGGGTTTTGGTTTTAGGTTTTAGGGTTTAGAATTTTAGGGTTAATGTTTAGTTTTAGGGTTTATGGTTTTAGTGTATTAAAGATTAGGGTTTTAGTTTTTAGGGTTTAGGGTTTTGTTTTTAGGTTTTAGTGTTCATAGTATTAGGACTTAGGGTTTAGTGTATTAAAATTTAGGGTTTAAGATTTAGTTTTTAGGATTAGGGTTTAGGGTTTTGGTTTTAGGTTTTAGGGTTTAGAGTTTTTGGGTTTAATGCTTAGTTTTAAGGTTTAAATTTAGGGTTTAGGGTTTCAAGTGATTCAAGTTTAGTGTATTAGGTTTTAGTTTTTAGCGTTTAGGGTTCAGGTTTTTTTAGGTTTTAGGGTTTGGAATTTTAGGGTTTAATGTTTAGTTTTATGGTTTAGGGTTTTAGTGTATTAAAGATAAATGTTTTAGTTTTTAAGGTTTAGGGTTTTGTTTTTAGGTTTTAGTGTTTAGAGTATTAGGACTTAGGGTTTGGTGTATTAAAAATTAGGGTTTAAGATTTAGTTTTTAGGATTTAGGGTTTAGGGTTTTGTTTTAGGTTTTAGGGTTTAGAGTTTTTGGGTTTAATACTTAGTTTCAGGGTTTAATTTTAGGTTTTAGGGTTTTGTTGTATTCATGTTTGGGGTTTTAGGTTTTAGTTTTTAGGGTTTTTGTTTTAGGTTTTAGTGTTTAGAATTTTGGGTTTTAATATTTAGTTTTAGGGATTAGGGTTTTAGTGTATTAAAGATTACGGTTTTAGTTTTTAGGGTTTAGGGTTTTGTTTTTAGGTTTTGATGTTTAGAGTATTAGGACTTAGGGTTTAGTGTATTAAAAATTAGGGTTTAAGAATTAGTTTTTAGGATTTAAGGATTAGGGTTTTGGTTTTAGGTTTTAAGGTTTAGAGTTATTGGGATTAATGCTTAGTTTCAGGGTTTAATTTTTGGTTTTAGGGTTTTGTTGTATTCATGTTTAGGGTTTTAGGTTTTAGTTTTTAGGGTTTTGGTTTTAGGTTTTAGGGTTTTGGTTTTAGGTTTTAGGGTTTAGAATTTTAGGGTTAATGTTTAGTTTTAGGGTTTATGGTTTTAGTGTATTAAAGATTAGGGTTTTAGTTTTTAGGGTTTAGGGTTTTGTTTTTAGGTTTTAGTGTTTAGAGTATTAGGACTTAGGGTTTAGTGTATCAAAATTTAGGGTTTAAGATTTAGTTTTTAAGATTAGGGTTTAGGGTTTCGGTTTTAGGTTTTAGGGTTTAGAGTTTTGGGGTTTAATGCTTAGTTGAAGGGTTTAATTTTAGGGTTTAGGGTTTCAAGTGATTCAAGTTTAGTGTATTAGGTTTTAGTTTTTAGCGTTTAGGGTTCAGGTTTTTTTAGGTTTTAGGGTTTAAAATTTTAGGATTTAATGTTTAGTTTTAGGGTTTAGGGTTTATGGTTTAGGGTTCTAGATTTAGGGTTTTAGTGTATTAAAGATTAGGGTTTTAGATTTTAGGTTTTAGGGTTTGTTTTTATGTTTTAGTGTTTATAGTATTAGGATTTAGGGTTTAAGGTATTAAAGTTTAGGTTTTAGATTTAGTTTTTAGGGTTTAGGATTTTTGTTTTCAATTTTAGAGATTGAGTTTTTGGCTTTTGTTTAAGGTTTAGGGTTTAGGGTTTTAGTGTATTCAAGTTTAGGGTTTTAGATTTTAGTTTTTAGGGTTTTGGTTTTAGGTTTTAGGGTTTAATGTTTAGTTTTAGGGTTTAGTGTTTTAGTGTATTAAAGATTAGGGTTTTAGTTTTTAGCGTTTAGGGTTTAGAGTTTTGTTTTTAAGTTTTAGTGTTTAGATTATTAGGACTTAGGGTTTAGTGTATTAAAATTTAGGGTTTAAGATTTAGTTTTATAGATTTAGGGTTTAGGGTTTTGGTTTTAGGTTTTAGGGTTTAGAGTTTTTGGGTTTAATGCTTAGTTTTAGGGTTTAATTTTAGGTTTTAGGGTTTAGAATTTTAGGGTTTAATGTTTAGTTTTAGGTATTAGGGTTTTAGTGTATTAAAGATTAGGGTTTTAGTTTTTAGGGTTTAGGGTTTTGTTTTTAGGTTTTAGTGTTTAGAGTATTAGGACTTAGGGTTTTGTGTATTAAAAATTAGGGTTTATGATTTAGTTTTTAGGATTTAGGGTTTGGGGTTTTGTTTTAGGTTTTAGGGTTTAAAGTTTTTGGGTTTAATGCTTAGTTTTAGGGTTTAATTTTAGGTTTTAGGGTTTTGTTGTATTCAAGTTTAGGGTTTTAAGTTTTAGTTTTTAGGGTTTTGGTTTTAGGTTTTAGGGTTTTGGTTTTAGATTTTAGGGTTTAGAATTTTAGGGTTAATGTTTAGTTTTAGGGTTTATGGTTTTAGTGTATTAAAGATTTGGGTTTTAGTTTTTAGGGTTTAGGGTTTTGTTTTTAGGTTTTCGTGTTTAGAGTATTAGGACTTAGGGTTTAGTGTATTAAAAATTAGGGTTTAAGAATTAGTTTTTAGGATTTAGGGATTAGAGTTTTGGTTTTATGTTTTAAGGTTTAGAGTTTTTGGGTTTAATGCTTAGTTTTAGGGTTTAATTTTATGTTTCAGGGTTTTGTTGTATTCAAGTTTAGTGTTTTAGGTTTTAGTTTTTAGGGTTTTTGTTTAGGGTTTTAGGGTTTAGAATTTTAGGGTTTAATGTTTAGTTTTAGGTATTAGGGTTTTAGTTTATTAAAGATTAGGGTTTTAGTTTTTAGGGTTTAGGGTTTTGTTTTTAGGTTTTAGTGTTTAGAGTATTAGGACTTAGGGTTTTGTGTATTAAAAATTAGGGTTTATGATTTAGTTTTTAGGATTTAGGGTTTAGGGTTTTGGTTTTAGGTTTTAGGGTTTAAAGTTTTTGGGTTTAATGCTTAGTTTTAGGGTTTAATTTTAGGTTTTAGGGTTTTGTTGTATTCAAGTTTAGGGTTTTATGTTTTAGTTTTTAGGGTTTTGGTTTTAGGTTTTAGGGTTTTGGTTTTAGGTTTTAGGGTTTAGAATTTTAGGGTTAATGTTTAGTTTTGGGTTTATGGTTTTAGTGTATTAAAGATTAGGGTTTTAGTTTTTAGGGTTTAGGGATTTGTTTTTAGGTTTTAGTGTTTAGAGTATTAGGACTTAGGGTTTAGTGTATTAAAATTTAGGGTTTAAGATTTAGTTTTTAGGATTAGGGTTTAGGGTTTCGGTTTTAGGTTTTAGGGTTTAGAGTTTTTTGGGTTTAATGCTTAGTTGAAGGGTTTAATTTTAGGGTTTAGGGTTTCAAGTGATTCAAGTTTAGTGTATTAGGTTTTAGTTTTTAGCGTTTAGGGTTCAGGTTTTTTTAGGTTTTAGGGTTTAAAATTTTAGGATTTAATGTTTAGTTTTAGGGTTTAGGGTTTATGGTTTAGGGTTCTAGTTTTAGGGTTTTAGTGTATTAAAGATTAGGGTTTTAGATTTTAGGTTTTAGGGTTTGTTTTTATGTTTTAGTGTTTATAGTATTAGGATTTAGTGTTTAAGGTTATAAAGTTTAGGTTTTAGATTTAGTTTTTAGGGTTTAGGATTTTTGTTTTCAATTTTAGAGATTGAGTTTTTGGCTTTTGTTTAAGGTTTAGGGTTTAGGGTTTTAGTGTATTCAAGTTTAGGGTTTTAGATTTTAGTTTTTAGGGTTTTGGTTTTAGGTTTTAGGGTTTAATGTTTAGTTTTAGGGTTTAGTGTTTTAGTGTATTAAAGATTAGGGTTTTAGTTTTTAGCGTTTAGGGTTTAGAGTTTTGTTTTTAAGTTTTAGTGTTTAGATTATTAGGACTTAGGGTTTAGTGTATTAAAATTTAGGGTTTAAGATTTAGTTTTATAGATTTAGGGTTTAGGGTTTTGGTTTTAGGTTTTAGGGTTTAGAGTTTTTGGGTTTAATGCTTAGTTTTAGGGTTTAATTTTAGGTTTTAGGGTTTAGAATTTTAGCGTTTAATGTTTAGTTTTAGGTATTAGGGTTTTAGTGTATTAAAGATTAGGGTTTTAGTTTTTAGGGTTTAGGGTTTTGTTTTTAGGTTTTAGTGTTTAGAGTAATAGGACTTAGGGTTTAGTGTATTAAAAATTAGGGTTTATGATTTAGTTTTTAGGATTTAGGGTTTAGGGTTTTGGTTTTAGGTTTAATGGTTTAAAGTTTTTGGGTTTAATGCTTAGTTTTAGGGTTTAATTTTAGGTTTTAGGGTTTTGTTGTATTCAAGTTTAGGGTTTTAAGTTTTAGTTTTTAGGGTTTTGGTTTTAGGTTTTAGGGTTTTGGTTTAAGGTTTTAGGGTTTAGAATTTTAGGGTTAATGTTTAGTTTTAGGGTTTATGGTTTTAGTGTATTAAAGATTAGGGTTTTAGTTTTTAGGGTTTAGGGTTTTTTTTTAGGTTTTAGTGTTTAGAGTATTAGGACTTAGGGTTTAGTGTATTAAAATTTAGGGTTTAAGATTTAGTTTTTAGGATTAGGGTTTAGGGTTTCGGTTTTAGGTTTTAGGGTTTAGAGTTTTTGGGTTTAATGCTTAGTTTTAAGGTTTAAATTTAGGGTTTAGGGTTTCAAGTGATTCAAGTTTAGTGTATTAGGTTTTAGTTTTTAGCGTTTAGGGTTCAGGTTTTTTTAGGTTTTAGGGTTTGGAATTTTAGGGTTTAATGTTTAGTTTTATGGTTTAGGGTTTTAGTGTATTAAAGATAAATGTTTTAGTTTTTAAGGTTTAGGGTTTTGTTTTTAGGTTTTAGTGTTTAGAGTATTAGGACTTAGGGTTTGGTGTATTAAAAATTAGGGTTTAAGATTTAGTTTTTAGGATTTAGGGTTTAGGGTTTTGTTTTAGGTTTTAGTGTTTAGAGTTTTTGGGTTTAATACTTAGTTTCAGGGTTTAATTTTAGGTTTTAGGGTTTTGTTGTATTCATGTTTGGGGTTTTAGGTTTTAGTTTTTAGGGTTTTTGTTTTAGGTTTTAGTGTTTAGAATTTTGGGGTTTAATATTTAGTTTTAGGGATTAGGGTTTTAGTGTATTAAAGATTAGGGTTTTAGTTTTTAGGGTTTAGGGTTTTGTTTTTAGGTTTTGATGTTTAGAGTATTAGGACTTAGGGTTTAGTGTATTAAAAATTAGGGTTTAAGAATTAGTTTTTAGGATTTAAGGATTAGGGTTTTGGTTTTAGGTTTTAAGGTTTAGAGTTATTGGGATTAATGCTTAGTTTCAGGGTTTAATTTTTGGTTTTAGGGTTTAGGGTTTTAGTGTATTAAAGATTTGGGTTTTAGTTTTTAGGGTTTAGGGTTTTGTTTTTAGGTTTTAGTGTTTAGAGTATTAGGACTTAGGGTTTAGTGTATTAAAAATTAGGGTTTAAGAATTAGTTTTTAGGATATAGGGATTAGAGTTTTGGTTTTATGTTTTAAGGTTTAGAGTTTTTGGGTTTAATGCTTAGTTTTAGGGTTTAATTTTATGTTTCAGGGTTTTGTTGTATTCAAGTTTAGTGTTTTAGGTTTTAGTTTTTAGGGTTTTTGTTTAGGGTTTTAGGGTTTAGAATTTTAGGGTTTAATGTTTAGTTTTAGGTATTAGGGTTTTAGTGTATTAAAGATTAGGGTTTTAGTTTTTAGGGTTTAGGGTTTTGTTTTTAGGTTTTAGTGTTTAGAGTATTAGGACTTAGGGTTTTGTGTATTAAAAATTAGGGTTTATGATTTAGTTTTTAGGATTTAGGGTTTAGGGTTTTGGTTTTAGGTTTTAGGGTTTAAAGTTTTTGGGTTTAATGCTTAGTTTTAGGGTTTAATTTTAGGTTTTAGGGTTTTGTTGTATTCAAGTTTAGGGTTTTATGTTTTAGTTTTTAGGGTTTTGGTTTTAGGTTTTAGGGTTTTGGTTTTAGGTTTTAGGGTTTAGAATTTTAGGGTTAATGTTTAGTTTTAGGGTTTATGGTTTTAGTGTATTAAAGATTAGGGTTTTAGTTTTTAGGGTTTAGGGTTTTGTTTTTAGGTTTTAGTGTTTAGAGTATTAGGACTTAGGGTTTAGTGTATCAAAATTTAGGGTTTAAGATTTAGTTTTTAAGATTAGGGTTTAGGGTTTCGGTTTTAGGTTTTAGGGTTTAGAGTTTTGGGGTTTAATGCTTAGTTGAAGGGTTTAATTTTAGGGTTTAGGGTTTCAAGTGATTCAAGTTTAGTGTATTAGGTTTTAGTTTTTAGCGTTTAGGGTTCAGGTTTTTTTAGGTTTTAGGGTTTAAAATTTTAGGATTTAATGTTTAGTTTTAGGGTTTAGGGTTTATGGTTTAGGGTTCTAGATTTAGGGTTTTAGTGTATTAAAGATTAGGGTTTTAGATTTTAGGTTTTAGGGTTTGTTTTTATGTTTTAGTGTTTATAGTATTAGGATTTAGGGTTTAAGGTATTAAAGTTTAGGTTTTAGATTTAGTTTTTAGGGTTTAGGATTTTTGTTTTCAATTTTAGAGATTGAGTTTTTGGCTTTTGTTTAAGGTTTAGGGTTTAGGGTTTTAGTGTATTCAAGTTTAGGGTTTTAGATTTTAGTTTTTAGGGTTTTGGTTTTAGGTTTTAGGGTTTAATGTTTAGTTTTAGGGTTTAGTGTTTTAGTGTATTAAAGATTAGGGTTTTAGTTTTTAGCGTTTAGGGTTTAGAGTTTTGTTTTTAAGTTTTAGTGTTTAGATTATTAGGACTTAGGGTTTAGTGTATTAAAATTTAGGGTTTAAGATTTAGTTTTATAGATTTAGGGTTTAGGGTTTTGGTTTTAGGTTTTAGGGTTTAGAGTTTTTGGGTTTAATGCTTAGTTTTAGGGTTTAATTTTAGGTTTTAGGGTTTAGAATTTTAGGGTTTAATGTTTAGTTTTAGGTATTAGGGTTTTAGTGTATTAAAGATTAGGGTTTTAGTTTTTAGGGTTTAGGGTTTTGTTTTTAGGTTTTAGTGTTTAGAGTATTAGGACTTAGGGTTTTGTGTATTAAAAATTAGGGTTTATGATTTAGTTTTTAGGATTTAGGGTTTGGGGTTTTGTTTTAGGTTTTAGGGTTTAAAGTTTTTGGGTTTAATGCTTAGTTTTAGGGTTTAATTTTAGGTTTTAGGGTTTTGTTGTATTCAAGTTTAGGGTTTTAAGTTTTAGTTTTTAGGGTTTTGGTTTTAGGTTTTAGGGTTTTGGTTTTAGATTTTAGGGTTTAGAATTTTAGGGTTAATGTTTAGTTTTAGGGTTTATGGTTTTAGTGTATTAAAGATTTGGGTTTTAGTTTTTAGGGTTTAGGGTTTTGTTTTTAGGTTTTCGTGTTTAGAGTATTAGGACTTAGGGTTTAGTGTATTAAAAATTAGGGTTTAAGAATTAGTTTTTAGGATTTAGGGATTAGAGTTTTGGTTTTATGTTTTAAGGTTTAGAGTTTTTGGGTTTAATGCTTAGTTTTAGGGTTTAATTTTATGTTTCAGGGTTTTGTTGTATTCAAGTTTAGTGTTTTAGGTTTTAGTTTTTAGGGTTTTTGTTTAGGGTTTTAGGGTTTAGAATTTTAGGGTTTAATGTTTAGTTTTAGGTATTAGGGTTTTAGTTTATTAAAGATTAGGGTTTTAGTTTTTAGGGTTTAGGGTTTTGTTTTTAGGTTTTAGTGTTTAGAGTATTAGGACTTAGGGTTTTGTGTATTAAAAATTAGGGTTTATGATTTAGTTTTTAGGATTTAGGGTTTAGGGTTTTGGTTTTAGGTTTTAGGGTTTAAAGTTTTTGGGTTTAATGCTTAGTTTTAGGGTTTAATTTTAGGTTTTAGGGTTTTGTTGTATTCAAGTTTAGGGTTTTAGGTTTTAGTTTTTAGGGTTTTGGTTTTAGGTTTTAGGGTTTTGGTTTTAGGTTTTAGGGTTTAGAATTTTAGGGTTAATGTTTAGTTTTGGGTTTATGGTTTTAGTGTATTAAAGATTAGGGTTTTAGTTTTTAGGGTTTAGGGATTTGTTTTTAGGTTTTAGTGTTTAGAGTATTAGGACTTAGGGTTTAGTGTATTAAAATTTAGGGTTTAAGATTTAGTTTTTAGGATTAGGGTTTAGGGTTTCGGTTTTAGGTTTTAGGGTTTAGAGTTTTTTGGGTTTAATGCTTAGTTGAAGGGTTTAATTTTAGGGTTTAGGGTTTCAAGTGATTCAAGTTTAGTGTATTAGGTTTTAGTTTTTAGCGTTTAGGGTTCAGGTTTTTTTAGGTTTTAGGGTTTAAAATTTTAGGATTTAATGTTTAGTTTTAGGGTTTAGGGTTTATGGTTTAGGGTTCTAGTTTTAGGGTTTTAGTGTATTAAAGATTAGGGTTTTAGATTTTAGGTTTTAGGGTTTGTTTTTATGTTTTAGTGTTTATAGTATTAGGATTTAGTGTTTAAGGTTATAAAGTTTAGGTTTTAGATTTAGTTTTTAGGGTTTAGGATTTTTGTTTTCAATTTTAGAGATTGAGTTTTTGGCTTTTGTTTAAGGTTTAGGGTTTAGGGTTTTAGTGTATTCAAGTTTAGGGTTTTAGATTTTAGTTTTTAGGGTTTTGGTTTTAGGTTTTAGGGTTTAATGTTTAGTTTTAGGGTTTAGTGTTTTAGTGTATTAAAGATTAGGGTTTTAGTTTTTAGCGTTTAGGGTTTAGAGTTTTGTTTTTAAGTTTTAGTGTTTAGATTATTAGGACTTAGGGTTTAGTGTATTAAAATTTAGGGTTTAAGATTTAGTTTTATAGATTTAGGGTTTAGGGTTTTGGTTTTAGGTTTTAGGGTTTAGAGTTTTTGGGTTTAATGCTTAGTTTTAGGGTTTAATTTTAGGTTTTAGGGTTTAGAATTTTAGCGTTTAATGTTTAGTTTTAGGTATTAGGGTTTTAGTGTATTAAAGATTAGGGTTTTAGTTTTTAGGGTTTAGGGTTTTGTTTTTAGGTTTTAGTGTTTAGAGTAATAGGACTTAGGGTTTAGTGTATTAAAAATTAGGGTTTATGATTTAGTTTTTAGGATTTAGGGTTTAGGGTTTTGGTTTTAGGTTTAATGGTTTAAAGTTTTTGGGTTTAATGCTTAGTTTTAGGGTTTAATTTTAGGTTTTAGGGTTTTGTTGTATTCAAGTTTAGGGTTTTAAGTTTTAGTTTTTAGGGTTTTGGTTTTAGGTTTTAGGGTTTTGGTTTAAGGTTTTAGGGTTTAGAATTTTAGGGTTAATGTTTAGTTTTAGGGTTTATGGTTTTAGTGTATTAAAGATTAGGGTTTTAGTTTTTAGGGTTTAGGGTTTTTTTTTAGGTTTTAGTGTTTAGAGTATTAGGACTTAGGGTTTAGTGTATTAAAATTTAGGGTTTAAGATTTAGTTTTTAGGATTAGGGTTTAGGGTTTCGGTTTTAGGTTTTAGGGTTTAGAGTTTTTGGGTTTAATGCTTAGTTTTAAGGTTTAAATTTAGGGTTTAGGGTTTCAAGTGATTCAAGTTTAGTGTATTAGGTTTTAGTTTTTAGCGTTTAGGGTTCAGGTTTTTTTAGGTTTTAGGGTTTGGAATTTTAGGGTTTAATGTTTAGTTTTATGGTTTAGGGTTTTAGTGTATTAAAGATAAATGTTTTAGTTTTTAAGGTTTAGGGTTTTGTTTTTAGGTTTTAGTGTTTAGAGTATTAGGACTTAGGGTTTGGTGTATTAAAAATTAGGGTTTAAGATTTAGTTTTTAGGATTTAGGGTTTAGGGTTTTGTTTTAGGTTTTAGTGTTTAGAGTTTTTGGGTTTAATACTTAGTTTCAGGGTTTAATTTTAGGTTTTAGGGTTTTGTTGTATTCATGTTTGGGGTTTTAGGTTTTAGTTTTTAGGGTTTTTGTTTTAGGTTTTAGTGTTTAGAATTTTGGGGTTTAATATTTAGTTTTAGGGATTAGGGTTTTAGTATATTAAAGATTAGGGTTTTAGTTTTTAGGGTTTAGGGTTTTGTTTTTAGGTTTTGATGTTTAGAGTATTAGGACTTAGGGTTTAGTGTATTAAAAATTAGGGTTTAAGAATTAGTTTTTAGGATTTAAGGATTAGGGTTTTGGTTTTAGGTTTTAAGGTTTAGAGTTATTGGGATTAATGCTTAGTTTC
Source organism: Euphrasia confusa (assembly GCA_954870475.1). Classification (NCBI taxonomy): domain Eukaryota; kingdom Viridiplantae; phylum Streptophyta; class Magnoliopsida; order Lamiales; family Orobanchaceae; genus Euphrasia; species Euphrasia confusa. The sequence continues at coordinate 22,890,250 of OX940956.1, forward strand.
AGGGTTTAATTTTTGGTTTTAGGGTTTAGGGTTTTAGTGTATTAAAGATTTGGGTTTTAGTTTTTAGGGTTTAGGGTTTTGTTTTTAGGTTTTAGTGTTTAGAGTATTAGGACTTAGGGTTTAGTGTATTAAAAATTAGGGTTTAAGAATTAGTTTTTAGGATATAGGGATTAGAGTTTTGGTTTTATGTTTTAAGGTTTAGAGTTTTTGGGTTTAATGCTTAGTTTTAGGGTTTAATTTTATGTTTCAGGGTTTTGTTGTATTCAAGTTTAGTGTTTTAGGTTTTAGTTTTTAGGGTTTTTGTTTAGGGTTTTAGGGTTTAGAATTTTAGGGTTTAATGTTTAGTTTTAGGTATTAGGGTTTTAGTGTATTAAAGATTAGGGTTTTAGTTTTTAGGGTTTAGGGTTTTGTTTTTAGGTTTTAGTGTTTAGAGTATTAGGACTTAGGGTTTTGTGTATTAAAAATTAGGGTTTATGATTTAGTTTTTAGGATTTAGGGTTTAGGGTTTTGGTTTTAGGTTTTAGGGTTTAAAGTTTTTGGGTTTAATGCTTAGTTTTAGGGTTTAATTTTAGGTTTTAGGGTTTTGTTGTATTCAAGTTTAGGGTTTTATGTTTTAGTTTTTAGGGTTTTGGTTTTAGGTTTTAGGGTTTTGGTTTTAGGTTTTAGGGTTTAGAATTTTAGGGTTAATGTTTAGTTTTAGGGTTTATGGTTTTAGTGTATTAAAGATTAGGGTTTTAGTTTTTAGGGTTTAGGGTTTTTTTTTAGGTTTTAGTGTTTAGAGTATTAGGACTTAGGGTTTAGTGTATTAAAATTTAGGGTTTAAGATTTAGTTTTTAGGATTAGGGTTTAGGGTTTCGGTTTTAGGTTTTAGGGTTTAGAGTTTTTGGGTTTAATGCTTAGTTGAAGGGTTTAATTTTAGGGTTTAGGGTTTCAAGTGATTCAAGTTTAGTGTATTAGGTTTTAGTTTTTAGCGTTTAGGGTTCAGGTTTTTTTAGGTTTTAGGGTTTAAAATTTTAGGATTTAATGTTTAGTTTTAGGGTTTAGGGTTTATGGTTTAGGGTTCTAGTTTTAGGGTTTTAGTGTATTAAAGATTAGGGTTTTAGATTTTAGGTTTTAGGGTTTGTTTTTATGTTTTAGTGTTTATAGTATTAGGATTTAGTGTTTAAGGTTATAAAGTTTAGGTTTTAGATTTAGTTTTTAGGGTTTAGGATTTTTGTTTTCAATTTTAGAGATTGAGTTTTTGGCTTTTGTTTAAGGTTTAGGGTTTAGGGTTTTAGTGTATTCAAGTTTAGGGTTTTAGATTTTAGTTTTTAGGGTTTTGGTTTTAGGTTTTAGGGTTTAATGTTTAGTTTTAGGGTTTAGTGTTTTAGTGTATTAAAGATTAGGGTTTTAGTTTTTAGCGTTTAGGGTTTAGAGTTTTGTTTTTAAGTTTTAGTGTTTAGATTATTAGGACTTAGGGTTTAGTGTATTAAAATTTAGGGTTTAAGATTTAGTTTTATAGATTTAGGGTTTAGGGTTTAGGGTTTTGGTTTCAGGTTTTAGGGTTTAGAGTTTTTGGGTTTAATGCTTAGTTTTAGGGTTTAATTTTAGGTTTTAGGGTTTAGAATTTTAGGGTTTAATGTTTAGTTTTAGGTATTAGGGTTTTAGTGTATTAAAGATTAGGGTTTTAGTTTTTAGGGTTTAGGGTTTTGTTTTTAGGTTTTAGTGTTTAGAGTATTAGGACTTAGGGTTTTGTGTATTAAAAATTAGGGTTTATGATTTAGTTTTAAGGATTTAGGGTTTGGGGTTTTGTTTTAGGTTTTAGGGTTTAAAGTTTTAGGGTTTAATGCTTAGTTTTAGGGTTTAATTTTAGGTTTTAGGGTTTCGTTGTATTCAAGTTTAGGGTTTTAAGTTTTAGTTTTTAGGGTTTTGGTTTTAGGTTTTAGGGTTTTGGTTTTAGATTTTAGGGTTTAGAATTTTAGGGTTAATGTTTAGTTTTAGGGTTTATGGTTTTAGTGTATTAAAGATTTGGGTTTTAGTTTTTAGGGTTTAGGGTTTTGTTTTTAGGTTTTAGTGTTTAGAGTATTAGGACTTAGGGTTTAGTGTATTAAAAATTAGGGTTTAAGAATTAGTTTTTAGGATTTAGGGATTAGAGTTTTGGTTTTAGGTTTTAAGGTTTAGAGTTTTTGGGTTTAATGCTTAGTTTTAGGGTTTAATTTTATGTTTCAGGGTTTTGTTGTATTCAAGTTTAGTGTTTTAGGTTTTAGTTTTTAGGGTTTTTGTTTTGGGTTTTAGGGTTTAGAATTTTAGGGTTTAATGTTTAGTTTTAGGTATTAGGGTTTTAGTGTATTAAAGATTAGGGTTTTAGTTTTTAGGGTTTAGGGTTTTGTTTTTAGGTTTTAGTGTTTAGAGTATTAGGACTTAGGGTTTTGTGTATTAAAAATTAGGGTTTATGATTTAGTTTTTAGGATTTAGGGTTTAGGGTTTTGGTTTTAGGTTTTAGGGTTTAAAGTTTTTGGGTTTAATGCTTAGTTTTAGGGTTTAATTTTAGGTTTTAGGGTTTTGTTGTATTCAAGTTTAGGGTTTTAAGTTTTAGTTTTTAGGGTTTTGGTTTTAGGTTTTAGGGTTTTGGTTTTAGGTTTTAGGGTTTTGGTTTTAGGTTTTAGGGTTTAGAATTTTAGGGTTAATGTTTAGTTTTAGGGTTTATGGTTTTAGTGTATTAAAGATTAGGGTTTTAGTTTTTAGGGTTTAGGGTTTTGTTTTTAGGTTTTAGTTTTTAGAATATTAGGACTTAGGGTTTAGTGTATTAAAATTTAGGGTTTAAGATTTAGTTTTTAGGATTAGGGTTTAGGGTTTCGGTTTTAGGTTTTAGGGTTTAGAGTTTTTGGGTTTAATGCTTAGTTGAAGGGTTTAATTTTAGGGTTTAGGGTTTCAAGTGATTCAAGTTTAGTGTATTAGGTTTTAGTTTTTAGCGTTTAGGGTTCAGTTTTTTTTAGGTTTTAGGGTTTAAAATTTTAGGATTTAATGTTTAGTTTTAGGGTTTAGGGTTTATGGTTTAGGGTTCTAGTTTTAGGGTTTTAGTGTATTAAAGATTAGGGTTTTAGATTTTAGGTTTTAGGGTTTGTTTTTATGTTTTAGTGTTTATAGTATTAGGATTTAGTGTTTAAGGTATTAAAGTTTAGGTTTTAGATTTAGTTTTTAGGGTTTAGGATTTTTGTTTTCAATTTTAGAGATTGAGTTTTTGGCTTTTGTTTAAGGTTTAGGGTTTAGGGTTTTAGTGTATTCAAGTTTAGGGTTTTAGATTTTAGTTTTTAGGGTTTTGGTTTTAGGTTTTAGGGTTTAATGTTTAGTTTTAGGGTTTAGTGTTTTAGTGTATTAAAGATTAGGGTTTTAGTTTTTAGCGTTTAGGGTTTAGAGTTTTGTTTTTAAGTTTTAGTGTTTAGATTATTAGGACTTAGGGTTTAGTGTATTAAAATTTAGGGTTTAAGATTTAGTTTTATAGATTTAGGGTTTAGGGTTTTGGTTTTAGGTTTTAGGGTTTAGAGTTTTTGGGTTTAATGCTTAGTTTTAGGGTTTAATTTTAGGTTTTAGGGTTTAGAATTTTAGGGTTTAATGATTAGTTTTAGGTATTAGGGTTTTAGTGTATTAAAGATTAGGGTTTTAGTTTTTAGGGTTTAGGGTTTTGTTTTCAGGTTTTAGTGTTTAGAGTATTAGGACTTAGGGTTTAGTGTATTAAAAATTAGGGTTTATGATTTAGTTTTTAGGATTTAGGGTTTAGGGTTTTGGTTTTAGGTTTTAGGTTTAGAGTTTTTGGGTTTAATGCTTAGTTTTAGGGTTTAATTTTTGGTTTTAGGGTTTAGAATTTTAGGGTTTAATGTTTAGTTTTAGGTATTAGGGTTTTAGTGTATTAAAGATTAGGATTTTAGTTTTAGGGTTTAGGGTTTTGTTTTTAGGTTTTAGTGTTTAGAGTATTAGGACTTAGGGTTTATTGTATTAAAAATTAGAGTTTATGATTTAGTTTTTAGGATTTAGGGTTTAGGGTTTTGGTTTTAGGTTTTAGGGTTTAAAGTTTTTGGGTTTAATGCTTAGTTTTAGGGTTTAATTTTAGGTTTTAGGGTTTTGTTGTATTCAAGTTTAGGGTTTTAAGTTTTAGTTTTTAGGGTTTTGGTTTTAGGTTTTAGGGTTTTGGTTTTAGGTTTTAGGGTTTAGAATTTTAGGGTTAATATTTAGTTTTAGGGTTTATGGTTTTAGTGTATTAAAGATTAGGGTTTTAGTTTTTAGGGTTTTGTTTTTAGGTTTTAGTGTTTAGAGTATTAGGACTTAGGGTTTATGTATTAAAATTTAGGGTTTAAGATTTAGTTTTTAGAATTAGGGTTTAGGGTTTCAGTTTTAGGTTTTATGGTTTAGAGTTTTTGGGTTTAATGCTTAGTTTTAGGGTTTAAATTTATGGTTTAGGGTTTCAAGTGATTCAAGTTTAGTGTATTAGGTTTTAGTTTTTAGCGTTTAGGGTTCAGGTTTTTTAGGTTTTAGGGTTTGGAATTTTAGGGTTTAATGTTTAGTTTTATGGTTTAGGGTTTTAGTGTATTAAAGATAAGGGTTTTAGTTTTTAGGGTTTAGGGTTTTGTTTTTAGGTTTTAGTGTTTAGAGTATTAGGACTTAGGGTTTGGTGTATTAAAAATTAGGGTTTAAGAATTAATTTTTAGGATTTAGGGATTAGGGTTTTGGTTTTAGGTTTTAAGGTTTAGAGTTTTTGGGTTTAATGCTTAGTTTTTAGGGTTTAATTTTATATTTCAGGGTTTTGTTGTATTCAAGTTTAGTGTTTTAGGTTTTAGTTTTTAGGGTTTTTGTTTTGGATTTTAGGGCTTAGAATTTTAGGGTTTAATGTTTAGTTTTAGGTATTAGGGTTTTAGTGTATTAAAGATTAGGGTTTTAGTTTTTAGGGTTTAGGATTTTGTTTTTAGGTTTTAGTGTTTAGAGTATTAGGACTTAGGGTTTTGTGTATTAAAAATTAGGGTTTATTATTTAGTTTTTAGGATTTAGGGTTTAGGGTTTTGGTTTTAGGTTTTAGGGTTTAAAGTTTTTGGGTTTAATGCTTAGTTTTAGGGTTTAATTTTAGGTTTTAGGGTTTTTTTATACTCAAGTTTAGGGTTTTATGTTTTAGTTTTTAGGGTTTTGGTTTTAGGTTTTAGGGTTTTGGTTTTAGGTTTTAGGGTTTAGAATTTTAGGGTTAATGTTTAGTTTTAGGGTTTATGGTTTTAGTGTATTAAAGATTAGGGTTTTAGTTTTTAGGGTTTAGGGTTTTGTTTTTAGGTTTTAGTTTTTAGAGTATTAGGACTTAGGGTTTAGTGTATCAAAATTTAGGGTTTAAGATTTAGTTTTTAGGATTAGGGTTTAGGGTTTCGGTTTTAGGTTTTAGGGTTTAGAGTTTTGGGGTTTAATGCTTAGTTGAAGGGTTTAATTTTAGGGTTTAGGGTTTCAAGTGATTCAAGTTTAGTGTATTAGGTTTTAGTTTTTAGCGTTTAGGGTTCAGGTTTTTTTAGGTTTTAGGGTTTAAAATTTTAGGATTTAATGTTTAGTTTTAGGGTTTAGGGTTTATGGTTTAGGGTTCTAGTTTTAGGGTTTTAGTGTATTAAAGATTAGGGTTTTAGATTTTAGGTTTTAGGGTTTGTTTTTATGTTTTAGTGTTTATAGTATTAGGATTTAGGGTTTAAGGTATTAAAGGTTAGGTTTTAGATTTAGTTTTTAGGGTTTAGGATTTTTGTTTTCAATTTTAGAGATTGAGTTTTTGGCTTTTGTTTAAGGTTTAGGGTTTAGGGTTTTAGTGTATTCAAGTTTAGGGTTTTAGATTTTAGTTTTTAGGGTTTTGGTTTTAGGTTTTAGGGTTTAATGTTTAGTTTTAGGGTTTAGTGTTTTAGTGTATTAAAGATTAGGGTTTTAGTTTTTAGCGTTTAGGGTTTAGAGTTTTGTTTTTATGTTTTAGTGTTTAGATTATTAGGACTTAGGGTTTAGTGTATTAAAATTTAGGGTTTAAGATTTAGTTTTATAGATTTAGGGTTTAGGGTTTTGGTTTTAGGTTTTAGGGTTTAGAGTTTTTGGGTTTAATGCTTAGTTTTAGGGTTTAATTTTAGGTTTTAGGGTTTAGAATTTTAGCGTTTAATGTTTAGTTTTAGGTATTAGGGTTTTAGTGTATTAAAGATTAGGGTTTTAGTTTTTAGGGTTTAGGGTTTTGTTTTTAGGTTTTAGTGTTTAGAGTATTAGGACTTAGGGTTTAGTGTATTAAAAATTAGGGTTTATGATTTAGTTTTTAGGATTTAGGGTTTAGGGTTTTGTTTTAGGTTTTAGGGTTTAAAGTTTTTGGGTTTAATGCTTAGTTTTAGGGTTTAATTTTAGGTTTTAGGGTTTCGTTGTATTCAAGTTTAGGGTTTTAAGTTTTAGTTTTTAGGGTTTTGGTTTTAGGTTTTAGGGTTTTGGTTTTAGATTTTAGGGTTTAGAATTTTAGGGTTAATGTTTAGTTTTAGGGTTTATGGTTTTAGTGTATTAAAGATTTGGGTTTTAGTTTTTAGGGTTTAGGGTTTTGTTTTTAGGTTTTAGTGTTTAGAGTATTAGGACTTAGGGTTTAGTGTATTAAAAATTAGGGTTTAAGATTTAGTTTTTAGGATTAGGGATTAGAGTTTCGGTTTTAGGTTTTAAGGTTTAGAGTTTTTGGGTTTAATGCTTAGTTTTAGGGTTTAATTTTATGTTTCAGGGTTTTGTTGTATTCAAGTTTAGTGTTTTAGGTTTTAGTTTTTAGGGTTTTTGTTTTGGGTTTTAGGGTTTAGAATTTTAGGGTTTAATGTTTAGTTTTAGGTATTAGGGTTTTAGTGTATTAAAGATTAGGGTTTTAGTTTTTAGGGTTTAGGGTTTTGTTTTTAGGTTTTAGTGTTTAGAGTATTAGGACTTAGGGTTTTGTGTATTAAAAATTAGGGTTTATGATTTAGTTTTTAGGATTTAGGGTTTAGGGTTTTGGTTTTAGGTTTTAGGGTTTAAAGTTTTTGGGTTTAATGCTTAGTTTTAGGGTTTAATTTTAGGTTTTAGGGTTTTGTTGTATTCAAGTTTAGGGTTTTAAGTTTTAGTTTTTAGGGTTTTGGTTTTAGGTTTTAGGGTTTTGGTTTTAGGTTTTAGGGTTTTGGTTTTAGGTTTTAGGGTTTAGAATTTTAGGGTTAATGTTTAGTTTTAGGGTTTATGGTTTTAGTGTATTAAAGATTAGGGTTTTAGTTTTTAGGGTTTAGGGTTTTGTTTTTAGGTTTTAGTTTTTAGAGTATTAGGACTTAGGGTTTAGTGTATTAAAATTTAGGGTTTAAGATTTAGTTTTTAGGATTAGGGTTTAGGGTTTCGGTTTTAGGTTTTAGGGTTTAGAGTTTTTGGGTTTAATGCTTAGTTGAAGGGTTTAATTTTAGGGTTTAGGGTTTCAAGTGATTCAAGTTTAGTGTATTAGGTTTTAGTTTTTAGCGTTTAGGGTTCAGGTTTTTTTAGGTTTTAGGGTTTAAAATTTTAGGATTTAATGTTTAGTTTTAGGGTTTAGGGTTTATGGTTTAGGGTTCTAGTTTTAGGGTTTTAGTGTATTAAAGATTAGGGTTTTAGATTTTAGGTTTTAGGGTTTGTTTTTATGTTTTAGTGTTTATAGTATTAGGATTTAGTGTTTAAGGTATTAAAGTTTAGGTTTTAGATTTAGTTTTTAGGGTTTAGGATTTTTGTTTTCAATTTTAGAGATTGAGTTTTTGGCTTTTGTTTAAGGTTTAGGGTTTAGGGTTTTAGTGTATTCAAGTTTAGGGTTTTAGATTTTAGTTTTTAGGGTTTTGGTTTTAGGTTTTAGGGTTTAATGTTTAGTTTTAGGGTTTAGTGTTTTAGTGTATTAAAGATTAGGGTTTTAGTTTTTAGCGTTTAGGGTTTAGAGTTTTGTTTTTAAGTTTTAGTGTTTAGATTATTAGGACTTAGGGTTTAGTGTATTAAAATTTAGGGTTTAAGATTTAGTTTTATAGATTTAGGGTTTAGGGTTTTGGTTTTAGGTTTTAGGGTTTAGAGTTTTTGGGTTTAATGCTTAGTTTTAGGGTTTAATTTTAGGTTTTAGGGTTTAGAATTTTAGGGTTTAATGATTAGTTTTAGGTATTAGGGTTTTAGTGTATTAAAGATTAGGGTTTTAGTTTTTAGGGTTTAGGGTTTTGTTTTTAGGTTTTAGTGTTTAGAGTATTAGGACTTAGGGTTTAGTGTATTAAAAATTAGGGTTTATGATTTAGTTTTTAGGATTTAGGGTTTAGGGTTTTGGTTTTAGGTTTTAGGTTTAGAGTTTTTGGGTTTAATGCTTAGTTTTAGGGTTTAATTTTTGGTTTTAGGGTTTAGAATTTTAGGGTTTAATGTTTAGTTTTAGGTATTAGGGTTTTAGTGTATTAAAGATTAGGATTTTAGTTTTAGGGTTTAGGGTTTTGTTTTTAGGTTTTAGTGTTTAGAGTATTAGGACTTAGGGTTTATTGTATTAAAAATTAGAGTTTATGATTTAGTTTTTAGGATTTAGGGTTTAGGGTTTTGGTTTTAGGTTTTAGGGTTTAAAGTTTTTGGGTTTAATGCTTAGTTTTAGGGTTTAATTTTAGGTTTTAGGGTTTTGTTGTATTCAAGTTTAGGGTTTTAAGTTTTAGTTTTTAGGGTTTTGGTTTTAGGTTTTAGGGTTTTGGTTTTAGGTTTTAGGGTTTAGAATTTTAGGGTTAATATTTAGTTTTAGGGTTTATGGTTTTAGTGTATTAAAGATTAGGGTTTTAGTTTTTAGGGTTTTGTTTTTAGGTTTTAGTGTTTAGAGTATTAGGACTTAGGGTTTATGTATTAAAATTTAGGGTTTAAGATTTAGTTTTTAGAATTAGGGTTTAGGGTTTCAGTTTTAGGTTTTATGGTTTAGAGTTTTTGGGTTTAATGCTTAGTTTTAGGGTTTAAATTTATGGTTTAGGGTTTCAAGTGATTCAAGTTTAGTGTATTAGGTTTTAGTTTTTAGCGTTTAGGGTTCAGGTTTTTTAGGTTTTAGGGTTTGGAATTTTAGGGTTTAATGTTTAGTTTTATGGTTTAGGGTTTTAGTGTATTAAAGATAAGGGTTTTAGTTTTTAGGGTTTAGGGTTTTGTTTTTAGGTTTTAGTGTTTAGAGTATTAGGACTTAGGGTTTGGTGTATTAAAAATTAGGGTTTAAGAATTAATTTTTAGGATTTAGGGATTAGGGTTTTGGTTTTAGGTTTTAAGGTTTAGAGTTTTTGGGTTTAATGCTTAGTTTTTAGGGTTTAATTTTATATTTCAGGGTTTTGTTGTATTCAAGTTTAGTGTTTTAGGTTTTAGTTTTTAGGGTTTTTGTTTTGGATTTTAGGGCTTAGAATTTTAGGGTTTAATGTTTAGTTTTAGGTATTAGGGTTTTAGTGTATTAAAGATTAGGGTTTTAGTTTTTAGGGTTTAGGATTTTGTTTTTAGGTTTTAGTGTTTAGAGTATTAGGACTTAGGGTTTTGTGTATTAAAAATTAGGGTTTATTATTTAGTTTTTAGGATTTAGGGTTTAGGGTTTTGGTTTTAGGTTTTAGGGTTTAAAGTTTTTGGGTTTAATGCTTAGTTTTAGGGTTTAATTTTAGGTTTTAGGGTTTTTTTATACTCAAGTTTAGGGTTTTATGTTTTAGTTTTTAGGGTTTTGGTTTTAGGTTTTAGGGTTTTGGTTTTAGGTTTTAGGGTTTAGAATTTTAGGGTTAATGTTTAGTTTTAGGGTTTATGGTTTTAGTGTATTAAAGATTAGGGTTTTAGTTTTTAGGGTTTAGGGTTTTGTTTTTAGGTTTTAGTTTTTAGAGTATTAGGACTTAGGGTTTAGTGTATCAAAATTTAGGGTTTAAGATTTAGTTTTTAGGATTAGGGTTTAGGGTTTCGGTTTTAGGTTTTAGGGTTTAGAGTTTTGGGGTTTAATGCTTAGTTGAAGGGTTTAATTTTAGGGTTTAGGGTTTCAAGTGATTCAAGTTTAGTGTATTAGGTTTTAGTTTTTAGCGTTTAGGGTTCAGGTTTTTTTAGGTTTTAGGGTTTAAAATTTTAGGATTTAATGTTTAGTTTTAGGGTTTAGGGTTTATGGTTTAGGGTTCTAGTTTTAGGGTTTTAGTGTATTAAAGATTAGGGTTTTAGATTTTAGGTTTTAGGGTTTGTTTTTATGTTTTAGTGTTTATAGTATTAGGATTTAGGGTTTAAGGTATTAAAGGTTAGGTTTTAGATTTAGTTTTTAGGGTTTAGGATTTTTGTTTTCAATTTTAGAGATTGAGTTTTTGGCTTTTGTTTAAGGTTTAGGGTTTAGGGTTTTAGTGTATTCAAGTTTAGGGTTTTAGATTTTAGTTTTTAGGGTTTTGGTTTTAGGTTTTAGGGTTTAATGTTTAGTTTTAGGGTTTAGTGTTTTAGTGTATTAAAGATTAGGGTTTTAGTTTTTAGCGTTTAGGGTTTAGAGTTTTGTTTTTATGTTTTAGTGTTTAGATTATTAGGACTTAGGGTTTAGTGTATTAAAATTTAGGGTTTAAGATTTAGTTTTATAGATTTAGGGTTTAGGGTTTTGGTTTTAGGTTTTAGGGTTTAGAGTTTTTGGGTTTAATGCTTAGTTTTAGGGTTTAATTTTAGGTTTTAGGGTTTAGAATTTTAGCGTTTAATGTTTAGTTTTAGGTATTAGGGTTTTAGTGTATTAAAGATTAGGGTTTTAGTTTTTAGGGTTTAGGGTTTTGTTTTTAGGTTTTAGTGTTTAGAGTAATAGGACTTAGGGTTTAGTGTATTAAAAATTAGGGTTTATGATTTAGTTTTTAGGATTTAGGGTTTAGGGTTTTGGTTTTAGGTTTTAGGGTTTAAAGTTTTTGGGTTTAATGCTTAGTTTTAGGGTTTAATTTTAGGTTTTAGGGTTTTGTTGTATTCAAGTTTAGGGTTTTAAGTTTTAGTTTTTAGGGTTTTGGTTTTAGGTTTTAGGGTTTTGGTTTTAGGTTTTAGGGTTTAGAATTTTAGGGTTAATGTTTAGTTTTAGGGTTTATGGTTTTAGTGTATTAAAGATTAGGGTTTTAGTTTTTAGGGTTTAGGGTTTTGTTTTTAGGTTTTAGTGTTTAGAGTATTAGGACTTAGGGTTTAGTGTATTAAAATTTAGGGTTTAAGATTTAGTTTTTAGGATTAGGGTTTAGGGTTTCGGTTTTAGGTTTTAGGGTTTAGAGTTTTTGGGTTTAATGCTTAGTTTTAAGGTTTAAATTTAGGGTTTAGGGTTTCAAGTGATTCAAGTTTAGTGTATTAGGTTTTAGTTTTTAGCGTTTAGGGTTCAGGTTTTTTTAGGTTTTAGGGTTTGGAATTTTAGGGTTTAATGTTTAGTTTTATGGTTTAGGGTTTTAGTGTATTAAAGATAAATGTTTTAGTTTTTAAGGTTTAGGGTTTTGTTTTTAGGTTTTAGTGTTTAGAGTATTAGGACTTAGGGTTTGGTGTATTAAAAATTAGGGTTTAAGATTTAGTTTTTAGGATTTAGGGTTTAGGGTTTTGTTTTAGGTTTTAGGGTTTAGAGTTTTTGGGTTTAATACTTAGTTTCAGGGTTTAATTTTAGGTTTTAGGGTTTTGTTGTATTCATGTTTGGGGTTTTAGGTTTTAGTTTTTAGGGTTTTGGTTTTAGGTTTTAGTGTTTAGAATTTTGGGGTTTAATATTTAGTTTTAGGGATTAGGGTTTTAGTGTATTAAAGATTAGGGTTTTAGTTTTTAAGGTTTAGGGTTTTGTTTTTAGGTTTTGATGTTTAGAGTATTAGGACTTAGGGTTTAGTGTATTAAAAATTAGGGTTTAAGAATTAGTTTTTAGGATTTAAGGATTAGGGTTTTGGTTTTAGGTTTTAAGGTTTAGAGTTATTGGGATTAATGCTTAGTTTCAGGGTTTAATTTTTGGTTTTAGGGTTTTGTTGTATTCATGTTTAGGGTTTTAGGTTTTAGTTTTTAGGGTTTTGGTTTTAGGTTTTAGGGTTTTGGTTTTAGGTTTTAGGGTTTAGAATTTTAGGGTTAATGTTTAGTTTTAGGGTTTATGGTTTTAGTGTATTAAAGATTAGGGTTTTAGTTTTTAGGGTTTAGGGTTTTGTTTTTAGGTTTTAGTGTTTAGAGTATTAGGACTTAGGGTTTAGTGTATCAAAATTTAGGGTTTAAGATTTAGTTTTTAAGATTAGGGTTTAGGGTTTCGGTTTTAGGTTTTAGGGTTTAAAGTTTTGGGGTTTAATGCTTAGTTGAAGGGTTTAATTTTAGGGTTTAGGGTTTCAAGTGATTCAAGTTTAGTGTATTAGGTTTTAGTTTTTTGCGTTTAGGGTTCAGGTTTTTTTAGGTTTTAGGTTTTAAAATTTTAGGATTTAATGTTTAGTTTTAGGGTTTAGGGTTTATGGTTTAGGGTTCTAGATTTAGGGTTTTAGTGTATTAAAGATTAGGGTTTTAGATTTTAGGTTTTAGGGTTTGTTTTTATGTTTTAGTGTTTATAGTATTAGGATTTAGGGTTTAAGGTATTAATGTTTAGGTTTTAGATTTAGTTTTTAGGGTTTAGGATTTTTGTTTTCAATTTTAGAGATTGAGTTTTTGGCTTTTGTTTAAGGTTTAGGGTTTAGGGTTTTAGTGTATTCAAGTTTAGGGTTTTAGATTTTAGTTTTTAGGGTTTTGGTTTTAGGTTTTAGGGTTTAATGTTTAGTTTTAGGGTTTAGTGTTTTAGTGTATTAAAGATTAGGGTTTTAGTTTTTAGCGTTTAGGGTTTAGAGTTTTGTTTTTAAGTTTTAGTGTTTAGATTATTAGGACTTAGGGTTTAGTGAATTAAAATTTAGGGTTTAAGATTTAGTTTTATAGATTTAGGGTTTAGGGTTTTGGTTTTAGGTTTTAGGGTTTAGAGTTTTTGGGTTTAATGCTTAGTTTTAGGGTTTAATTTTAGGTTTTAGGGTTTAGAATTTTAGGGTTTAATGTTTAGTTTTAGGTATTAGGGTTTTAGTGTATTAAAGATTAGGGTTTTAGTTTTTAGGGTTTAGGGTTTTGTTTTTAGGTTTTAGTGTTTAGAGTATTAGGACTTAGGGTTTTGTGTATTAAAAATTAGGGTTTAGGATTTAGTTTTTAGGATTTAGGGTTTGGGGTTTTGTTTTAGGTTTTAGGGTTTAAAGTTTTTGGGTTTAATGCTTAGTTTTAGGGTTTAATTTTAGGTTTTAGGGTTTTGTTGTATTCAAGTTTAGGGTTTTAAGTTTTAGTTTTTAGGGTTTTGGTTTTAGGTTTTAGGGTTTTGGTTTTAGATTTTAGGGTTTAGAATTTTAGGGTTAATGTTTAGTTTTAGGGTTTATGGTTTTAGTATTAAAGATTTGGGTTTTAGTTTTTAGGGTTTAGGGTTTTGTTTTTAGGTTTTAGTGTTTAGAGTATTAGGACTTAGGGTTTAGTGTATTAAAAATTAGGGTTTAAGAATTAGTTTTTAGGATTTAGGGATTAGAGTTTTGGTTTTATGTTTTAAGGTTTAGAGTTTTTGGGTTTAATGCTTAGTTTTAGGGTTTAATTTTATGTTTCAGGGTTTTGTTGTATTCAAGTTTAGTGTTTTAGGTTTTAGTTTTTAGGGTTTTTGTTTAGGGTTTTAGGGTTTAGAATTTTAGGGTTTAATGTTTAGTTTTAGGTATTAGGGTTTTAGTTTATTAAAGATTAGGGTTTTAGTTTTTAGGGTTTAGGGTTTTGTTTTTAGGTTTTAGTGTTTAGAGTATTAGGACTTAGGGTTTTGTGTATTAAAAATTAGGGTTTATGATTTAGTTTTTAGGATTTAGGGTTTAGGGTTTTGGTTTTAGGTTTTAGGGTTTAAAGTTTTTGGGTTTAATGCTTAGTTTTAGGGTTTAATTTTAGGTTTTAGGGTTTTGTTGTATTCAAGTTTAGGGTTTTATGTTTTAGTTTTTAGGGTTTTGGTTTTAGGTTTTAGGGTTTTGGTTTTAGGTTTTAGGGTTTAGAATTTTAGGGTTAATGTTTAGTTTTGGGTTTATGGTTTTAGTGTATTAAAGATTAGGGTTTTAGTTTTTAGGGTTTAGGGTTTTGTTTTTAGGTTTTAGTGTTTAGAGTATTAGGACTTAGGGTTTAGTGTATTAAAATTTAGGGTTTAAGATTTAGTTTTTAGGATTAGGGTTTAGGGTTTCGGTTTTAGGTTTTAGGGTTTAGAGTTTTTTGGGTTTAATGCTTAGTTGAAGGGTTTAATTTTAGGGTTTAGGGTTTCAAGTGATTCAAGTTTAGTGTATTAGGTTTTAGTTTTTAGCGTTTAGGGTTCAGGTTTTTTTAGGTTTTAGGGTTTAAAATTTTAGGATTTAATGTTTAGTTTTAGGGTTTAGGGTTTATGGTTTAGGGTTCTAGTTTTAGGGTTTTAGTGTATTAAAGATTAGGGTTTTAGATTTTAGGTTTTAGGGTTTGTTTTTATGTTTTAGTGTTTATAGTATTAGGATTTAGTGTTTAAGGTTATAAAGTTTAGGTTTTAGATTTAGTTTTTAGGGTTTAGGATTTTTGTTTTCAATTTTAGAGATTGAGTTTTTGGCTTTTGTTTAAGGTTTAGGGTTTAGGGTTTTAGTGTATTCAAGTTTAGGGTTTTAGATTTTAGTTTTTAGGGTTTTGGTTTTAGGTTTTAGGGTTTAATGTTTAGTTTTAGGGTTTAGTGTTTTAGTGTATTAAAGATTAGGGTTTTAGTTTTTAGCGTTTAGGGTTTAGAGTTTTGTTTTTAAGTTTTAGTGTTTAGATTATTAGGACTTAGGGTTTAGTGTATTAAAATTTAGGGTTTAAGATTTAGTTTTATAGATTTAGGGTTTAGGGTTTTGGTTTTAGGTTTTAGGGTTTAGAGTTTTTGGGTTTACTGCTTAGTTTTAGGGTTTAATTTTAGGTTTTAGGGTTTAGAATTTTAGCGTTTAATGTTTAGTTTTAGGTATTAGGGTTTTAGTGTATTAAAGATTAGGGTTTTAGTTTTTAGGGTTTAGGGTTTTGTTTTTAGGTTTTAGTGTTTAGAGTAATAGGACTTAGGGTTTAGTGTATTAAAAATTAGGGTTTATGATTTAGTTTTTAGGATTTAGGGTTTAGGGTTTTGGTTTTAGGTTTAATGGTTTAAAGTTTTTGGGTTTAATGCTTAGTTTTAGGGTTTAATTTTAGGTTTTAGGGTTTTGTTGTATTCAAGTTTAGGGTTTTAAGTTTTAGTTTTTAGGGTTTTGGTTTTAGGTTTTAGGGTTTTGGTTTAAGGTTTTAGGGTTTAGAATTTTAGGGTTAATGTTTAGTTTTAGGGTTTATGGTTTTAGTGTATTAAAGATTAGGGTTTTAGTTTTTAGGGTTTAGGTTTTTTTTTTAGGTTTTAGTGTTTAGAGTATTAGGACTTAGGGTTTAGTGTATTAAAATTTAGGGTTTAAGATTTAGTTTTTAGGATTAGGGTTTAGGGTTTCGGTTTTAGGTTTTAGGGTTTAGAGTTTTTGGGTTTAATGCTTAGTTTTAAGGTTTAAATTTAGGGTTTAGGGTTTCAAGTGATTCAAGTTTAGTGTATTAGGTTTTAGTTTTTAGCGTTTAGGGTTCAGGTTTTTTTAGGTTTTAGGGTTTGGAATTTTAGGGTTTAATGTTTAGTTTTATGGTTTAGGGTTTTAGTGTATTAAAGATAAATGTTTTAGTTTTTAAGGTTTAGGGTTTTGTTTTTAGGTTTTAGTGTTTAGAGTATTAGGACTTAGGGTTTGGTGTATTAAAAATTAGGGTTTAAGATTTAGTTTTTAGGATTTAGGGTTTAGGGTTTTGTTTTAGGTTTTAGTGTTTAGAGTTTTTGGGTTTAATACTTAGTTTCAGGGTTTAATTTTAGGTTTTAGGGTTTTGTTGTATTCATGTTTGGGGTTTTAGGTTTTAGTTTTTAGGGTTTTTGTTTTAGGTTTTAGTGTTTAGAATTTTGGGGTTTAATATTTAGTTTTAGGGATTAGGGTTTTAGTGTATTAAAGATTAGGGTTTTAGTTTTTAGGGTTTAGGGTTTTGTTTTTAGGTTTTGATGTTTAGAGTATTAGGACTTAGGGTTTAGTGTATTAAAAATTAGGGTTTAAGAATTAGTTTTTAGGATTTAAGGATTAGGGTTTTGGTTTTAGGTTTTAAGGTTTAGAGTTATTGGGATTAATGCTTAGTTTCAGGGTTTAATTTTTGGTTTTAGGGTTTAGGGTTTTAGTGTATTAAAGATTTGGGTTTTAGTTTTTAGGGTTTAGGGTTTTGTTTTTAGGTTTTAGTGTTTAGAGTATTAGGACTTAGGGTTTAGTGTATTAAAAATTAGGGTTTAAGAATTAGTTTTTAGGATATAGGGATTAGAGTTTTGGTTTTATGTTTTAAGGTTTAGAGTTTTTGGGTTTAATGCTTAGTTTTAGGGTTTAATTTTATGTTTCAGGGTTTTGTTGTATTCAAGTTTAGTGTTTTAGGTTTTAGTTTTTAGGGTTTTTGTTTAGGGTTTTAGGGTTTAGAATTTTAGGGTTTAATGTTTAGTTTTAGGTATTAGGGTTTTAGTGTATTAAAGATTAGGGTTTTAGTTTTTAGGGTTTAGGGTTTTGTTTTTAGGTTTTAGTGTTTAGAGTATTAGGACTTAGGGTTTTGTGTATTAAAAATTAGGGTTTATGATTTAGTTTTTAGGATTTAGGGTTTAGGGTTTTGGTTTTAGGTTTTAGGGTTTAAAGTTTTTGGGTTTAATGCTTAGTTTTAGGGTTTAATTTTAGGTTTTAGGGTTTTGTTGTATTCAAGTTTAGGGTTTTATGTTTTAGTTTTTAGGGTTTTGGTTTTAGGTTTTAGGGTTTTGGTTTTAGGTTTTAGGGTTTAGAATTTTAGGGTTAATGTTTAGTTTTAGGGTTTATGGTTTTAGTGTATTAAAGATTAGGGTTTTAGTTTTTAGGGTTTAGGGTTTTTTTTTAGGTTTTAGTGTTTAGAGTATTAGGACTTAGGGTTTAGTGTATTAAAATTTAGGGTTTAAGATTTAGTTTTTAGGATTAGGGTTTAGGGTTTCGGTTTTAGGTTTTAGGGTTTAGAGTTTTTGGGTTTAATGCTTAGTTGAAGGGTTTAATTTTAGGGTTTAGGGTTTCAAGTGATTCAAGTTTAGTGTATTAGGTTTTAGTTTTTAGCGTTTAGGGTTCAGGTTTTTTTAGGTTTTAGGGTTTAAAATTTTAGGATTTAATGTTTAGTTTTAGGGTTTAGGGTTTATGGTTTAGGGTTCTAGTTTTAGGGTTTTAGTGTATTAAAGATTAGGGTTTTAGATTTTAGGTTTTAGGGTTTGTTTTTATGTTTTAGTGTTTATAGTATTAGGATTTAGTGTTTAAGGTTATAAAGTTTAGGTTTTAGATTTAGTTTTTAGGGTTTAGGATTTTTGTTTTCAATTTTAGAGATTGAGTTTTTGGCTTTTGTTTAAGGTTTAGGGTTTAGGGTTTTAGTGTATTCAAGTTTAGGGTTTTAGATTTTAGTTTTTAGGGTTTTGGTTTTAGGTTTTAGGGTTTAATGTTTAGTTTTAGGGTTTAGTGTTTTAGTGTATTAAAGATTAGGGTTTTAGTTTTTAGCGTTTAGGGTTTAGAGTTTTGTTTTTAAGTTTTAGTGTTTAGATTATTAGGACTTAGGGTTTAGTGTATTAAAATTTAGGGTTTAAGATTTAGTTTTATAGATTTAGGGTTTAGGGTTTAGGGTTTTGGTTTCAGGTTTTAGGGTTTAGAGTTTTTGGGTTTAATGCTTAGTTTTAGGGTTTAATTTTAGGTTTTAGGGTTTAGAATTTTAGGGTTTAATGTTTAGTTTTAGGTATTAGGGTTTTAGTGTATTAAAGATTAGGGTTTTAGTTTTTAGGGTTTAGGGTTTTGTTTTTAGGTTTTAGTGTTTAGAGTATTAGGACTTAGGGTTTTGTGTATTAAAAATTAGGGTTTATGATTTAGTTTTAAGGATTTAGGGTTTGGGGTTTTGTTTTAGGTTTTAGGGTTTAAAGTTTTTGGGTTTAATGCTTAGTTTTAGGGTTTAATTTTAGGTTTTAGGGTTTTGTTGTATTCAAGTTTAGGGTTTTAAGTTTTAGTTTTTAGGGTTTTGGTTTTAGGTTTTAGGGTTTTGGTTTTAGATTTTAGGGTTTAGAATTTTAGGGTTAATGTTTAGTTTTAGGGTTTATGGTTTTAGTGTATTAAAGATTTGGGTTTTAGTTTTTAGGGTTTAGGGTTTTGTTTTTAGGTTTTAGTGTTTAGAGTATTAGGACTTAGGGTTTAGTGTATTAAAAATTAGGGTTTAAGAATTAGTTTTTAGGATTTAGGGATTAGAGTTTTGGTTTTAGGTTTTAAGGTTTAGAGTTTTTGGGTTTAATGCTTAGTTTTAGGGTTTAATTTTATGTTTCAGGGTTTTGTTGTATTCAAGTTTAGTGTTTTAGGTTTTAGTTTTTAGGGTTTTTGTTTTGGGTTTTAGGGTTTAGAATTTTAGGGTTTAATGTTTAGTTTTAGGTATTAGGGTTTTAGTGTATTAAAGATTAGGGTTTTAGTTTTTAGGGTTTAGGGTTTTGTTTTTAGGTTTTAGTGTTTAGAGTATTAGGACTTAGGGTTTTGTGTATTAAAAATTAGGGTTTATGATTTAGTTTTTAGGATTTAGGGTTTAGGGTTTTGGTTTTAGGTTTTAGGGTTTAAAGTTTTTGGGTTTAATGCTTAGTTTTAGGGTTTAATTTTAGGTTTTAGGGTTTTGTTGTATTCAAGTTTAGGGTTTTAAGTTTTAGTTTTTAGGGTTTTGGTTTTAGGTTTTAGGGTTTTGGTTTTAGGTTTTAGGGTTTTGGTTTTAGGTTTTAGGGTTTAGAATTTTAGGGTTAATGTTTAGTTTTAGGGTTTATGGTTTTAGTGTATTAAAGATTAGGGTTTTAGTTTTTAGGGTTTAGGGTTTTGTTTTTAGGTTTTAGTTTTTAGAGTATTAGGACTTAGGGTTTAGTGTATTAAAATTTAGGGTTTAAGATTTAGTTTTTAGGATTAGGGTTTAGGGTTTCGGTTTTAGGTTTTAGGGTTTAGAGTTTTTGGGTTTAATGCTTAGTTGAAGGGTTTAATTTTAGGGTTTAGGGTTTCAAGTGATTCAAGTTTAGTGTATTAGGTTTTAGTTTTTTGCGTTTAGGGTTCAGGTTTTTTTAGGTTTTAGGTTTTAAAATTTTAGGATTTAATGTTTAGTTTTAGGGTTTAGGGTTTATGGTTTAGGGTTCTAGTTTTAGGGTTTTAGTGTATTAAAGATTAGGGTTTTAGATTTTAGGTTTTAGGGTTTGTTTTTATGTTTTAGTGTTTATAGTATTAGGATTTAGTGTTTAAGGTATTAAAGTTTAGGTTTTAGATTTAGTTTTTAGGGTTTAGGATTTTTGTTTTCAATTTTAGAGATTGAGTTTTTGGCTTTTGTTTAAGGTTTAGGGTTTAGGGTTTTAGTGTATTCAAGTTTAGGGTTTTAGATTTTAGTTTTTAGGGTTTTGGTTTTAGGTTTTAGGGTTTAATATTTAGTTTTAGGGTTTAGTGTTTTAGTGTATTAAAGATTAGGGTTTTAGTTTTTAGCGTTTAGGGTTTAGAGTTTTGTTTTTAAGTTTTAGTGTTTAGATTATTAGGACTTAGGGTTTAGTGTATTAAAATTTAGGGTTTAAGATTTAGTTTTATAGATTTAGGGTTTAGGGTTTTGGTTTTAGGTTTTAGGGTTTAGAGTTTTTGGGTTTAATGCTTAGTTTTAGGGTTTAATTTTAGGTTTTAGGGTTTAGAATTTTAGGGTTTAATGATTAGTTTTAGGTATTAGGGTTTTAGTGTATTAAAGATTAGGGTTTTAGTTTTTAGGGTTTAGGGTTTTGTTTTTAGGTTTTAGTGTTTAGAGTATTAGGACTTAGGGTTTAGTGTATTAAAAATTAGGGTTTATGATTTAGTTTTTAGGATTTAGGGTTTAGGGTTTTGGTTTTAGGTTTTAGGTTTAGAGTTTTTGGGTTTAATGCTTAGTTTTAGGGTTTAATTTTTGGTTTTAGGGTTTAGAATTTTAGGGTTTAATGTTTAGTTTTAGGTATTAGGGTTTTAGTGTATTAAAGATTAGGATTTTAGTTTTAGGGTTTAGGGTTTTGTTTTTAGGTTTTAGTGTTTAGAGTATTAGGACTTAGGGTTTATTGTATTAAAAATTAGAGTTTATGATTTAGTTTTTAGGATTTAGGGTTTAGGGTTTTGGTTTTAGGTTTTAGGGTTTAAAGTTTTTGGGTTTAATGCTTAGTTTTAGGGTTTAATTTTAGGTTTTAGGGTTTTGTTGTATTCAAGTTTAGGGTTTTAAGTTTTAGTTTTTAGGGTTTTGGTTTTAGGTTTTAGGGTTTTGGTTTTAGGTTTTAGGGTTTAGAATTTTAGGGTTAATATTTAGTTTTAGGGTTTATGGTTTTAGTGTATTAAAGATTAGGGTTTTAGTTTTTAGGGTTTTGTTTTTAGGTTTTAGTGTTTAGAGTATTAGGACTTAGGGTTTATGTATTAAAATTTAGGGTTTAAGATTTAGTTTTTAGAATTAGGGTTTAGGGTTTCAGTTTTAGGTTTTATGGTTTAGAGTTTTTGGGTTTAATGCTTAGTTTTAGGGTTTAAATTTATGGTTTAGGGTTTCAAGTGATTCAAGTTTAGTGTATTAGGTTTTAGTTTTTAGCGTTTAGGGTTCAGGTTTTTTTAGGTTTTAGGGTTTGGAATTTTAGGGTTTAATGTTTAGTTTTATGGTTTAGGGTTTTAGTGTATTAAAGATAAGGGTTTTAGTTTTTAGGGTTTAGGGTTTTGTTTTTAGGTTTTAGTGTTTAGAGTATTAGGACTTAGGGTTTGGTGTATTAAAAATTAGGGTTTAAGAATTAATTTTTAGGATTTAGGGATTAGGGTTTTGGTTTTAGGTTTTAAGGTTTAGAGTTTTTGGGTTTAATGCTTAGTTTTTAGGGTTTAATTTTATATTTCAGGGTTTTGTTGTATTCAAGTTTAGTGTTTTAGGTTTTAGTTTTTAGGGTTTTTGTTTTGGATTTTAGGGCTTAGAATTTTAGGGTTTAATGTTTAGTTTTAGGTATTAGGGTTTTAGTGTATTAAAGATTAGGGTTTTAGTTTTTAGGGTTTAGGGTTTTGTTTTTAGGTTTTAGTGTTTAGAGTATTAGGACTTAGGGTTTTGTGTATTAAAAATTAGGGTTTATTATTTAGTTTTTAGGATTTAGGGTTTAGGGTTTTGGTTTTAGGTTTTAGGGTTTAAAGTTTTTGGGTTTAATCCTTAGTTTTAGGGTTTAATTTTAGGTTTTAGGGTTTTTTTATACTCAAGTTTAGGGTTTTATGTTTTAGTTTTTAGGGTTTTGGTTTTAGGTTTTAGGGTTTTGGTTTTAGGTTTTAGGGTTTAGAATTTTAGGGTTAATGTTTAGTTTTAGGGTTTATGGTTTTAGTGTATTAAAGATTAGGGTTTTAGTTTTTAGGGTTTAGGGTTTTGTTTTTAGGTTTTAGTATTTAGAGTATTAGGACTTAGGGTTTAGTGTATCAAAATTTAGGGTTTAAGATTTAGTTTTTAGGATTAGGGTTTAGGGTTTCGGTTTTAGGTTTTAGGGTTTAGAGTTTTGGGGTTTAATGCTTAGTTGAAGGGTTTAATTTTAGGGTTTAGGGTTTCAAGTGATTCAAGTTTAGTGTATTAGGTTTTAGTTTTTAGCGTTTAGGGTTCAGGTTTTTTTAGGTTTTAGGGTTTAAAATTTTAGGATTTAATGTTTAGTTTTAGGGTTTAGGGTTTATGGTTTAGGGTTCTAGTTTTAGGGTTTTAGTGTATTAAAGATTAGGGTTTTAGATTTTAGGTTTTAGGGTTTGTTTTTATGTTTTAGTGTTTATAGTATTAGGATTTAGGGTTTAAGATATTAAAGGTTAGGTTTTAGATTTAGTTTTTAGGGTTTAGGATTTTTGTTTTCAATTTTAGAGATTGAGTTTTTGGCTTTTGTTTAAGGTTTAGGGTTTAGGGTTTTAGTGTATTCAAGTTTAGGGTTTTAGATTTTAGTTTTTAGGGTTTTGGTTTTAGGTTTTAGGGTTTAATGTTTAGTTTTAGGGTTTAGTGTTTTAGTGTATTAAAGATTAGGGTTTTAGTTTTTAGCGTTTAGGGTTTAGAGTTTTGTTTTTATGTTTTAGTGTTTAGATTATTAGGACTTAGGGTTTAGTGTATTAAAATTTAGGGTTTAAGATTTAGTTTTATAGATTTAGGGTTTAGGGTTTTGGTTTTAGGTTTTAGGTTTTAGGGTTTAGAGTTTTTGGGTTTAATGCTTAGTTTTAGGGTTTAATTTTAGGTTTTAGGGTTTAGAATTTTAGCGTTTAATGTTTAGTTTTAGGTATTAGGGTTTTAGTGTATTAAAGATTAGGGTTTTAGTTTTTAGGGTTTAGGGTTTTGTTTTTAGGTTTTAGTGTTTAGAGTAATAGGACTTAGGGTTTAGTGTATTAAAAATTAGGGTTTATGATTTAGTTTTTAGGATTTAGGGTTTAGGGTTTTAGTTTTAGGTTTTAGGGTTTAAAGTTTTTGGGTTTAATGCTTAGTTTTAGGGTTTAATTTTAGGTTTTAGGGTTTTGTTGTATTCAAGTTTAGGGTTTTAAGTTTTAGTTTTTAGGGTTTTGGTTTTAGGTTTTAGGGTTTTGGTTTTAGGTTTTAGGGTTTAGAATTTTAGGGTTAATGTTTAGTTTTAGGGTTTATGGTTTTAGTGTATTAAAGATTAGGGTTTTAGTTTTTAGGGTTTAGGGTTTTGTTTTTAGGTTTTAGTGTTTAGAGTATTAGGACTTAGGGTTTAGTGTATTAAAATTTAGGGTTTAAGATTTAGTTTTTAGGATTAGGGTTTAGGGTTTCGGTTTTAGGTTTTAGGGTTTAGAGTTTTTGGGTTTAATGCTTAGTTTTAGGGTTTAAATTTAGGGTTTAGGGTTTCAAGTGATTCAAGTTTAGTGTATTAGGTTTTAGTTTTTAGCGTTTAGGGTTCAGGTTTTTTTAGGTTTTAGGGTTTGGAATTTTAGGGTTTAATGTTTAGTTTTATGGTTTAGGGTTTTAGTGTATTAAAGATAAGGGTTTTAGTTTTTAGGGTTTAGGGTTTTGTTTTAGGTTTTAGGGTTTAGAGTTTTTGGGTTTAATGCTTAGTTTCAGGGTTTAATTTTAGGTTTTAGGGTTTTTGTTTTAGGTTTTAGTGTTTAGAATTTTGGGGTTTAATATTTAGTTTTAGGGATTAGGGTGTTGGAGTTGTGTACTTAATGTCTAGATTTAAGTACCGGTAAACTCCCTGTCATGGCATTTAACCTATTTAATTAATAAACAATTATTTGCAATTAATTATTATTAATTAATTATGCAAAATATAGTCCTAGATTTTATACGTTGTAGTTAGTATGGTGCGCATGGGCGTACAGAAGATCATACTATCGGTTACTCGTATTTAATCGAACAGTTGCTCACGACCTAGATGGACACGGACCAATCCATCGGTATAGTCGTTGTGTGAGAGAGAAAATAATTTATCTTAATTATTTTATCACACTTGTACACTTTGTGTATTGGGCGGATCGCTTGAGATTTATTGATTCGGATTGCCTTAGATAATCAATTTAAATCTCAGAGTATTTTATTCTTAATCCCCGATATTATTGCGGGTGTGTATATTTAATATAAGTGACTTTGATTTTCCAAAGGAATTAACCGATTTAATTATTGGGTTAATTACCGGTTAAGTTGGGTCACTATATTTTATATACGACATGCCGTGAATACTTGACGGGAAAGTGTATCCCGTAAGGGTTGATAATATCCCCGAGATGAGTTCATAAGGAATTATTATGTAAACCCTGCAGGTGGATTTAATCCGCATAATAATTAAAGTTGAACGGTACTATTCTCGGATATAAGAAATGAATAATATTTATTGAGCAATAAATAAATTTATTCATGGATATTTAAATCTTAAATACACGGAATATATAATACTACCGGAGAAATATTATTTGATATAATATGGAATAATATTGGGAGTGCAATTTTATTTATATAGTGGAAAATAAATAAAATTAATATTGATAAGAATTAATAGATTTGGGTTGAACCCAATTTAATTTTCAATATTAGAAGCCCAATATTTATTCTCCTTATGATCCCCTACGTAGCCTATATAAGCACTACATGGTCTTCACTTTTCACAACCTAAGTTACGCCAACAATAAAGTCTTGAAGAATGAAGGAGATCCATAAGGTGTTCGATAGATCGTCGCCCACACGACGTTCGGACGAGGTGCAAGGAATACGTGGGAAGATCGCAAGGTCATCAACGCGTTAATTCGTTTCTCCGTACAACGAATCGAAAGGTAAAATCATGAACTCTCTTCTATGAATTTGGTTGATTAATTGTAGCGTATACATGAACACAAGATCCGGATAAACGACGAACCTCGGGGACGGGGATCCGAGATCCCCGGCAAGGATCGAGAGGGGCGGTCGAACCTAGGGTTCAACCGCCGGGAACGCGCGACGCGAGAGGCGAGCCTCGGCTCGAGGCCGAGGCACACGATCGAACCTAGGGTTCGATCGTCGGGGATCCGCCGTGGGCTGGTGCCACGGCGGAAGGATCCGCCAACCTCCGTCGTCGGCGGCGCGTTCAGCGCGAACACCCTCGGCTGGGGGCCGAGGGGTCGATCGAGCCCGTAGGCTCGATCGCTGGGAGCTGCGGGGGTAACCCGCAGCGACTCGTAGCGTGCTGCGGGGTTTCCCGCAGCGGAGCGCTGGGACGAGCCCAGCGCGTTGAGCAGCGGGTCACGCGACCCGCTGCGGGGCTGCTACGAGCAGCCCCGCGGATGCCTCGCGCATCCCCAGCGATCATCGCGAGATGATCGCGAGCCCCGTGCGGGGGCTCGGCTGGACGCTCGCGGCCCTCGGGCCTCGCTGGGTGTTCGGTCGGGCCCCGGCTCATGCGGTGGTTCGCGTTCGTGGATCCGACTCGTGGGGGACTTCGGCTGGGGGCGGGCTGCGTGTCTTCGGGCGCGTAGTCTCCAAAGGTCGGACTCCTGCGGATGAGTCGGGAATCCAATCTCCGGCGATGAAGGATTTCGGTCGGGCTATCGGTTCCGCATAAATTTTAATAGCCCGGGATATCGATTTCCAACAATTGGTATCAGAGCGTTTGGTTTCGTGTTCGTGTATATGCTCGATTATTGTTCTACCTTGCAGGATTTCCGGCTATCATGGTTGGATTTAATTAATTGTTTTTTTTTAATTAATTATCATGATTAAACTCTCGGACATGTCGAGATTCGTTTTGTGTGGATGAATGTTTGTAATAGTAAAAATTCGGGGGTTGACCGAATTTAGGATTTATTATTACGTTCTTTTTTTTCCGGAAAATGTATAGGGTCGATTTCATGTATAGAATCGATACCGGATAGTGTAATTTAATTCTTGTAATTTTAATTACGTTGGTTCGATGTTGAGACGATCGCCGGAAGACGAAGAAGGTGTGACGAAGAAGACGATGGACGAGAGGGACAATCAACCCCATGATCGAACCTCACGATCGACCGCGAGGAAGGGGGCCGATCGCCCCTCGGCCGTGGACTGCCGCCGGCGTTGTGGTGGCTGGCCGGCTGGAGTGGCGGCGGCGGTGATCCCCTCCGGTGGCCGGTCGATCATGGTGGTGGGGGTGGTGCGGGGACTCCCAACCCGTGCTACTCCTACCATAATCCGACTTTCCTAAATTAATTCGACTTTCCTATTTGAGTATTTTTTTTAGGAAATTCTCATGGATTAGGAAAAGAATTAATTGAATTAATTTTATTCCTATTTGTTTTATTTCCTTTATGGAGATATTCATGGATTAGGAATTTAATTAATTTAGTATTAATTTATTTCCTATTTGATTATTCCTACTCTTGGGAATTTTCATTAGATGGAAATTAATTGATAATGGAAAGTAGAAGAGTCCTAAATTTATTTTATTTCCTTATTCTATTATAGAAGTCTTCTAGAATATTCCGAGTTTGACTTGGATAGATTATTCTAAAGATTTAATAGAATTAGATGGGAAATTAAATAAATAAAAATATTAATAATATTTAATTTTATTTTTGATATATTCAATTGACTTAATTTTCGAATTAAGTAACTTTTGGATTAATTGAAAATAAATAGATTTAAATATTAGAAAGTAATATTCTCGTCACATGGAGCATTCTAAAACGAAGACTGAAGACTAGAAGATGCATATGAAGATGGGATGAAGCCATGATAGTCGGAAAATAATTTTCTAGCATTATTTTGACTATGTGTTGCTATGTGCTTTATTGCCTATATGCATGCTATATGTGTTCATTTTATGCACTAGATAGCGTATCCCTTTATTGTAAAAAGCTAAGTGGGAGAGGGGATGGAAACATTCCCATGGTCTCCATTACTGTTCTCTTGGTGACTCTTATGGACTTTCGAAGTTCGTATAGACGAGTCATTGGAGGAGAATTCTTGTAATTCCTTTTACAAGAAACATTGATCGAGTTTATCAAACAATGCCTAATTTGTCTTTCTGAAACTGACTTCAAGTCGACTCATTCTCACCCCGGGGAGTGGAATGGAGCCAAAGCCACTTGGTCATGTGGATGACACAAATTAGAGACCTTCGTGCCAATCTTTGATAGGTGGGTCGATTGTCTGCTCGGCTCCCTCATTTATGAGAGATAGGGTCGCTCGCATGGCGAATCACTGGTTAGAAACTTCGAGTTTCACTTATGATTCTCCGAGTCTTGATTTACAAAATCTAATGGATCTTGTAATTGGGAGTCAATTATAAAAGTCTCTTAGTGTAGTAAACGTCCACACCACGTGGCTTGCTATGCTGACGGATTTTGGATTAATTGATGTAGACAGTTATAAGTGATTGTGAAGAGTCGTGAAATTATCGTAAACGTCCACACCACGTGGCTTGCGGTGATGTAGCAATTCCAAACAATTTACTTTAGTACTGAGTAATGGTTTACACTTAGATACGCGTTATAGTATTCTTCCCCACGAAGTTACGCTATAATTGATGTATGACCAAAGAAAATCTAATTGCTAAATCATTTGGGTGGGTAAACGTCCACACCACGTGGCTTGCCTTACCTGATGGGATTTTAGATGTGATTAGTAATTTAATGATGTTATTTAAGGGAGATAACGTCGGATATTAAATTAATTGTTTGTTTAAATGTGCTTATAGGTTTAGAAATTACTATGAATCCACTTGAGATGATACTTGAGGAATTTGACGCACTGGTTCCACACTGTGTTGAATGGAGAGAAGAGTTAGACATTGCTCAGACTGTAAAGGAGTACAAAGACGTACTCAGTGAAACTTGTCCTCCTGGACTCACCATTAACTCGACTGAGGATGAGATTTTTGACTTTGAAAAATGGGAGAGTGCTCGTTCACTAGCCATTAATCATGATGTCATGCTTAAACTCAAGTTGATGTTTGGACATGATGGGGAGGCTAGAAAAGAGGCGATGAGGATACTCGTAAAGATCTGTTACTTCGACGAAACACTTGATCATGTTTTTGAGATGATGGATCTTTTGGACGAGTTGAAACAATCGCAAGCTCTTATAGCCAAAGCCAAAGGTTTCGGACCTAAAGGCAAAGGAAAGGAGAAGAAGACAAGGGGGTCCGGTGGTCCTAAGGGACTTGGACCAAAGGGTGGGATAAAGAAGCCTTCTGGCAAATATCCCCAAGGAAAGCAGTCTGAGTACTGGGGGTCTACATCTTGTCCTCTCAAAGGTATGAATTTTTCTTTAGTCGTAAAACATAGTCAGCGGTATTATCTACCAGAATTCTGGTGTGTAGATATGGAACCACTGACGGTATGTGCATTCTAAATGCAGGGGTTCCAGAAAACCCAGCGACTTAGATAAGAAGAGTTCGAGTCCACATGGGGAAAGCTGTTGAGGAAGCAGCGGTTGCAGTGGAAGACATTTATCTATCTGTTTGATAGTTATAGGATTTCATTTCAAGTTTATTGCTTTGTACCTTTTATTTTAGAAAGAACTTTTGTTCTGGTTTTCTATTAATGGATATTTTATTTCTTTAATCATTCGATGGTTTAGATAAGAAATAATAGCGATATCTATTCTGGTACATTAGATAGCAATATATGAATGATGAATCCTTAGTCTACCACGATGCAACAAACCGTTATATAAACTTGTTTTACTTATTAGATGTATTTCTTTATCAATCATTATACTTGTGAATTCTTGAACTTAATAGTATTTATTCAAAAGAGGATTCAAAAGGTCGAAATTGATTTATTCAATTATAGTTGGAGGAATGGACCTCCCGACCTAAGAATCAAATTTTGGAAGAAGATACAACTAAGTTAACCTTTCTGGATAAAGGATGGAATTCGGACAAGTATTGAGAATGATCAAAGATGATATATGCAGACATATGTGTAATTAGAAAGGTGTAAGTAGTTTCCTTTATGGAATACTTGAAGATGGATTAGATTGCTTGATGTGCCATAAAAGCGAAGTGTTTAACACAAAGCTATTGTGGGGAACCTTCAAAGTATATCCGTTGGAAGCCTGCGACTTGTTCGCAGAGGCCACTACCTATCTAAAGAGCACATAGCATAAATCAAGGATTGAGATTAAGTCTCAAACGACTGCACCATACACTGATGTGTAGACATGGTGTGTCGGGAATAAGAAATGGAATTCTAATAGTAAAAGGACAAGCTTGATCGGAACTACCTATGTTCTATGGATTTTTCTGGATACAACGACTGGTTGTAGAAAATCCTAGAAGAACAAGTAATTGTATGTTCAATAGTACTACGAACCAGAAGGGTGTCTTTGCCCGGTTCTTAGAGGATGAACTGCAAGTGCCCTAACGAACAAAGTACTTTATAATGAGGGAAGAGGAGACTGAGAACCAGCCTAACCGAGTAGTAGTGCACCACTAACTGCACCTAATGTTATTACTGTTATATACCGGAACGCCATTGCAGTGGGAGGTTGTTAAGCAACCAGAGATGTTCATAAGACTATAGGGGTTTTAAGCTCTGGATCTAGTAGACATGAAATCGATCCCTAGTTCTGCATAAGAGGCAGTACTAATCTAAATGTGCCTACTTGGATAGCAATAATTTATTATTGTTAAAGGGGCAAGATCATTTAAGAGGTACAAGCTTAGTAAATCCATTTATGGATTACCACAAAGCTGGAACTTGTGAACTTGCAAATTGATGAGATAGTCCATTTTATGGATTCATCAAGAAGCATAGACAAGATTGGTGTATTGGAGACGTAATGGAAACAAAGTGGTGTTTCTCAGAATTTTGTGTAGATGACACTTCATCATTGGCAACAATGTAAAAGCGTTGTCAGATATAAAATAGAGGTTGTCTAAATAAATCGAGATATAAGATTAAGATGAAGTTGGATCATGTTCTTAGAAATCTTTCGATCTCTAGATAAGAACATTTGTACTTCTCTTTAGATATCTTATACGATTATGGTTTGTTTTAAAACATGCACAATTCTGAGAAAGGTTATTGCCTTTCTAGAACAGAATGCATCTATCTAAGGTATGTGTCTTGAACACATGAAGGAGATGGATATAGACAAAGCAGATTCTTACACTTCGAGTGTAAAGGGCTTTGTGAATGCGGTGTTATAAAACAAGAACCTGATATCAACTATGCGGTTAGCGTAGTGGGAGGATATCAAAGTAATCTGGATAAGAGATATTCGAATGCTGTAAGAGTACTTGGAAGTACTGGATTACTAGCAAAACGAAATCTTCTTAGATTACAGTTACTCAGATCCAAAAATCAGAGAGGGACCAGTGTAAGTCGATATCAGGCTATGTGTTCACTTTTAGAAGAGGTGGAACCTAAGGATGAAAGAGTGATAAGCGTGAAGCTTCTCGGACTCTATCATAAACCGAATGGCAGCCTCAGAGGCAGCGGAAGTTTTGGTTAGGTTCCGGGATGACCTCTGAACTTGGATATGATTCTTGGTTCACCAAAGGCTATATATATAGCGGTGCATGGAGAACTGGAAGAAGTCATAAGTTCAAAAGGTGATGATAACACATAGAGCCAGTACCACCTGATACGAATCATCGTCAGGGAGACGACGCAGTAGTCACCAAGATAACTTCAGATCGGCAACCTAGATTGCTCACTCACATAATACTTCTGGGAAGTATAACTTAAGCACGTGATGAGTATGGGAGTCGGGAGTTTGGAGGAAATGACTAGACCTTAGTACAAGTGGGAGATTGTTGGAGTTGTGTACTTAATGTCTAGATTTATGTACCGGTAAACTCCCTGTCATGGCATTTAACCTATTTAATTAATAAACAATTATTTGCAATTAATTATTATTAATTAATTATGCAAAATATAGTCCTAGATTTTATACGTTGTAGTTAGTATGGTGCGCATGGGCGTACAGAAGATCATACTATCGGTTACTCGTATTTAATCGAACAGTTGCTCACGACCTAGATGGACACGGACCAATCCATCGGTATAGTCGTTGTGTGAGAGAGAAAATAATTTATCTTAATTATTTTATCACACTTGTACACTTGGTGTATTGGGCGAATCGCTTGAGATTTATTGATTAGGATTGCCTTAGATAATCAATTTAAATCTCAGAGTATTTTATTCTTAATCCCCGATATTATTGCGGGTGTGTATATTTAATATAAGTGACTTTGATTTTCCAAAGGAATTAACCGATTTAATTATTGGGTTAATTACCGGTTAAGTTGGGTCACTATATTTTATATACGACATGCCGTGAATACTTGACGGGAAAGTGTATCCCGTAAGGGTTGATAATATCCCCGAGATGAGTTCATAAGGAATTATTATGTAAACCCTGCAGGTGGATTTAATCCGCATAATAATTAAAGTTGAACGGTACTATTCTCGGATATAAGAAATGAATAATATTTATTGAGCAATAAATAAATTTATTCATGGATATTTAAATCTTAAATACACGGAATATATAATACTACCGGAGAAATATTATTTGATATAATATGGAATAATATTGGGAGTGCAATTTTATTTATATAGTGGAAAATAAATAAAATTAATATTGATAAGAATTAATAGATTTGGGTTGGACCCAATTTAATTTTCAATATTAGAAGCCCAATATTTATTCTCCTTATGATCCCCTACGTAGCTTATATAAGCACTACATGGTCTTCACTTTTCACAACCTAAGTTACGCCAACAATAAAGTCTTGAAGAGTGAAGGAGATCCATAAGGTGTTCGATAGATCGTCGCCCACACGACGTTCGGACGAGGTGCAAGGAATACGTGGGAAGATCGCAAGGTCATCAACGCGTTAATTCGTTTCTCCGTACAACGAATCGAAAGGTAAAATCATGAACTCTCTTCTATGATTTTGGTTGATTAATTGTAGCGTATACATGAACACACGATCCGGATAAACGACGAACCTCGGGGACGGGGATTCGAGATCCCCAGCGAGGATCGAGAGGGGCGGTCGAACCTAGGGTTCAACCGCCGGGAACGCGCGACGCGAGAGGCGAGCCTCGGCTCGAGGCCGAGGCACACGATCGAACCGAGGGTTCGATCGTCGGGGATCCGCCGTGGGCTGGTGCCACGGCGGAAGGATCCGCCGACCTCCGTCGTCGGCGGCGCGTTCAGCGCGAACACCCTCGGCTGGGGGCCGAGGGGTCGATCGAGCCCGTAGGCTCGATCGTTGGGAGCTGCGGCGGTAACCCGCAGCGACTCGTAGCGTGCTGCGGGGTTTCCCGCAGCGGAGCGCTGGGACGAGCCCAGCGCGTTGAGCAGCGGGTCACGCGACCCGCTGCGGGGCTGCTACGAGCAGCCCCGGGGATGCCTCGCGCATCCCCAGCGATCATCGCGAGATGATCGCGAGCCCCGTGCGGGGGCTCGGCTGGACGCTCGCGGCCCTTGGGCCTCGCTGGGTGTTCGGTCGGGCCCCGGCTCGTGCGGTGGTTCGCGTTCGTGGATCCGACTCGTGGGGGACTTCGGCTGGGGGCGGGCTGCGTGTCTTCGGGCGCGTAGTCTCCAAAGGTCGGACTCCTGCGGATGAGTCGGGAATCCAATCTCCGGCGATGAAGGATTTCGGTCGGGCTATCGGTTCCGCATAAATTTTAATAGCCCGGGATATCGATTTCCAACATAGGGTTTTAGTGTATTAAAGATTAGGGTTTTAGTTTTTAGGGTTTAGGGTTTTGTTTTTAGGTTTTGATGTTTAGAGTATTAGGACTTAGGGTTTAGTGTATTAAAAATTAGGGTTTAAGAATTAGTTTTTAGGATTTAAGGATTAGGGTTTTGGTTTTAGGTTTTAAGGTTTAGAGTTATTGGGATTAATGCTTAGTTTCAGGGTTTAATTTTTGGTTTTAGGGTTTTGTTGTATTCATGTTTAGGGTTTTAGGTTTTAGTTTTTTGGGTTTTTGTTTTAGGTTTTAGTGTTTAGAATTTTGGGGTTTAATATTTAGTTTTAGGGATTAGGGTTTTAGTGTATTAAAGATTTGGGTTTTAGTTTTTAGGGTTTAGGGTTTTGTTTTTAGGTTTTAGTGTTTAGAGTATTAGGACTTAGGGTTTAGTGTATTAAAAATTAGGGTTTAAGAATTAGTTTTTAGGATTTAGGGATTAGGGTTTTGGTTTTAGGTTTTAAGGTTTAGAGTTTTTGGGTTTAATGCTTAGTTTTAGGGTTTAATTTTATGTTTCAGGGTTTTGTTGTATTCAAGTTTAGTGTTTTAGGTTTTAGTTTTTAGGGTTTTTGTTTTGGATTTTAGGGTTTAGAATTTTAGGGTTTAATGTTTAGTTTTAGGTATTAGGGTTTTAGTGTATTAAAGATTAGGGTTTTAGTTTTTAGGGTTTAGGGTTTTGTTTTTAGGTTTTAGTGTTTAGAGTATTAGGACTTAGGGTTTTGTGTATTAAAAATTAGGGTTTATGATTTAGTTTTTAGGATTTAGGGTTTTGGGTTTTGGTTTTAGGTTTTAGGGTTTAAAGTTTTTGGGTTTAATGCTTAGTTTTAGGGTTTAATTTTAGGTTTTAGGGTTTTGTTATATTCAAGTTTAGGGTTTTATGTTTTAGTATTTAGGGTTTTGGTTTTAGGTTTTAGGGTTTAGAATTTTAGGGTTAATGTTTAGTTTTAGGGTTTATGGTTTTAGTGTATTAAAGAGTAGGGTTTTAGTTTTTAGGGTTTATGGTTTTGTTTTTAGGTTTTAGTGTTTAGAGTATTAGGACTTAGGGTTTAGTGTATCAAAATTTAGGGTTTAAGATTTAGTTTTTAGGATTAGGGTTTAGGGTTTTGGTTTTAGGTTTTAGGGTTTAGAGTTTTTGGGTTTAATGCTTAGTTGAAGGGTTTACTTTTAGGGTTTAAGGTTTCAAGTGATTCAAGTTT
This sequence comes from Euphrasia confusa, assembly GCA_954870475.1. Classification (NCBI taxonomy): domain Eukaryota; kingdom Viridiplantae; phylum Streptophyta; class Magnoliopsida; order Lamiales; family Orobanchaceae; genus Euphrasia; species Euphrasia confusa. The sequence goes on from OX940956.1 coordinate 22,923,620, forward strand.
AGTGTATTAGGTTTTAGTTTTTAGCGTTTAGGGTTCAGGTTTTTTTAGGTTTTAGGGTTTAAAATTTTAGGATTTAATGTTTAGTTTTAGGGTTTAGGGTTTATGGTTTTGGGTTCTAGTTTAGGGTTTTAGTGTATTAAAGATTAGGGTTTTAGATTTTAGGTTTTAGGGTTTGTTTTTATGTTTTAGTGTTTATAGTATTAGGATTTAGGGTTTAAGGTATTAAAGTTTAGGTTTTAGATTTAGTTTTTAGGGTTTAGGATTTTTGTTTTCAATTTTAGAGATTGAGTTTTTGGCTTTTGTTTAAGGTTTAGGGTTTAGGGTTTTAGTGTATTCAAGTTTAGGGTTTTAGATTTTAGTTTTTAGGTTTTGGTTTTAGGTTTTAGGGTTTAATGTTTAGTTTTAGGGTTTAGTGTTTTAGTGTATTAAAGATTAGGGTTTTAGTTTTTAGCGTTTAGGGTTTAGAGTTTTGTTTTTAAGTTTTAGTGTTTAGATTATTAGGACTTAGGGTTTAGTGTATTAAAATTTAGGGTTTAAGATTTAGTTTTATAGATTTAGGGTTTAGGGTTTTGGTTTTAGGTTTTAGGGTTTAGAGTTTTTGGGTTTAATGCTTAGTTTTAGGGTTTAATTTTAGGTTTTAGGGTTTAGAATTTTAGGGTTTAATGTTTAGTTTTAGGTATTAGGGTTTTAGTGTATTAAAGATTAGGGTTTTAGTTTTTAGGGTTTAGGGTTTTGTTTTTAGGTTTTAGTGTTTAGAGTATTAGGACTTAGGGTTTAGTGTATTAAAAATAAGGGTTTATGATTTAGTTTTTAGGATTTAGGGTTTAGGGTTTTGGTTTTAGGTTTTAGGGTTTAAAGTTTTTGGGTTTAATGCTTAGTTTTAGGGTTTAATTTTAGGTTTTAGGGTTTTGTTGTATTCAAGTTTAGGGTTTTAAGTTTTAGTTTTTAGGGTTTTGGTTTTAGGTTTTAGGGTTTTGGTTTTAGGTTTTAGGGTTTAGAATTTTAGGGTTAATGTTTAGTTTTAGGGTTTATGGTTTTAGTGTATTAAAGATTAGGGTTTTAGTTTTTAGGGTTTAGGGTTTTGTTTTTAGGTTTTAGTGTTTAGAGTATTAGGACTTAGGGTTTAGTGTATTAAAATTTAGGGTTTAAGATTTAGTTTTTAGGATTAGGGTTTAGGGTTTCGGTTTTAGGTTTTAGGGTTTAGAGTTTTTGGGTTTAATGCTTAGTTGAAGGGTTTAAATTTAGGGTTTAGGGTTTCAAGTGATTCAAGTTTAGTGTATTAGGTTTTAGTTTTTAGCGTTTAGGGTTCAGGTTTTTTTAGGTTTTAGGGTTTAAAATTTTAGGATTTAATGTTTAGTTTTAGGGTTTAGGGTTTATGGTTTAGGGTTTTAGTTTTAGGGTTTTAGTGTATTAAAGATTAGGGTTTTAGATTTTAGGGTTTAGGGTTTTGTTTTTATGTTTTAGTGTTTATAGTATTAGGATTTAGGGTTTAAGGTATTAAAGTTTAGGTTTTAGATTTAGTTTTTAGGGTTTAGGATTTTTGTTTTCAATTTTAGGGTTTTGAGTTTTTGGGTTATATGCTTATTTTTAGGGTTTTATTTAAGGTTTAGGGTTTTAGTGTATTCAAGTTTAGGGTTTTAGATTTTAGTTTTTAGGGTTTTGGTTTTAGGTTTTAGGGTTTGATGTTTAGTTTTAGGGTTTAGGGTTTTAGTGTATTAAAGATTAGGGTTTTAGTTTTTAGCGTTTGGGGTTTAGAGTTTTGTTTTTAAGTTTTAGTGTTTAGATTATTAGGACTTAGGGTTTTATTTAAGGTTTAGCGTTTAGGGTTTAGTGTATTAAAATTTAGGGTTTAAGATTTAGTTTTATGGATTTAGCGTTTGGGGTTTAGGGTTTTTTGAGGTTTTAGGGTTTAAAATTTTAGGGTTTAATGTTTAGTTTTAGGGTCTAGGGTTTTAGTGTATTAAAGATTAGGGTTTATGATTTAGTTTTTAGGATTTAGGGTTTTGGGTTTTTGTTTTTGGTTTTATTGTTTAAAGTTTCTGGGTTCAATGCTTAGTTTTAGGGTTTTAATTTTAGGTTTTGGGGTTTTGTTGTATTCAAGTTTAGGGTTTTAGGTTTAAGTTTTTAGGGTTTTTGTTTTAGGTTTTAGGGTTTAGAATTTTAGGGTTTAATTTTCAGTTTTAGGGATTAGGGTTTCAGTGTATTAAAGATTAGGCTTTTAGTTTTCAGGGTTTAGGGTTTTGTTTTAAGGTTTTAGTGTTTAGAGTATTAGGACTTAGGGTTTAGTGTATTAAAATTTAGGGTTTAATATTTAGTTTTTAGGATTTAAGGTTTTGGTTTTAGGTTTTAGGGTTTATAGTTTTTCGGTTTAATGCTTATTTTTAGGGTTTAGGGTTTCAAGTGATTCAAGTTTAGTGTATTAGGTTTTAGTTTTTAGCGTTTATGGTTTAGGTTATAGTTTTTTGGGTTTAGGGTTTAATGTTTAGTTTTAGGTATTAGGGTTTTAGTGTATTAAAGATTAGGGTTTTAGTTTTTAGGGTATAGGGTTTTGTTTTTAGGTTTTAGTGTTTAGAGTATTAGGACTTAGGGTTTAGTGTATTAAAATTTAGGGTTTAATATTTAGTTTTTAGGATTTAGGGTGTAGGGTTTTGGTTTTAGGTTTTAGAGTTTTTGGGTTTAATGCTTATTTTAAGGGTTTAATTTTAGGGTTTAGGGTTTCAAGTGATTCAAGTTTAGTGTATTAGGTTTTAGTTTTTAGCATTTATGGTTTAAGTTATAGTTTTTAGGGTTTAGGGTTTTGGTTTTAGGGTTTAGGGTTTAAAATTTTGGGGTTTAATGTTTAGTTTTTGGGTTTAGGGTTTTAGTGTATTAAAGATTAGGGTTTTAGCTTTTAGGGTTTAGGGTTTTATTTTTATGTTTTAGTGTTTATAATATTAGAATTTAGAGTTTAGTGTATTAAAGTTTAGGTTTTAGATTTAGTTTTTAGGGTTTAGGGTTTTTGTTTTCAATTTTAGGGTTTTGAGTTTTTAGGTTATATGCTTATTTTTAGGGTTTAATTTAGGGTTTAGGGTTTAGGGTTTTAGTGTATTCAAGTTTAGGATTTTAGATTTTAGTTTTTAGGGTTTTGGTTTTAGGTTTTAGGGTTTAGAATTTTAGGGTTAAATGTTTAGTTTTAAGGTTTAGGGTTTTAGTGTATTAAAGATTAGGGTTTTAGTTTTTAGCGTTTAGGGTTTAGGGTTTTGTTTTTAGGTTTTAGTGTTTAGAGTATTAGGACTTAGAGTTTAGTGTATTAAAATTTAGGGTTTAAAATTTAGTTTAAGGATTTTGGGTTTACGGTTTCGGTTTTAGGTTTTAGGGTTTAGAGTTTTTGGGTTTAATGCTTAGTTTTAAGGTTTAATTTTAGGTTTAATGGGTTTTGTTGTATTCAAGTTTAGGGTTTTAGGTTTTAGTTTTTAGGGTTTTTGTTTTAGGTTTTTGGGTTTAGAATGTTAGGGTTTAATGTTTAGTTTTAGGTATTAGGGTTTTATTGTATTAAAGATTAGGGTTTTAGTTTTTAGGGTACAAGGTTTTTTTTTTTAGGTTTTAGTGTTTAGAGTATTAGGACTGAGGGTTAAGTGTATTAAAAATTAGGGTTTATGATTTCGTTTTTAGGATTTAGGGTTTAGGGTTTTGGTTTTAGGTTTTAGATTTTAGGGTTTAAAGATTTTGGGTTTAATGCTTAGTTTTAGGGTTTTATTGTATTCAAGTTTAGTGTTTTAGGTTTTAGTTTTAAGGGTTTTTGTTTTAGGTTTTGGGGTTTAGAATTTTAGGGTTTAATTTTTAGTTTTAGGGATTAGGGTTTCAGTGTATTAAAGATTAGGGTTTTAGTTTTCAGGGTTTAGGGTTTTGTTTTTAGGTTTTAGTGTTTAGAGTATTAGGACTTAGTGTTTAGTGTATTAAAATTTAGGGTTTAATATTTAGTTTTTAGGATTTAGGGTTTAGGGTTTTGGTTTTAGATTTTAGGCTTTAGAGTTTTTGGGTTTAATGCTTATTTTTAGGGTTTAATTTTAGGGTTTAGGGTTTCATGTTATTCAAGTTTAGTGTATTAGGTTTTAGTTTTTAGCGTTTATGGTTTAGGTTATAGTTTTTTGGGTTTAGGGTTTAAAATTTTAGGGTTTAATGTTTAGTTTTTGGGTTTAGGGTTTTAGTGTATTAAAGATTAGGGTTTTAGTTTTTAGGGTTTAGGGTTTTTTTTTAGGTTTTAGTGTTTAGAGTATTAGGACTTAGGGTTTAGTGTATTAAAGTTTAGGGTTTTAGATTTAGTTTTTTGAGTTTAGAGTTTTTGTTTTCAATGTTAGGGTTTTGAGTTTTTGGGTTATATGCTTAGTTTTAGGGTTTAATTTAATGTATAAGGTTTAGGGTTTTAGTGTATTCAAGTTTAGGGTTTTAGATTTTAGTTTTTAGGGTCTTGGTTGTGTTGGAGTTGTATACTTAATGTCTAGATTTAAGTGATATGAACTCCCGATCCATTGCCATTAATCTATTTAACTAAATAAACAATTATTTGCGTTTAATTATTTATAATTAAATATATGCAAATATAGTCCTAGATTATATACGTTGTAGTTAGTATGGTGTGCGCCGTCACACGGAAGATTATACTATCGGTTACTCGTATTTAATCGAACAATTGCTTACGACCTAGATGGACACGGACCAAGCCATCGGTATAGTCGTTGTATAAGGGAGAAAATAATCGGTCTTGATTATATTATCATACTTGTACACTTTGTGTATTGGGCGGATCGCTTGAGATTTATCAATTAGGATTGCCTGTGATAATTGATTCAAATCTCAGAGTATTTTATTCTTAATCCCCGATACTATTGCGGGTGTGTATATTTAGTATAAGTGGCTTTGATTTTCCAAAGGAATTGTCCGGTTTAATTATCGGGACAATTACCGGTAAAGTTGGGTCACTATATTTTATATATGACATGCCGTGAATACTTGACGGGAAAGTGTATCCCGGAAGTGTTGATAATATCCCCGAGATGAGTTCATAAGGAATTATTATGTAAACCCTGCAGGTGGAATTTATTTCGCATAATAATTAAGGTTGAATGGTACTAGTCTCGGATACAAGAGATGAATAAATTATTTAGCAATAAATTAATTTTATTCATGGTTATTTATATCTTAAATACACGAAACAAATAATACTACGGAGAGAATATTATTTGATATAATATGGTATAATATTGGGAGTGCAATTATATTTATATAGTGGAAAATAGATATAATTAATATTGATGGATTAATAGATTTGGGCTTGGGCTCAATTTAATCATTAATATTGGAAGCCCAATGTTCCACCTCCTTAAGATCCCCTACGTAGCCTATAAAAGCACTACATGGTCTTCTCTATTCTCATAACTTGAAGATCACAATTCTAGAGAGAGAAAGTAGAGAAGGAGATCCATAGGAGTTCGGAGGATCGTCGCCCACACGACGTTCGAACGAAGTGCAAGGAATACGTGGGAAGGTCTCAAGGTCTTCATAGATCTCGTTTCTCCGTACAACGAGAACAAAGGTAAAATCATGAAAACCCCCTTTATGATTTTAATTATTAATTCGGGTATACGCATGAACGAAGATCCGAGGGACGAACCCGGGTGTTCGGTCGGGCCCCGGCTCGTGCGGTGGTTCGCGTTCGTGGATCCGACTCGTGGGGGACTTCGGCTGGGGGCGGGCTGCGTGTCTTCGGGCGCGTAGTCTCCAAAGGTCGGACTCCTGCGGATGAGTCGGGAATCCAATCTCCGGCGATGAAGGATTTCGGTCGGGCTATCGGTTCCGCATAAATTTTAATAGCCCGGGATATCGATTTCCAACAATTGGTATCAGAGCGTTTGGTTTCGTGTTCGTGTATATGCTCGATTATTGTTCTACCTTGCAGGATTTCCGGCTATCATGGTTGGATTTAATTAATTGTTTTTTTTAATTAATTATCATGATTAAACTCTCGGACATGTCGAGATTCGTTTTGTGTGGATGAATGTTTGTAATAGTAAAAATTCGGGGGTTGACCGAATTTAGGATTTATTATTACGTTCTTTTTTTTCCGGAAAATGTATAGGGTCGATTTCATGTATAGAATCGATACCGGATAGTGTAATTTAATTCTTGTAATTTTAATTACGTTGGTTCGATGTTGAGACGATCGCCGGAAGACGAAGAAGGTGTGACGAAGAAGACGATGGACGAGAGGGACGATCAACCCCATGATCGAACCTCACGATCGACCGCGAGGAAGGGGGCCGATCGCCCCTCGGCCGTGGACTGCCGCCGGCGTTGGTGGTGGCTGGCCGGCTGGAGTGGCGGCGGCGGTGATCCCCTCCGGTGGCCGGTCGATCATGGTGGTGGGGGTGGTGCGGGGACTCCCAACCCGTGCTACTCCTACCATAATCCGACTTTCCTAAATTAATTCGACTTTCCTATTTGAGTATTTTTTTAGGAAATTCTCATGGATTAGGAAAAGAATTAATTGAATTAATTTTATTCCTATTTGTTTTATTTCCTTTATGGAGATATTCATGGATTAGGAATTTAATTAATTTAGTATTAATTTATTTCCTATTTGATTATTCCTACTCTTGGGAATTTTCATTAGATGGAAATTAATTGATAATGGAAAGTAGAAGAGTCCTAAATTTATTTTATTTCCTTATTCTATTATAGAAGTCTTCTAGAATATTCGAAGTTTGACTTGGATAGATTTTTCTAAAGATTTAATAGAATTAGATGGGAAATTAAATAAATAAAAATATTAATAATATTTAATTTTATTTTTGATATATTCAATTGACTTAATTTTCGAATTAAGTAACTTTTGGATTAATTGAAAATAAATAGATTTAAATATTAGAAATTAATATTCTCGTCACATGGAGCATTCTAGAACGAAGACTGAAGACTAGAAGATGCATATGAAGATGGGATGAAGCCATGATAGTCGGAAAATAATTTTCTAGCATTATTTTGACTATGTGTTGCTATGTGCTTTATTGCCTATATGTATGCTATATGTGTTCATTTTATGCACTAGATAGCGTATCCCTTTATTGTAAAAAGCTAAGTGGGAGAGGGGATGGAAACATTCCCATGGTCTCCATTACTGTTCTCTTGGTGACTCTTATGGACTTTCGAAGTTCGTATAGACGAGTCATTGGAGGAGAATTCTTGTAATTCCTTTTACAAGAAACATTGATCGAGTTTATCAAACAATGCGTAATTTGTCTTTCTGAAACTGACTTCAAGTCGACTCATTCTCACCCCGGGGAGTGGAATGGAGCCAAAGCCACTTGGTCATGTGGATGACACAAATTAGAGACCTTCGTGCCATTCTTTGATAGGTGGGTCGATTGTCTGCTCGGCTCCCTCATTTATGAGAGATAGGGTCGCTCGCATGGCGAATCACTGGTTAGAAACTTCGAGTTTCACTTATGATTCTCCGAGTCTTGATTTACAAAATCTAATGGATCTTGTAATTGGGAGTCAATTATAAAAGTCTCTTAGTGTAGTAAACGTCCACACCACGTGGCTTGCTATGCTGACGGATTTTGGATTAATTGATGTAGACAGTTATAAGTGATTGTGAAGAGTCGTGAAATTATCGTAAACGTCCACACCACGTGGCTTGCGGTGATGTAGCAATTCCAAACAATTTACTTTAGTACTGAGTAATGGTTTACACTTAGATACGCGTTATAGTATTCTTCCCCACGAAGTTACGCTATAATTGATGTATGACCAAAGAAAATCTAATTGCTAAATCATTTGGGTGGGTAAACGTCCACACCACGTGGCTTGCCTTACCTGATGGGATTTTAGATGTGATTAGTAATTTAATGATGTTATTTAAGGGAGATAACGTCGGATATTAAATTAATTGTTTGTTTAAATGTGCTTATAGGTTTAGAAATTACTATGAATCCACTTGAGATGATACTTGAGGAATTTGACGCACTGGTTCCACACTGTGTTGAATGGAGAGAAGAGTTAGACATTGCTCAGACTGTAAAGGAGTACAAAGACGTACTCAGTGAAACTTGTCCTCCTGGACTCACCATTAACTCGACTGAGGATGAGATTTTTGACTTTGAAAAATGGGAGAGTGCTCGTTCACTAGCCATTAATCATGATGTCATGCTTAAACTCAAGTTGATGTTTGGACATGATGGGGAGGCTAGAAAAGAGGCGATGAGGATACTCGTAAAGATCTGTTACTTCGATGAAACACTTGATCATGTTTTTGAGATGATGGATCTTTTGGACGAGTTGAAACAATCGCAAGCTCTTATAGCCAAAGCCAAAGGTTTCGGACCTAAAGGCAAAGGAAAGGAGAAGAAGACAAGGGGGTCCGGTGGTCCTAAGGGACTTGGACCAAAGGGTGGGATAAAGAAGCCTTCTGGCAAATATCCCCAAGGAAAGCAGTCTGAGTACTGGGGGTCTACATCTTGTCCTCTCAAAGGTATGAATTTTTCTTTAGTCGTAAAACATAGTCAGCGGTATTATCTACCAGAATTCTGGTGTGTAGATATGGAACCAGTGACGGTATGTGCATTCTAAATGCAGGGGTTCCAGAAAACCCAGCGACTTAGATAAGAAGAGTTCGAGTCCACATGGGGAAAGCTGTTGAGGAAGCAGCGGTTGCAGTGGAAGACATTTATCTATCTGTTTGATAGTTATAGGATTTCATTTCAAGTTTATTGCTTTGTACCTTTTATTTTAGAAAGAACTTTTGTTCTGGTTTTCTATTAATGGATATTTTATTTCTTTAATCATTCGATGGTTTAGATAAGAAATAATAGCGATATCTATTCTGGTACATTAGATAGCAATATATGAATGATGAATCCTTAGTCTACCACGATGCAACAAACCGTTATATAAACTTGTTTTACTTATTAGATGTATTTCTTTATCAATCATTATACTTGTGAATTCTTGAACTTAATAGTATTTATTCAAAAGAGGATTCAAAAGGTCGAAATTGATTTATTCAATTATAGTTGGAGGAATGGACCTCCCGACCTAAGAATCAAATTTTGGAAGAAGATACAACTAAGTTAACCTTTCTGGATAAAGGATGGAATTCGGACAAGTATTGAGAATGATCAAAGATGATATATGCAGACATATGTGTAATTAGAAAGGTGTAAGTAGTTTCCTTTATGGAATACTTGAAGATGGATTAGATTGCTTGATGTGCCATAAAAGCGAAGTGTTTAACACAAAGCTATTGTGGGGAACCTTCAAAGTATATCCGTTGGAAGCCTGCGACTTGTTCGCAGAGGCCACTACCTATCTAAAGAGCACATAGCATAAATCAAGGATTGAGATTAAGTCTCAAACGACTGCACCATACACTGATGTGTAGACATGGTGTGTCGGGAATAAGAAATGGAATTCTAATAGTAAAAGGACAAGCTTGATCGGAACTACCTATGTTCTATGGATTTTTCTGGATACAACGACTGGTTGTAGAAAATCCTAGAAGAACAAGTAATTGTATGTTCAATAGTACTACGAACCAGAAGGGTGTCTTTGCCCGGTTCTTAGAGGATGAACTGCAAGTGCCCTAACGAACAAAGTACTTTATAATGAGGGAAGAGGAGACTGAGAACCAGCCTAACCGAGTAGTAGTGCACCACTAACTGCACCTAATGTTATTACTGTTATATACCGGAACGCCATTGCAGTGGGAGGTTGTTAAGCAACCAGAGATGTTCATAAGACTATAGGGGTTTTAAGCTCTGGATCTAGTAGACATGAAATCGATCCCTAGTTCTGCATAAGAGGCAGTACTAATCTAAATGTGCCTACTTGGATAGCAATAATTTATTATTGTTAAAGGGGCAAGATCATTTAAGAGGTACAAGCTTAGTAAATCCATTTATGGATTACCACAAAGCTGGAACTTGTGAACTTGCAAATTGATGAGATAGTCCATTTTATGGATTCATCAAGAAGCATAGACAAGATTGGTGTATTGGAGACGTAATGGAAACAAAGTGGTGTTTCTCGGAATTTTGTGTAGATGACACTTCATCATTGGCAACAATGTAAAAGCGTTGTCAGATATAAAATAAAGGTTGTCTAAATAAATCGAGATATAAGATTAAGATGAAGTTGGATCATGTTCTTAGAAATCTTTCGATCTCTAGATAAGAACATTTGTACTTCTCTTTAGATATCTTATACGATTATGGTTTGTTTTAAAACATGCACAATTCTGAGAAAGGTTATTGCCTTTCTAGAACAGAATGCATCTATCTAAGGTATGTGTCTTGAACACATGAAGGAGATGGATATAGACAAAGCAGATTCTTACACTTCGAGTGTAAAGGGCTTTGTGAATGCGGTGTTATAAAACAAGAACCTGATATCAACTATGCGGTTAGCGTAGTGGGAGGATATCAAAGTAATCTGGATAAGAGATATTCGAATGCTGTAAGAGTACTTGGAAGTACTGGATTACTAGCAAAACGAAATCTTCTTAGATTACAGTTTCTCAGATCCAAAAATCAGAGAAGGACCAGTGTAAGTCGATATCAGGCTATGTGTTCACTTTTAGAAGAGGTGGAACCTAAGGATGAAAGAGTGATAAGCGTGAAGCTTCTCGGACTCTATCATAAACCGAATGGCAGCCTCAGAGGCAGCGGAAGTTTTGGTTAGGTTCCGGGATGACCTCTGAACTTGGATATGATTCTTGGTTCACCAAAGGCTATATATATAGCGGTGCATGGAGAACTGGAAGAAGTCATAAGTTCAAAAGGTGATGATAACACATAGAGCCAGTACCACCTGATACGAATCATCGTCAGGGAGACGACGCAGTAGTCACCAAGATAACTTCAGATCGGCAACCTAGATTGCTCACTCACATAATACTTCTGGGAAGTATAACTTAAGCACGTGATGAGTATGGGAGTCGGGAGTTTGGAGGAAATGACTAGACCTTAGTACAAGTGGGAGATTGTTGGAGTTGTGTACTTAATGTCTAGATTTAAGTACCGGTAAACTCCCTGTCATGGCATTTAACCTATTTAATTAATAAACAATTATTTGCAATTAATTATTATTAATTAATTATGCAAAATATAGTCCTAGATTTTATACGTTGTAGTTAGTATGGTGCGCATGGGCGTACAGAAGATCATACTATCGGTTACTCGTATTTAATCGAACAGTTGCTCACGACCTAGATGGACACGGACCAATCCATCGGTATAGTCGTTGTGTGAGAGAGAAAATAATTTATCTTAATTATTTTATCACACTTGTACACTTGGTGTATTGGGCGGATCGCTTGAGATTTATTGATTAGGATTGCCTTAGATAATCAATTTAAATCTCAGAGTATTTTATTCTTAATCCCCGATATTATTGCGGGTGTGTATATTTAATATAAGTGACTTTGATTTTCCAAAGGAATTAACCGATTTAATTATTGGGTTAATTACCGGTTAAGTTGGTTCACTATATTTTATATACGACATGCCGTGAATACTTGACGGGAAAGTGTATCCCGTAAGGGTTGATAATATCCCCGAGATGAGTTCATAAGGAATTATTATGTAAACCCTGCAGGTGGATTTAATCCGCATAATAATTAAAGTTGAACGGTACTATTCTCGGATATAAGAAATGAATAATATTTATTGAGCAATAAATAAATTTATTCATGGATATTTAAATCTTAAATACACGGAATATATAATACTACCGGAGAAATATTATTTGATATAATATGGAATAATATTGGGAGTGCAATTTTATTTATATAGTGGAAAATAAATAAAATTAATATTGATAAGAATTAATAGATTTGGGTTGGACCCAATTTAATTTTCAATATTAGAAGCCCAATATTTATTCTCCTTATGATCCCCTACGTAGCCTATATAAGCACTACATGGTCTTCACTTTTCACAACCTAAGTTACGCCAACAATAAAGTCTTGAAGAGTGAAGGAGATCCATAAGGTGTTCGATAGATCGTCGCCCACACGACGTTCGGACGAGGTGCAAGGAATACGTGGGAAGATCGCAAGGTCATCAACGCGTTAATTCGTTTCTCCGTACAACGAATCGAAAGGTAAAATCATGAACTCTCTTCTATGATTTTGGTTGATTAATTGTAGCGTATACATGAACACACGATCCGGATAAACGACGAACCTCGGGGACGGGGATTCGAAATCCCCGGCGAGGATCGAGAGGGGCGGTCGAACCTAGGGTTCAACCGCCGGGAACGCGCGACGCGAGAGGCGAGCCTCGGCTCGAGGCCGAGGCACACGATCGAACCTAGGGTTCGATCGTCGGGGATCCGCCGTGGGCTGGTGCCACGGCGGAAGGATCCGCCGACCTCCGTCGGCGGCGGCGCGTTCAGCGCGAACACCCTCGGCTGGGGGCCGAGGGGTCGATCGAGCCCGTAGGCTCGATCGCTGGGATCTGCGGGGGTAACCCGCAGCGACTCGTAGCGTGCTGCGGGGTTTCCCGCAGCGGAGCGCTGGGACGAGCCCAGCGCGTTGAGCAGCGGGTCACGCGATCCGCTGCGGGGCTGCTACGAGCAGCCCCGGGGATGCCTCGCGCATCCCCAGCGATCATCGCGAGATGATCGCGAGCCCCGTGCAGGGGCTCGGCTGGACGCTCGCGGCCCTCGGGCCTCGCTGGGTGTTCGGTCGGGCCCCGGCTCGTGCGGTGGTTCGCGTTCGTGGATCCGACTCGTGGGGGACTTCGGCTGGGGGCGGGCTTCGTGTCTTCGGGCGCGTAGTCTCCAAAGGTCGGACTCCTGCGGATGAGTCGGGAATCCAATCTCCGGCGATGAAGGATTTCGGTCGGGCTATCGGTTCCGCATAAATTTTAATATCCCGGGATATCGATTTCCAACAAGAAAGTAGAGAAGGAGATCCATAGGAGTTCGGAGGATCGTCTCCCACACGACGTTCGAACGAAGTGCAAGGAATACGTGGGAAGGTCTCAAGGTCTTCATAGATCTCGTTTCTCCGTACAACGAGAACAAATGTAAAATCATGAAAACCCCCTTTATGATTTTAATTATTAATTCGGGTATACGCATGAACGAAGATCCGAGGGACGAACCCGGGGACGGGGTTTGACCGCGCGGTGGTGATCCGAGATCACTGGACCGCGGGCGGTCAAGCGAGCCCCGCCGGGATCGCACGCACAAGAGAACCCTCGGCTGGACGCCGAGGGTGGGCGGTCGAAACCCTAGGATTTGACCGCCGGGTGCGACGCGGGAGAACCCTCGGATGGACGCCGAGGGTGGCGATCGAAGCCCTAGGGCTCGATCGCCGGCAGCGCACGAAGGACCCCGGCTGGACGCCGGGGGTGCGATCGAGTGGGGTGGCGGGCTAGTGCCGCCGCTGCTCGCACGGCGAGCAGCCCCCTCCTCCGACGACGGTGGCGGTGAGTCGCCGGACTCACCGCCGGGGGATGCGATGAGCATCCCCGGCGATCACCGTGCGTGATCGCGAGCCCCTCGCGGGGGCTCGGCTGGGGCAGTCGCGGGTTCATCCCGCGGCGGGTGTTCTCGGCCGGGCTCCGGCTCGTGAGGTGGTTCGCGGTGGTTTCCGGCGAAGGTATTTCGGTCGGAGTCGTGATTCCGCAATTCCGTCGACTCCGGGATATCGATTTCCAACAATTGGTATCAGAGCGTGGTTCTAGTTCATGTGTATATGCGATAAATTGTTCTACCTTTCAGGGTTTCTGACTATTATGGCTAGATATAATTTTTCCGTTAATTATTGTCATAATATGTTTTGATTAAACTCTCGGACATGTCGAGATTCGTTTTATGTGTGGTGAATGTTTGTAATAGTAAAAATTCGGGGGTTGACCGAATTTAGGTTTATTATTACGTTCTACTTTTTCCGGAAAATGTATAGGGTCGATTTCATGTATAGAATCGATACCGGATAATTGTAATTAAATTATGTAATTTATTTTACGTTGGATCGATACCGGTTTTTCCTATTTTGAGTATTCCTATTTTTTTGAAACTCTCATGGAATAGGAAAAGAATAAATTTAGAATAAATTTATTTCCTTATTGATTATTCCTATTATGGGAAATTTTATGGATTAGGAAAAGAATAAATTTAGAATTAATTTGTTTTCCTATTTAATTATTCCTTTATGGAATTTTTAATGGATTAGGAAAATAATTAATTTGGAAAGATTTGAAAGTCCTTGATTAATTTTTCCTATTTAATTATTCCTTTATGGAATTTTTAATAGATTAGGAAAGGAATTAATTTGGAAGGATTAGGAGTCCTAAATTATTTTATTTCCTTATTCCATTAAAATTGCATAGGCCGAGCTAGGGCCAATCAAAGCCCGACCCATTAAGCCCAATTGACAGGCCTAGGTCTTGGATAGGATTCTAGAGATTTAACGGAGTAGAAAAGGAAAAATAAAAATAATTAAAAATATTAATAATATTTAATTTTATTTTTGATATATTCGATTGACTTAATTTTCGAATTAAGTAACTTTTGGATTAATTAAAAATAAATAGATTTAAATATTTGGATTAATATTCTCGTCACATGGAGCATTCAAGAACGAAGACTGAAGACTAGAAGATGCGTACGGAGATGCGATAAAGCCATAATAGTCGGAAAATAATATTCTAGTATTATTTTGATTATGTGATAATAGTATGTGCTTTATTTCATGTATGCATGCTTATGTGTATTTAATTATGCATTAGATAGCGTATCCCTTTGTTATAAAAAGCTAAGTGGGAGAGGGATTGGAAACAATGCCATGGTCTCCATTGCTGTTCTCTTGGTGACTTTTATGAACTTTTGAAGTTCGTATAGATAAGCCATTGGAGGAGAATTCTTGTAATTCCTTTTACGAGAAACATTGATTAAGTTTATCAAACAATGCCTAATTTGTCTTTCTGAAACTGATTTCAAGTCGACTCATTCTCACCCCGGGGAGTGGAATGGAGCCAAAGCCACTTGGTCATGTGGATGACACAAATTAGAGACCTTCGTACCATTTCTTGAAATGGATCGATTTTCTGCTCGGCTCCCTCATTTTATGAGAGATAGGGTTGTTCGCATGGTGAATCACTGGTAAGAAACTTCGAGTTTCACTTATGATTCTCCGCGTCCTGATTTACAAAAATCGAATGGATCAAGTAATTGTGAGTCAATTATAAAGATCTTTTGGTGTAGTAAACGTCCACACAAACGTGACTTGCTATACTGAATGGGATCTTGGAATAATTGATGTAGACAGTTATAGGGAATTGTGAAGGGTTGTGAGTTATCGTAAACGTCCACACAAACGTGGTTTGCGGTGACGTAGCGATGCCAAACGATTCACCTTAGTACTGAGTAATGGTTTACACTTAGGTACGCTTTATAGTATCCTTCCCAACGAAGTAACGCTATAATTGATTTACGACCGAAGCAAATCTAATTGCTAAATCATTTGGATAGGTAAACGTCCACACAAACGTGGCTTGCCATATCTGATGGGATTTTAGATTTGATTAGTGGTTTAATGATATTATTTGAGGGAGATAATATCGGAGATTAAATCAATTGTTTGTTGTTATATGTGTTCATAGATTATGGATGGCTTTGAACCCACTTTATGTGATACTTAAGGAATTTAACTCATTGGTCCCTAAATGTATTGATTGGAATAGAGATCTGGACATTGCCCAGACTGTTAAAGAGTACAAGTTTGTACTCAAGTGAGATTTGTCCTCCCGAGCCTACCAATGTCTTAACTGATGAGAAAAGGACTGATTTTGATATCATGTTCAAACTCAAGGAGATGTTTAGACATGACGTAGAAGCTAGACTAGAGGCGATTCGAGGAAACGCTTGAAAACGTTTTTGAGATGATGGACCTTTGGGACGAGTTGGGACGGAAATCGCAAGCTCTTGTAGCCGATGCCAAAGGTTTTGAACCTAAGGGCAAAACCGGGGGATAGAAAAAGGAATCAAAGAAACCCAGTGGTCCAAAGTTACTTGGACCACGAGATGGGACGAGAAAGCCAATAGGCTAGTGTTCTCGATGCAAACAGTCTGGGTACTGGAAGTCTGATTATCCTCTCAAAGGTACGAAATCTTTCTTTAGTCGTGAAAACATAGTCAGTGGTATTATCTACCAGAACATGGTATGTAGATATGGAACCACTGACGGTATATGCATTTTAAATGCAAGGGTTCCAGGAAACCCGACGACTTGGAAAAGAAGAAATCGTAGTCAACATGGGCAATGTTGTTGAGGAGGCAGCTGTTGCAATGAAGGACAATTATATAGGATTTCATTTTGAGTTATTGCTTTTATGTACCTTTCATTTTAGAAAGAACTTTGTTCTGGATTTCTAATGAATAGATATTTTATTTCTTTTAATCATTTGATGGTTTTAAGAAGAAATAATGATATTATCTATTCTGGTACATTAGCTAGCAATATATAAATGATGAATCCTGAGTCCACCACGATGCAACGAACCGTAGCATATAACTCGTTTTACTTTTAAGAGATATTTCTGTAATGAATCATTTATACTTGTGGATTCTTATGCTAAGTCCTGTTTATTCAAATAAGAAGTTCAAAGGTCGAAAATTGATATTTTGATCAATTAAGTTGAAGGAGTGGACCTTTCGACCTAAGAATCTGATTTGGAAGATAACATGACTAAGCAATCCTTTATGGATATAAGGTATAAGATCCGGACAAGTATTAGAATTGATTAACTCTGATGTATGCAGACCTATGTCTACTCAGACAATAAGATACGAGTACTTCATTTTATGATTACTCGAAAAATGGATTAGCATACCTGATGTGCCACAAAAGCAAAGTGTTTTGACAAGTCAATGGACACAAAGCTATTGTGGGGAACCTTCAAGGTGTATCCATAAGAAGCCTGCGATTTGATCGCGGAGGCAAGCCCCTGTCTGAGGAATGCATGGCATACTAATCAGAAATTGGGATTAGATCCTGTCTGCTCGCGGAGGCAAGCCCCTGTCTGCGGAGGCAAGCCCCTGTCTGCTCGCGAGGGCGTCGCCCTCGCACGCCTCGCTACGGGTGAACCCGTAGCGCGTACGAGGCAGCTACGGGTCATCCCGTAGCGCGCCCGCGATCGAGCTCACGGGCTGGATCGCCCCTCGGCTCCAGCCGAGGGTTTCGCGATCCACGCGCCTCCGACGACGGCGGCTGGGGATCTGCCGTGGCACCAGTCCACGGCATCCCCTGCGATCGACCGAAGTCGATCGCACGCCCCGGCGTCCAGCCGGGGCTCGGCCTTTCGTCGCGCGTTGGGGTGGTCCGAACCCTAGGGTTCGACCGCCTCCTTCGATCCTCGCCGGGGATCTCGAATCCCCGTCCCCGAGGTTCGTCGTTTTCCCGGATCGTGCGTTCATGTATATATTACGATTAAACAACACAAATAATCATAGAAGGGGTTTCTCGATTATACCTTCGATTTGTTGTACGGAGAAACGAAATCGGTTGACGACCTTGTGATTTTCCCGCGTATTCCTTGCACTCCGTTCGAACGTCGTGTGGGCGACGATCTATCGAACTCTTATGGATCTTCCTCACTCTCAAAACTTTATTGTTGGCGTAACTTAGGTTGTGAAAAGTGAAGACCATGTAGTGCTTATATAGGCTACGTAGGGGATCATAAGGAGAATAAATATTGGGCTTCCAATATTGAAAATTAAATTGGGTCCAACCCAAATCCATTAATTCTTATCAATATTAATTTTATTTATTTTCCACTATATAAATAAAATTGCACTCCCAATATTATTCCATATTATATCAAATAATATTTCTCCATCTTAGTATTATTTATTCCGTGTATTTAAGATTTAAATATCCATGAATAAATTTATTTATTGCTCAATAAATAATATTCATATCTTATATCCGAGACTAGTACCGTTCAACCTTTATTATTGTGCGGAACGAATCCACTCATGAGGTTTACACAATAATTCCTTATGAACTCATCTCGGGGATATTATCAACCCTTCCGGGATACACTTTCCCGTCAAGTATTCACGGCATGTCATATATAAAATATAGCGACCCAATTTTACCGGTAATTAACCCAATAATTAAATCGGTTAATTCCTTTGGAAAATCAAAGTCTCTAATATTAAATATACACACCCGCAATAATATCGGAGATTAAGAATAAAATACTCCGAGATTTAAATTGATTATCCAAGGCAATCCTAATCAATAAATCTCAAGCTGATCCGCCCAATACACCAAGTGTACAAGTGTGATAAAATAATTAAGATAAATCATTTTCTCTATCACACAACGACTATACCGATGGATTGGTCCGTGTCCATCTAGGTCGTGAGCAACTGTTCGATTAAATACGAGTAACCGATAGTATGATCTTCTGTGCGCCCATGCGCACCATACTAACTACAACGTATATAATCTAGGACTATATTTTTGCATAATTAATTAATGATAATTAATTCCAAATAATTGTTTATTAATTAAATAGGTTAAATGCTATGACCGGGAGTTTACCGGTACTTAAATCTAGACATTAAGTACACAACTCCAACAATCTCCCACTTGTACTAAGGTCTAGTCATTTCATCCAAACTCCCGACTCCCATACTCATCACGTGCTTAAGTTATACTTCCCAGAAGTATTATGTGAATGAGCAATCTAGGTTGCCGCTCTGAAGTTATCTTGGTGACTACTGCGTCGTCTCCCTGACGATGGCTCGTATCAGGTGGTACTGGCTCTATGTGTTATCATCACTTCTCGAACTTTTGACTTCTTCCAGTTCCCCATGCACCGCTATGTATATAGCCTTTGGTGAACCAAGAGTCATATCCAAGTTCAGAGGTCATTCCGGAACCTAACCAAAACTTCCGCTGCCTCTGAGGCTGCTATTCGGTTTATGATAGAGTCCGATAAGCATCACGCTTATCACTCTTTCATCCTTAGGTTCCACCTCATCTAAAAGTGAACACATAGCCTGATATCGACTTACACTGGTCTTTCTCCGATTTTTGATCTGAGAAACTGTAATCTAATAAGTTTTCGTATTGCTAGTAATCCAGTACTTCCAAGTACTTAACAGCATTCGAATATTTCTTATCCAGATTACTTTGATATCCTCCCACTACGCTAACCGCATAGTTGATATCAGGTTCTTGTTCTTCAACATTGCATCTACAAAGCTCTCCACACTCAAAGTGTAGGTTATTGCTTTGTCCATATCCATCTCCTTCATGTGTTCGAAACACATACCTTTAGATAGATGTATTCTGTTCTAGAAAGGCAATAACCTTTCTCAGAATTGTGCATGTTTAAAGCAAACCATAATCGTATAAGATATCTAAAGAGAAGTACAAATGTTCTTATCGAAAGATTTCTAAGAACATGATCCAACTTCTTCTTAATCTTATATCTCGATTTATTTAGACAACCTCTATTTTATGTCTGACAACACTTTTACATTGTTGCCAATGATGAAGCGTTATCTACACAAAATTCCGAGAAACACCACCTTTGTTTCCATTACGCTTCTAACACACCTTTCTCGCAAATCTATGCAGACCTAGGGATCGATTTCATGTATACTGGATCCAGAGTTCAAAACTCCTCCAGTCTTATGAACATCTCTGGTTGGTTAACAACCTCCCACTGCAATGGCGTTCCGGTGTATAACAGTAATAACATTAGGTGCAGTTAGTGGTGTACTACTACTCGGTCAGGCTGGTTCTCAGTCTATCCTTTCCTCATTTGAAGTACATTGTCAGTTAGGGCATTGTAGTTCATCTAATAGTTTTCCTCTAAGAACCGGGCGAGGACACCCTTCTGGTTCGTAGTACTATTGAACATACAATTATTTGTTCTTCTAGGATATTCTACAATCACATTGAATGTGCCGTTGTATCCAGAAATATCCATAGAACATAGGTAGTTCCGAACAAACTTGTCCTTTTACTATTAGAATCCCATTTCTTATACCTGACACACCATGTCTACACTTCAGTGTATGGTGTAGTCGTTTGAGATTTAATCTCAGTCTTTGATTTATGCTATGTGTTATTTAGATAGGTGATAGCCTCCGCGAACAAGTCGCAGGCTTTCAATGGATATACTTTGAGGGTTCCCCATAATGGCTTTGTGTTAAAAACACTCCGCTTTTATGGCACAACAAGTAGTCTAATCCACCTTCGAGTATTCTTGAAGGAATAACTCGTACCTTTTCTAATTACACATACCGCATAAATCCTCAATCATTTTCTATACTTGTCCGAATTCCATCCTTTATCCAGAAAGGTTAACTTAGTCGTATCATCTTTCAAGATCGATTCTTAGGTCGGGAGGTCCATTCCTCCAACTATAATTGATCAAATCAATTTCGACTTTTGAATCCCTTTTGAATAGATACTACCAAGTTCAAGAATTCACAAGTACAATGATTAATAAGAGAAATACATCTAATAAGTAAAACAAGTTATACATAACGGTTTGTTGCATCGTGGTAGACTAAGAATTCACATATTGCTTATCTAATGTACCAGAATAGATATCACCATTATTTCTTATCCAAACCATCAAATGATTAAAGAAAAAAAATATCCATTAATAAGAAAACCAGAACAAAAGGTTCTTTTTCAAAATAAGGGGTACATAAAGCAATAACTTAAATGAAAACTTAAAACAGATAAATGTCTTCCACTGCAACCGCTGCTACCCCAACAGCTTCGCCCATGTAGACTCGAACTCTTCTTCTCTAAGTCGCCGGGTTTTCTCGAACCCATGCATTTAAAGAAATGCACATACCGTCAGTGGTTCCATATCTACACACCAGAATTCTGGTAGATAATACCGCTGACTATGTTTTTACGACTAAAGAAAAATTCGTACCTCTGAGAGGACATTCAGACTTCCAGTGTCCAGACTTCTTGCATCGGAAGCACAAGCCCTTAGGCTTACTAGCCCCCACTCGTGGTCCATTCCTCTTGGCACCACTGGGTTTTATGGCTTGCTTCCTTTTCTTGCCCCTACCTCCAATAGCTTTCATGCTTTTGGACTTGGTAGCCACAAGTGCTTGAGACTTGCCCTTCTTGTAGATCCCCTTTGCCGCCTTGAGTTCAGTCAGGAGTTGCGCAAGAGTATAAGATAGTTTACCCATATTATAGCTCATACGAAACTGCTCAAAACTAGGGGTCAGAGACTGGAGTATGATGTCGACTTGCGTCTCACCATCAATCATAGCTCCTAGGACCTCCAATTCATTCAACAAACTCATCATCTTGAGAACGTGCTCCTCAACAGGCGTTCCCTCAGACTGAGTAGTTGACATGAGGACTCTCATGGCTTCTTGCCTACCCGCACGGTCATGATGCCCAAACATCTCCTTGAGGTTAAATAACATATCCTCGGCAGTGTTCATCGGCTCATGTTGGGTTTGGAGTACATTTGACATGGAAGCCAAAATATAGCACCTAGCCATTTCATCAGCCTTTTTCCACTTCCGATATGCTTCTTTTTCCTCATCAGTTGAGGCGGCCGTGGGTTCAGCAGGGCATTGCTCATAGAGTACAAACTTGTACTCTTCAGCAGTCAGGACAATGTCCAAATTTCTCTTCCAATCAATGTAATTGGGACCAGTGAGTTTATGTTCCTTGAGTATCACAGAAAGTGGATTCATAGCTATTCTCTAAACCTATAAGCACATGTAAACAAACAATCAATTTAATGTCCGATATTATCTCCCTCAAATAATATCATTAAATTACTAATTGCGTCTAAAATCCCATCAGGTAAGGCAAGCCACGTGGTGTGGACGTTTACCCACCCAAATGATTTAGCAATTAGTTTTTCTTCGGTCATACATCAATCATAGCGTAACTTCGTGGGGAAGAATACTATAACGCGTATCTAAGTGTAAACCATCACTCAACACTAAAGTACATCGCTTGGAATTGCTACGTCACCGCAAGCCACGTGGTGTGGACGTTTACGACAGTTTCACAACTCTTCACAATCACTTATAACTGTCTACATCAATTAATCCAAAATCCGTCGGTATAGCAAGCCACGTGGTGTGGACGTTTACTACACTAAGAGATTTTTATAATTGACTCCCAATTACAAGATCCATTCGATTTCGTAAATCAAGACTCGGAGAATCATAAGTGAAACTCGAAGTTTCTAACCAGTGATTCACCATGCGAGTGACCCTATCTCTCATAAATGAGGGAGCCGAGCAGACAATCGACCCACCTATAAAAGAATGGTACGAAGGTCTCTAATTTGTGTCATCCACATGACCAAGTGGCTCTGGCTCCATTCCACTCCCCGGGGTGAGAATGAGTCGACTTGAAGTCAGTTTCAGAAAGACAAATTAGGCATTGTTCGATAAACTTGATCAATGTTTCTTGTAAGAGGAATTACAAGAATTCTCCTCCAATGACTTGTCTATATGAACTTCGAAAGTCCATAAAAGTCACCAAGAGAACAGTGATGGAGACCATGGGAATGTTTCCATCCCCTCTCCCACTTAGCTTTTTACAATAAAGGGATACGCTATCTAGTGCATAAAATAAACACATATAGCATGCATGAAAGCAATAAAGCACATAGATCACATAGTCAAAATAATGCTAGAGAAATTATTTTCCCGACTATCATGGCTTTATCTTCATATGCATCCTCTAGTCTTCAGTCTTCGTTTCTTGAATGCTCCATGTGACGAGAATATTAATTTCCAATATTTAAATCTATTTATTTTCAATTAATCCAAAAGTTACTTAATTCGAAAATTAAGTCAATTGAATATATCAAAAATAAAATTAAATATTATTAATATTTTTATTTATTTATTTTCCTATCTAGTTCTATTAAATCTCTAGAATAATCTATCCAAGTAAAATTGGAATATTCTAGAAGACATCTATAATAGAACAAGGAAATAAAATAAATTAGGACTCACTACTTTCCAAATTTATTTTTATTCCTAATCCATGAATATTCCCATGAGTAGGAATAATCAAATAGGAAAAATAAATTTAATACTAAATTAATTTAAATTTCTAATCTATGAATAATTCCATGAAGGAAATAAATCAATAGAAATAAAATTAATTTAAATTAATTCTTTTCCTAATCCATGAGAGTTTCCAAAAGGAGAACAATCAAATAGGAAAAATCCGAATTAATTAGGAAAGTAATTTCTTGGTAGGAATAGCATGGGATTGGGAGACCCCACACCATCCCCACCTAGATGGATCGGCCGGCCACTCGGGGAGGAGCGCCGCCGCCGCCTAGCCACGCCGGCTAGGCCATGGGTCGATCACCATCATGGGATCGATCCCAAGCCCTACTCTCTTTGTCACTTCTTCGTCTTCCGGCGATCGTCTCATCATCGAACCAACGTAAAATAAATTACAATAATCTAAATTAGAATTCCGGTATCGATTCTATACATGAAATCGACCCTATACATTTTCCGGAAAATAAAGTGCGTAATAATAAATCCTAAATTCGGTCAACCCCCGAATTTTTACTATTACAAACATTCAACCACAAAAACGAATCTCGACATGTCCGAGAGTTTAATAATCATGATAATTAATTAAAAAACAATTAATTAAATCCAACCATGATAGCCGGAAATCCTGCAAGGTAGAACAATAATCGAACATATACATGAACACGAAACCAAACGCTCTGATACCATTTGCTGGGATTCGATGTCCCGGGTTATCAAAATTGCGGAACCGATAACCCGATCAAAAACCCTCGATCACCGAAGATTGGATCCCCGACTCATCCGCAGGAGTCCGACCTTTGGAGACTACGCGCCCGAAGACACGCAGCCCGCCCCCAGCCGAAGTCCCCCACGAGTCGGATCCACGAACGCGAACCACCTCACGAGCCAGGGCCCGACCGAATGCCCAGCGAGGTCCGAAGACCGCGTGCACCCAGCCGAGCCCCCGCGAGGGGCTTGCGATCGTCCTCGGACGATCGCTGGGATCGCTACGGGCGATCCCCGGGGCTGCTCGCAGCAGCCCCGCAGCGATTCGCGGACTCGCTGCTCGCGAGGGCGTCGCCCTCGCACGCCTCGCTACGGGTGAACCCGTAGCGCGTACGAGGCAGCTACGGGTCATCCCGTAGCGCGCCCGCGATCGAGCTCACGGGCTCGATCGCCCCTCGGCTCCAGCCGAGGGTTTCGCGATCCACGCGCCTCCGACGACGGCGGCTGGGGATCCGCCGTGGCACCAGCCCACGGCATCCCCGGCGATCGACCGAAGTCGATCGCACGCCCCGGCGTCCAGCCGGGGCTCGGCCTTTCGTCGCGCGTTGGGGCGGTCCGAACCCTAGGGTTCGACCGCCTCCTTCGATCCTCGCCGGGGATCTCGAATCCCCGTCCCCGAGGTTCGTCGTTTTCCCGGATCGTGCGTTCATGTATATATTACGATTAAACAACACAAATAATCATAGAAGGGGTTTCTCGATTATACCTTCGATTCGTTGTACGGAGAAACGAAATCGGTTGACGACCTTGTGATCTTCCCGCGTATTCCTTGCACTCCGTTCGAACGTCGTGTGGGCGACGATCTATCGAACTCTTATGGATCTTCATCACTCTCAAAACTTTATTGTTGGCGTAACTTAGGTTGTGAAAAGTGAAGACCATGTAGTGCTTATATAGGCTACGTAGGGGATCATAAGGAGAATAAATATTGGGCTTCCAATATTGAAAATTAAATTGGGTCCAACCCAAATCCATTAATTCTTATCAATATTAATTTTATTTATTTTCCACTATATAAATAAAATTGCACTCCCAATATTATTCCATATTATATCAAATAATATTTCTCCATCTTAGTATTATTTATTCCGTGTATTTAAGATTTAAATATCCATGAATAAATTTATTTATTGCTCAATAAATAATATTCATATCTTATATCCGAGACTAGTACCGTTCAACCTTTATTATTGTGCGGAACGAATCCACTCATGAGGTTTACACAATAATTCCTTATGAACTCATTTCGGGGATATTATCAACCCTTCCGGGATACACTTTCCCGTCAAGTATTCACGGCATGTCATATATAAAATATAGCGACCTAATTTTACCGGTAATTAACCCAATAATTAAATCGGTTAATTCCTTTGGAAAATCAAAGTCTCTAATATTAAATATACACACCCGCAATAATATCGGAGATTAAGAATAAAATACTCCGAGATTTAAATTGATTATCCAAGGCAATCCTAATCAATAAATCTCAAGCTGATCCGCCCAATACACCAAGTGTACAAGTGTACACAACTCCAACAAAGATGTTGTCAGACATAAAATGATGGTTGTCTAGATAAATCATTATGAAAGATATAGGAAGAAGTTGAACATGTTCTTGAGATCTTGGATCTCTAGGAAAGAACATTGTACTTCTTCTGGGCATCTTACATAGATATGATTATGGTTCGGTTTTAACATGCAAGATTCCGAGAAAGGTTTGTTACCTTTCAGACACGGAATGCATCTATCTAAGGACATGTGTTTTGAAACACAAAAGGAGATAGAAGCAATGAAAGCAGTTTCTTACACTTGGAGTGTGGAATGCTTGATAAATGCAATGTTGAAAACAAATACCTTGTTGGAAATCGATATCCCGAAATTAATAAATTTAAATAAATAAATTATCTAATTAATTCCGACCGAAATCCTTTGGAGATCGAATATCTGGTGTTGTCAAATTGCGGAACGACAACTCCAATCGACTCCCGGTTGCCGGAACATCCCGCCACGAACCACGACGAATCTGGATTCAACCGAAACCCTAACCGCGGGTAAACCCACGGTTGTTCGGTCGAGCCCTCGCGTGGGCTCGCGGCTGAACACGGCAGCCGTCTAGGGCTGCTCGCAGCAGCCCGCTGGGCATGACCGAACCCTCCCGGACAGCCCACATCAAACCCTAGCAGCGGCCCGAGCCACCGCTGTTCGATCGGGGCGTGCGCACGTCACCGGATGTGCACTGGGGTTCAGCTCGTACAGCCCCGTGCATGGACTCACATCGCACGCGAGTCCGCTGCGAGAAAACTCGCAGCTCGCTGCGAGCGCGCACGGGGCGAGCGCCTGGTGGTCGCGCGACCGCGCGCGACATGGACCAGGCGGGCGCCTGTTCCCAGGCGGGCGCTTGCCCTTCCAGCGAACATGGTTCGCGTGATCCTTGCCGCCGGGTCGCTCCTGCCGCGGCGGTCCGGTGATCCTCGATCACCACCGCTCGGCTCGACCCCGGTGAGGATCTCAAACTTCGGATCTTGGTTCACGATATTTTTACGATAATTAAACGATTAAATCATAAAGGGGGTTTTACGATTTACCTCGTTCTCGTTGTTCGGAAAAACGAAGAACTCAATTGATGACCTTGAGATCTTCCCACGTATTCCTTGCACTAGCTCGAACGTCGGGTGGGCGACGATCCTCCGAACTCCATGGATCTCCCTCTCTACTTTCTCTCTCTAGAATTGTGATCTTCAGGTTATGAGAATAGAGAAGACCATGTAGTGCTTTTATAGGCTACGTAGGGGATCTTAAGGAGGTGGAATATTGGGCTTCCAATATTAATGATTAAATTGAGCCCAAGCCCAAATCTATTAATCCCATTAATATTAATTAATTTATTTTCCACTATATAAATTAATTGCACTCCCAATATTAAACCATATTATATCAAATAATATTTTTCCGGTAGTATTATTTATTCCGTGTATTTAAGATATAAATATCCATGAATAAAATTAATTTATTGATAATTAATTTATTCATCTCTTATATCCGAGACTAGTACCATTCAACCTTAATTATTATGCGGAACAAATCCACCTGCAGGGTTTACATAATAATTCCTTATGAACTCATCTCGGGGATATTATCAACCCTCCGGGATACACTTTCCCGTCAAGTATTCACGGCATGTCATATATAAAATATAGCGACTAAACTTAACCGGTAATTGACCCAGTAATTAAACCGGTCAATTCCTTTGGAAAATTAAAGTCACTTATATTAAATATACACACCCGCAATAGTATCGGGGATTAAGAATAAAATACACTGAGATTTAAATCGATTATCCAAGGAAATCCTAATCGATAAATCTCAAGCGATCCGCCCAATACACCAAGTGTACAAGTATGATAAAATAATCAAGACAGATTATTTTCTCCCTCATACAACGACTATACCGATGGATTGGTCCGTGTCCATCTATGTCGTGAGCAACTGTTCGATTATATACGAGTAACCGATAGTATGATCTTCCGTGTGACGACGCACACCATACTAACTACAACGTATATAATCTAGGACTATAATTTGCATATATTTAATTATAAATAATTAAACGCAAATAATTGTTTATTTAATTAAATAGATTAATGGCAATGGATCGGGAGTTTCCGTTACTTAAATCTAGACATTAAGTACACAACTCCAAAAATCTCCCACTTGTACTAAGGTCTAGTCATTTCCTCCAAACTCCCGACTCCCATACTCATCACGTGCTTAAACTGTACTTCCAAGAAGTACCATGTGAATGAGCAATCTAGGTTGCCGCTCTGAAGTTATCTTGGTGACTACAGCGTCGTCTCCCCTGACGATGACTCGTATCAGGTGGTACTTGCTCTATGTGTTATCTTACACTTATGGACTTGTGATTTCTTACCATTTGCCATCGCACCGCTATTTACATAGCCTTTGGCAAACTAAGAATCACATCTAAGTCCCAGAGATTATCCCGGAGCTATACCAAAACATCCGCTGCCTCTGAGGCCGCTATTTGGTTACCCATGGCAGAGTCCGAAAAGCATCGTGCTTTTCACTCTTCCATGTTAAAACTCCTTCTCCTTCAATAGTGAAACACATAGCCTGATATCGACTTACACCGGTCCTTATTTGATTAGAAATCTAAAGGAAATGCTCGTCTGCTCCGTAATCCAGAACATAGTTTCTAGTACTTCGAAAGTACTTAAAATTTCATTACAGCAGTCGAGTATTCCTTTCCAGGATTACCTTGATATCCTCCCACTATGCTAACCGCATAGCCGATATCAGGTTCTCGTTTTTAACAATGCATTCTTTAAGCTTTCCACACTCAAAGTGTAGGAAACTGCTTTCATTGCTTCTATCTCCTTTTGTGTTCCATAACACATATCCTTAGATAGATGCATTCCGTATCTGAAAGGTAACGAACCTTTCTCGGAATCTTGCATGTTAAAACGAACCATAATCATATATATGTAAGATGTCCAGGAGAAGTACAATGTTCTCTCCTAGAGATCTAAGATCTCAAGAACATGTCTAACTTCTTCCTATATCTTTCATAATGATTTATCCAGACAACCATCATTTCATGTCTGATTAGATCTTTACATTGTTGCCAATGATAAAGTGTTATCTACACAAAACCCGAGAAACACCACCTTGTTTCCATCACGTTTCCAATACACACGATTCGTCTATGCTTTGATGAATCCATAAAATGGACTATCTCATCAATTTGCAAGTACCACGAACTCAAAGCTTTGTTTCAATCCATGAATGGATCAACTAAGCTTGTACTCTAAATGATCTTGCCTCTTAGCAATAATCCTTATTGCTTTCCAAGAATGCACATTTAGATCTAGTACTGCCTTCAAGTAGATCCAGGGATCGATTTCATGTATACTAGGTACAGAGTCCGAAGACTCTCCTAGTCTTATGAATATCTTCGGTTGTCATACAACCTCCCACTACAACGGCATTCCGGTGTATAAACAGTAATAACAGTAGGTGCAGTTAGTGGTGTACCGCTACTCGGTTTGGCTGGTTTCCAGTCCTTATCGCTTTCTCTCATTCAAAGTATTACGTCACTTTGGGCCTGTGGTTCATCTAATAGTCTTCCTCTAAGAACCGGGTGTTAGAACTCATAACGTCCTTCTGGTTCATAGTACTATTGAACACACATATTTTGTTCTTCTAGGATATTCTACAACCGCATTTGAATGCGCCGTTGTTTCCAGACATATCCATAGAACACAGGTAGTTCCGTATAACTCATGCTTTTACTATTTCTATAAGAGTTCTATTTCTTGTTTACCACACACCATTTCTACACAACAGTGTATGGTGTAGTCATTTGGGATCAAATCCCAATCTCTGATCAGTATGCCATGCATTCCTCAGACAGGCACTTGCCTCCGCGATTAGATCGCAGGCTTTCAATGGATATACCATGATGGTTCCCCACAATAGCTTTGTGTCCATTGACTTGTCAAAACACTTTGCTTTTGTGGCACATCAGGTATGCTAATCCATTTTTTCGAGTAATCATAAAATGAACTACTTGTATCTTATTGTCTGAGTAGACAAAGGTCTGCATACATCAGAGTTAATCAATTCTAATACTTGTCCGGATCTTATACCTTATATCCATAAAGGATTGCTTAGTTATGTTATCTTCCAAATTAGATTCTTGGGTCGGAAGGTCCACTCCTTCAACTTAATTGATCAAAATATCAATTTTCGACTTTTGAAATTCTTATTTGAATAAACATGACTTAGCATAAGAATCCACAAGTATAAATGATTCATCACAGAAATATCTCTTAAATGTAAAACGAGTTTTATGCTACGGTTCGTTGCATCGTGGTGGACTTAGGATTCATCATTCATATATTGCTAGCTAATGTACCAGAACAGATAATATCCTTATTTCTTCTTATAACCATCAAATGATTAAAAGAAATAAAATATTCATTCATTAGAAATCCAGAACTAAGTTCTTTCTAAAAGGTATATAAAAGCAATAACTCAAAATGAAATCCTATATAATTGTCCTTCACTGCAACAGTTGCCTCCTCAACAGCATTGCCCATGTAGACTACGATTTCTTCTTTTCCAAGTCGTCGGGTTTCCTGGAACCCTCGCATTTAGAATGCGCATACCGTCAATGGTTCCATATCTACACACCAGGTTCTGGTAGATAATACCACTGACTATGTTTTCATGACTAAAGAAAGATTTCGTACCTTTGAGAGGATAATCAGACCTCCAGTACCCAGACTATTTGCATCGAGAACTCTTGCCTATTGGCTTTCTCGTCCCATCTCGTGATCCAAGAAACTTAGGACCACTGGGTTTCTTTGCTTGCTTTTCCTTTCCCCCGGTTTTGCCCTTGGGTTCGAAACCTTTGGCACTGGCTACAAGAGCTTGCGATTTCCGTCTCAACTCGTCCAAAAGGTCCATCATCTTAGAAACGTGTTCAAGCGCTTCCTCGAATGAATGACCTTTATGAGTATCCTCATCGCCTCTTGTTCAGCCACTACGTCATGTCTAAACGTCTCCTTGAGTTTGAACATTATATCAAAATCAGTCATTCCTCATTAGTTAAGACATTAGTAGGCTCGGGAGGACAAAGCTTCATTGAGTACAAACTTGTACTCTTTAACAGTCTGGGTAATGTCCAGATCTCTATTCCAATCAATACATTTAGGGACCAATGAGTTAAATTCCTTAAGTATCACAGAAAGTGGGTTCAAAGCCATATCCTAATCTATGAGCACATATAACAACAAACAATCGATTTAATATCCGATATTATCTCCCTCAAATAATATCATTAAACCAGTAATCACATCTAAAATCCCATCACATATGGCAAGCCACGATAGTGTGGACGTTTACCTACCTAAATGATTTAGCAATTAGATTTGCTTCGGTCGTACATCATCATTAGCGTTACTTCGATGGGAAAATACTAAGAAGCGTACCTAAGTGTAAACCATTACCCAGTATCTAAGAAGATTGTTTTGGACACGCATATTCACCGCAAGCCACGATAGTGTGGACGTTTACGTTAACATACGCTCCTTTACTCCCTTCTATAACTGTCTACATCAATCGATCCAAAATCCCATTCAGTGCAGCAAGCCACGATAGTGTGGACGTTTACTACACCAAAAGATTTTTACAATTGACTCCCAATTACTTGATCCATTCGATTTTTGTAAATCAGGACGCGGAGAATCATAAGTGAAACTCGAAGTTTCTAACCAGTGATTCACCATGCGAACAACCCTATCTCTCATAAAATTAGGGAGCCGAGCAGACAATCGATCCATTTCTAGAAATGGTACGAAGGTCTCTAATTTGTGTCATCCACATGACCAAGTGGCTTTGGCTCCATTCCACTCCCCGGGGTGAGAATGAGTCGACTTGAAGTCAGCTTCAGAAAGACAAATTAGGCATTGTTTGATAAACTTAATCAATGTTTCTTGTAAAAGGAATTACAAGAATTCTCCTCCAATGACTCGTCTATACGAACTTCAAAAGACCATAAGAGTCACCAAGAGAACAGTAATGGAGACCATGGCATTGTTTCCAATCCCTCTCCCACTTAGCTTTTTATAACAAAGGGATACGCTATCTAATGCATAATTAAATACACATAAGCATGCATACATGAAATAAAGCACATACTATTATCACATAATCAAAATAATACTAGAATATTATTTTCCGACTAACATGGCTTTATTGCATCTTCGTACGCATCTTCTAGTCTTCAGTCTTCGTTCTTGAATGCTCCATGTGACGAGAATATTAATCCCAATATTTAAATCTATTTATTTTTAATTAATCCAAAAGTTACTTAATTAGAAAATTAAGTCAATCGAATATATCAAAAATAAAATTAAATATTATTAATAATTCTATTTATTTTTATCTTCCTATCTAATTCTATTAAATCTCTAGAATCCCATCCAAGTCAAACTCGGAATATTCTAGAAGACTTCTATAATAGAATAAGGAAATAAAATAAATTAGGACTCTTCTACTTTCCATAATTAATTAATTTCCATCTATTTAAAAATTCCCAAGAATAGGAATAATCAAATAGGAAATAAATTAATTCCAATTTAATTCTTTTCCTATTCCATGAGAGTTCCTAAAAATAAGAACACTCAAATAGGAAAACCGAATCAAATAAAAAAGTCGGATTATGGTAGGAGTAGCGCGGGTTGGGATTAGGACTTAGGGTTTAGTGTATCAAAATTTAGGGTTTAAGATTTAGTTTTTAGGATTAGGGTTTAGGGTTTCGGTTTTAGGTTTTAGGGTTTAGAGTTTTGGGGTTTAATGCTTAGTTGAAGGGTTTAATTTTAGGGTTTAGGGTTTCAAGTGATTCAAGTTTAGTGTATTAGGTTTTAGTTTTTAGCGTTTAGGGTTCAAGTTTTTTTAGGTTTTAGGGTTTAAAATTTTAGGATTTAATGTTTAGTTTTAGGGTTTAGGGTATATGGTTTAGGGTTCTAGTTTTAGGGTTTTAGTGTATTAAAGATTATGGTTTTAGATTTTAGGTTTTAGGGTTTGTTTTTATGTTTTAGTGTTTATAGTATTAGGATTTAGGGTTTAAGGTATTAAAGTTTAGGTTTTAGATTTAGTTTTTAGGGTTTAGGCTTTTTGTTTTCAATTTTAGAGATTGAGTTTTTGGCTTTTGTTTAAGGTTTAGGGTTTAGGGTTTTAGTGTATTCAAGTTTAGGGTTTTAGATTTTAGTTTTTAGGGTTTTGGTTTTAGGTTTTAGGGTTTAATGTTTAGTTTTAGGGTTTAGTGTTTTAGTGTATTAAAGATTAGGGTTTTAGTTTTTAGCGTTTAGGGTTTAGAGTTTTGTTTTTAAGTTTTAGTGTTTAGATTATTAGGACTTAGGGTTTATTGTATTAAAATTTAGGGTTTAAGATTTAGTTTTATAGATTTAGGGTTTAGGGTTTTGGTTTTAGGTTTTAGGGTTTAGAGTTTTTGGGTTTAATGCTTAGTTTTAGGGTTTAATTTTAGGTTTTAGGGTTTAAAATTTTAGGGTTTAATGTTTAGTTTTAGGTATTAGGGTTTTAGTGTATTAAAGATTAGGGTTTTAGTTTTTAGGGTTTAGGGTTTTGTTTTTAGGTTTTAGTGTTTAGAGTAATAGGACTTAGGGTTTAGTGTATTAAAAATTAGGGTTTATGATTTAGTTTTTAGGATTTAGGGTTTAGGGTTTTGGTTTTAGGTTTTAGGGTTTAAAGTTTTAGGGTTTAATGCTTAGTTTTAGGGTTTAATTTTAGGTTTTAGGGTTTTGTTGTATTCAAGTTTAGGGTTTTAAGTTTTAGTTTTTAGGGTTTTGGTTTTAGGTTTTAGGGTTTTGGTTTTAGGTTTTAGGGTTTAGAATTTTAGGGTTAATGTTTAGTTTTAGGGTTTATGGTTTTAGTGTATTAAAGATTAGGGTTTTAGTTTTTAGGGTTTAGGGTTTTGTTTTTAGGTTTTAGTGTTTAGAGTATTAGGACTTAGGGTTTGGTGTATTAAAAATTAGGGTTTAAGATTTAGTTTTTAGGATTTAGGGTTTAGGGTTTTGTTTTAGGTTTTAGGGTTTAGAGTTTTTGGGTTTAATGCTTAGTTTTAGGGTTTAATTTTAGGTTTTAGGGTTTTGTTGTATTCATGTTTGGGGTTTTAGGATTTAGTTTTTAGGGTTTTTGTTTTAGGTTTTAGTGTTTAGAATTTTGGGGTTTAATATTTAGTTTTAGGGATTAGGGTTTTAGTGTATTAAAGATTAGGGTTTTAGTTTTTAGGGTTTAGGGTTTTGTTTTTAGGTTTTGATGTTTAGAGTATTAGGACTTAGGGTTTAGTGTATTAAAAATTAGGGTTTAAGAATTAGTTTTTAGGATTTAAGGATTAGGGTTTTGGTTTTAGGTTTTAAGGTTTAGAGTTATTGGGTTTAATGCTTAGTTTCAGGGTTTAATTTTTGGTTTTAGGGTTTTGTTGTATTCATGTTTAGGGTTTTAGGTTTTAGTTTTTTGGGTTTTTGTTTTAGGTTTTAGTGTTTAGAATTTTGGGGTTTAATATTTAGTTTTAGGGATTAGGGTTTTAGTGTATTAAAGATTTGGGTTTTGGTTTTTAGGGTTTAGGGTTTTGTTTTTAGGTTTTAGTATTTAGAGTATTAGGACTCAGGGTTTAGTGTATTAAAAATTAGGGTTTATGATTTAGTTTTTAGGATTTAGGGTTTAGGGTTTTGGTTTTAGGTTTTAGGGTTTAAAGTTTTTGGGTTTAATGCTTAGTTTTAGGGTTTAATTTTAGGTTTTAGGGTTTTGTTATATTCAAGTTTAGGGTTTTATGTTTTAGTATTTAGGGTTTTGGTTTTAGGTTTTAGGGTTTTGGTTTTAGGTTTTAGGGTTTAGAATTTTAAGGTTAATGTTTAGTTTTAGGGTTTATGGTTTTAGTGTATTAAAGATTAGGGTTTTAGTTTTTAGGGTTTAGGGTTTTGTTTTTAGGTTTTAGTGTTTAGAGTATTAGGACTTAGGGTTTAGTGTATCAAAATTTAGGGTTTCAGATTTAGTTTTTAGGATTAGGGTTTAGGGTTTCGGTTTTAGGTTTTAGGGTTTAGAGTTTTTGGGTTTAATGCTTAGTTGAAGGGTTTACTTTTAGGGTTTAGGGTTTCAAGTGATTCAAGTTTAGTGTATTAGGTTTTAGTTTTTAGCGTTTAGGGTTCAGGTTTTTTTAGGTTTTAGGGTTTAAAATTTTAGGATTTAATGTTTAGTTTTAGGGTTTAGGGTTTATGGTTTAGGGTTCTAGTTTAGGGTTTTAGTGTATTAAAGATTAGGGTTTTAGATTTTAGGTTTTAGAGTTTGTTTTTATGTTTTAGTTTTTATAGTATTAGGATTTAGGGTTTAAGGTATTAAAGTTTAGGTTTTAGATTTAGTTTTTAGGGTTTAGGATTTTTGTTTTCAATTTTAGAGATTGAGTTTTTGGCTTTTGTTTAAGGTTTAGGGTTTAGGGTTTTAGTGTATTCAAGTTTAGGGTTTTAGATTTTAGTTTTTAGGGTTTTGGTTTTAGGTTTTAGGGTTTAATGTTTAGTTTTAGGGTTTAGTGTTTTTAGTGTATTAAAGATTAGGGTTTTAGTTTTTAGCGTTTAGGGTTTAGAGTTTTGTTTTTAAGTTTTAGTGTTTAGATTATTAGGACTTAGGGTTTAGTGTATTAAAATTTAGGGTTTAAGATTTAGTTTTATAGATTTAGGGTTTAGGGTTTTGGTTTTAGGTTTTAGGGTTTAGAGTTTTTGGGTTTAATGCTTAGTTTTAGGGTTTAATTTTAGGTTTTAGGGTTTAGAATTTTAGGGTTTAATGTTTAGTTTTAGGTATTAGGGTTTTAGTGTATTAAAGATTAGGGTTTTAGTTTTTAGGGTTTAGGGTTTTGTTTTTAGGTTTTAGT
This sequence comes from Euphrasia confusa, assembly GCA_954870475.1. Taxonomy (NCBI): domain Eukaryota; kingdom Viridiplantae; phylum Streptophyta; class Magnoliopsida; order Lamiales; family Orobanchaceae; genus Euphrasia; species Euphrasia confusa. Next base: position 22,958,946 of record OX940956.1, read on the forward strand.
GTTTAGAGTATTAGGACTTAGGGTTTAGTGTATTAAAAATAAGGGTTTATGATTTAGTTTTTAGGATTTAGGGTTTAGGGTTTTGGTTTTAGGTTTTAGGGTTTAAAGTTTTTGGGTTTAATGCTTAGTTTTAGGGTTTAATTTTAGGTTTTAGGGTTTTGTTGTATTCAAGTTTAGGGTTTTAAGTTTTAGTTTTTAGGGTTTTGGTTTTAGGTTTTAGGGTTTTGGTTTTAGGTTTTAGGGTTTAGAATTTTAGGGTTAATGTTTAGTTTTAGGGTTTATGGTTTTAGTGTATTAAAGATTAGGGTTTTAGTTTTTAGGGTTTAGGGTTTTGTTTTTAGGTTTTAGTGTTTAGAGTATTAGGACTTAGGGTTTAGTGTATTAAAATTTAGGGTTTAAGATTTAGTTTTTAGGATTAGGGTTTAGGGTTTCGGTTTTAGGTTTTAGGGTTTAGAGTTTTTGGGTTTAATGCTTAGTTTTAGGGTTTAAATTTAGGGTTTAGGGTTTCAAGTGATTCAAGTTTAGTGTATTAGGTTTTAGTTTTTAGCGTTTATGGTTCAGGTTTTTTTAGGTTTTAGGGTTTAAAATTTTAGGATTTAATGTTTAGTTTTAGGGTTTAGGGTTTATGGTTTAGGGTTTTAGTTTTAGGGTTTTAGTGTATTAAAGATTAGGGTTTTAGATTTTAGGGTTTAGGGTTTTGTTTTTATGTTTTAGTGTTTATAGTATTAGGATTTAGGGTTTAAGGTATTAAAGTTTAGGTTTTAGATTTAGTTTTTAGGGTTTAGGATTTTTGTTTTCAATGTTAGGGTTTTGAGTTTTTGGGTTATATGCTTATTTTTAGGGTTTTATTTAAGGTTTAGGGTTTTAGTGTATTCAAGTTTAGGGTTTTAGATTTTAGTTTTTAGGGTTTTGGTTTTAGGTTTTAGGGTTTGATGTTTAGTTTTAGGGTTTAGGGTTTTAGTGTATTAAAGATTAGGGTTTTAGTTTTTAGCGTTTGTGGTTTAGAGTTTTGTTTTTAAGTTTTAGTGTTTAGATTATTAGGACTTAGGGTTTTATTTAAGGTTTAGCGTTTAGGGTTTAGTGTATTAAAATTTAGGGTTTAAGATTTAGTTTTAGGGATTTAGCGTTTGGGGTTTAGGGTTTTTTGAGGTTTTAGGGTTTAAAATTTTAGGGTTTAATGTTTAGTTTTAGGGTTTAGGGTTTTAGTGTATTAAAGATTAGGGTTTATGATTTAGTTTTTAGGATTTAGGGTTTTGGGTTTTTGTTTTTGGTTTTATTGTTTAAAGTTTCTGGGTTCAATGCTTAGTTTTAGGGTTTTAATTTTAGGTTTTGGGGTTTTGTTGTATTCAAGTTTAGGGTTTTAGGTTTTAGTTTTTAGGGTTTTTGTTTTAGGTTTTAGGGTTTAGAATTTTAGGGTTTAATTTTCAGTTTTAGGGATTAGGGTTTCAGTGTATTAAAGATTAGGCTTTTAGTTTTCAGGGTTTAGGGTTTTGTTTTAAGGTTTTAGTGTTTAGAGTATTAGGACTTAGGGTTTAGTGTATTAAAATTTAGGGTTTAATATTTAGTTTTTAGGATTTAAAGTTTTGGTTTTAGGTTTTAGGGTTTAGAGTTTTTCGGTTTAATGCTTATTTTTAGGGTTTAATTTTAGGGTTTAGGGTTTCAAGTGATTCAAGTTTAGTGTATTAGGTTTTAGTTTTTAGCGTTTATGGTTTAGGTTATAGTTTTTTGGGTTTAGGGTTTAATGTTTAGTTTTAGGTATTAGGCTTTTAGTGTATTAAAGATTAGGGTTTTAGTTTTTAGGGTATAGGGTTTTGTTTTTAGGTTTTAGTGTTTAGAGTATTAGGACTTAGGGTTTAGTGTATTAAAATTTAGGGTTTAATATTTAGTTTTTAGGATTTAGGGTGTAGGGTTTTGGTTTTAGGTTTTAGAGTTTTTGGGTTTAATGCTTATTTTAAGGGTTTAATTTTAGGGTTTAGGGTTTCAAGTGATTCAAGTTTAGTGTATTAGGTTTTAGTTTTTAGCGTTTATGGTTTAAGTTATAGTTTTTAGGGTTTAGGGTTTTGGTTTTAGGGTTTAGGGTTTAAAATTTTGGGGTTTAATGTTTAGTTTTTGGGTTTAGGGTTTTAGTGTATTAAAGATTAGGGTTTTAGCTTTTAGGGTTTAGGGTTTTATTTTTATGTTTTAGTGTTTATAATATTAGGATTTAGAGTTTAGTGTATTAAAGTTTAGGTTATAGATTTAGTTTTTAGGGTTTAGGGTTTTTGTTTTCAATTTTAGGGTTTTGAGTTTTTGGGTTATATGCTTACTTTTAGGGTTTAATTTAGGGTTTAGGGTTTAGGGTTTTAGTGTATTCAAGTTTAGGATTTTAGATTTTAGTTTTTAGGGTTTTGGTTTTAGGTTTTAGGGTTTAGAATTTTAGGGTTAAATGTTTAGTTTTAAGGTTTAGGGTTTTAGTGTATTAAAGATTAGGGTTTTAGTTTTTAGCGTTTAGGGTTTAGGGTTTTGTTTTTAGGTTTTAGTGTTTAGAGTATTAGGACTTAGAGTTTAGTGTATTAAAATTTAGGGTTTAAAATTTAGTTTAAGGATTTTGGGTTTACGGTTTCGGTTTTAGGTTTTAGGGTTTAGAGTTTTTGGGTTTAATGCTTAGTTTTAAGGTTTAATTTTAGATTTAATGGGTTTTGTTGTATTCAAGTTTAGGGTTTTAGGTTTTAGTTTTTAGGGTTTTTGTTTTAGGTTTTTGGGTTTAGAATGTTAGGGTTTAATGTTTAGTTTTAGGTATTAGGGTTTTAGTGTATTAAAGATTAGGGTTTTAGTTTTTAGGGTTTAGGGTTTTGTTTTTAGGTTTTGAAGTTTAGAGTATTAGGACTTAGGGTTTAGTGTATTAAAAATTAGGGTTTAAGAATTAGTTTTTAGGATTTAAGGATTAGGGTTTTGGTTTTAGGTTTTAAGGTTTAGAGTTATTGGGTTTAATGCTTAGTTTCAGGGTTTAATTTTTGGTTTTAGGGTTTTGTTGTATTCATGTTTAGGGTTTTAGGTTTTAGTTTTTTGGGTTTTTGTTTTAGGTTTTAGTGTTTAGAATTTTGGGGTTTAATATTTAGTTTTAGGGATTAGGGTTTTAGTGTATTAAAGATTTGGGTTTTAGTTTTTAGGGTTTAGGGTTTTGTTTTTAGGTTTTAGTATTTAGAGTATTAGGACTCAGGGTTTAGTGTATTAAAAATTAGGGTTTATGATTTAGTTTTTAGGATTTAGGGTTTAGGGTTTTGGTTTTAGGTTTTAGGGTTTAAAGTTTTTGGGTTTAATGCTTAGTTTTAGGGTTTAATTTTAGGTTTTAGGGTTTTGTTATATTCAAGTTTAGGGTTTTATGTTTTAGTATTTAGGGTTTTGGTTTTAGGTTTTAGGGTTTTGGTTTTAGGTTTTAGGGTTTAGAATTTTAAGGTTAATGTTTAGTTTTAGGGTTTATGGTTTTAGTGTATTAAAGATTAGGGTTTTAGTTTTTAGGGTTTAGGGTTTTGTTTTTAGGTTTTAGTGTTTAGAGTATTAGGACTTAGGGTTTAGTGTATCAAAATTTAGGGTTTAAGATTTAGTTTTTAGGATTAGGGTTTAGGGTTTCGGTTTTAGGTTTTAGGGTTTAGAGTTTTTGGGTTTAATGCTTAGTTGAAGGGTTTACTTTTAGGGTTTAGGGTTTCAAGTGATTCAAGTTTAGTGTATTAGGTTTTAGTTTTTAGCGTTTAGGGTTCAGGTTTTTTTAGGTTTTAGGGTTTAAAATTTTAGGATTTAATGTTTAGTTTTAGGGTTTAGGGTTTATGGTTTAGGGTTCTAGTTTAGGGTTTTAGTGTATTAAAGATTAGGGTTTTAGATTTTAGGTTTTAGAGTTTGTTTTTATGTTTTAGTTTTTATAGTATTAGGATTTAGGGTTTAAGGTATTAAAGTTTAGGTTTTAGATTTAGTTTTTAGGGTTTAGGATTTTTGTTTTCAATTTTAGAGATTGAGTTTTTGGCTTTTGTTTAAGGTTTAGGGTTTAGGGTTTTAGTGTATTCAAGTTTAGGGTTTTAGATTTTAGTTTTTAGGGTTTTGGTTTTAGGTTTTAGGGTTTAATGTTTAGTTTTAGGGTTTAGTGTTTTTAGTGTATTAAAGATTAGGGTTTTAGTTTTTAGCGTTTAGGGTTTAGAGTTTTGTTTTTAAGTTTTAGTGTTTAGATTATTAGGACTTAGGGTTTAGTGTATTAAAATTTAGGGTTTAAGATTTAGTTTTATAGATTTAGGGTTTAGGGTTTTGGTTTTAGGTTTTAGGGTTTAGAGTTTTTGGGTTTAATGCTTAGTTTTAGGGTTTAATTTTAGGTTTTAGGGTTTAGAATTTTAGGGTTTAATGTTTAGTTTTAGGTATTAGGGTTTTAGTGTATTAAAGATTAAGGTTTTAGTTTTTAGGGTTTAGGGTTTTGTTTTTAGGTTTTAGTGTTTAGAGTATTAGGACTTAGGGTTTAGTGTATTAAAAATAAGGGTTTATGATTTAGTTTTTAGGATTTAGGGTTTAGGGTTTTGGTTTTAGGTTTTAGGGTTTAAAGTTTTTGGGTTTAATGCTTAGTTTTAGGGTTTAATTTTAGGTTTTAGGGTTTTGTTGTATTCAAGTTTAGGGTTTTAAGTTTTTGTTTTTAGGGTTTTGGTTTTAGGTTTTAGGGTTTTGGTTTTAGGTTTTAGTGTTTAGAATTTTAGGGTTAATGTTTAGTTTTAGGGTTTATGGTTTTAGTGTATTAAAGATTAGGGTTTTAGTTTTTAGGGTTTAGGGTTTTGTTTTTAGGTTTTAGTGTTTAGAGTATTAGGACTTAGGGTTTAGTGTATTAAAATTTAGGGTTTAAGATTTAGTTTTTAGGATTAGGGTTTAGGGTTTCGGTTTTAGGTTTTAGGGTTTAGAGTTTTTGGGTTTAATGCTTAGTTTTAGGGTTTAAATTTAGGGTTTAGGGTTTCAAGTGATTCAAGTTTAGTGTATTAGGTTTTAGTTTTTAGCGTTTATGGTTCAGGTTTTTTTAGGTTTTAGGGTTTAAAATTTTAGGATTTAATGTTTAGTTTTAGGGTTTAGGGTTTATGGTTTAGGGTTTTAGTTTTAGGGTTTTAGTGTATTAAAGATTAGGGTTTTAGATTTTAGGGTTTAGGGTTTTGTTTTTATGTTTTAGTGTTTATAGTATTAGGATTTAGGGTTTAAGGTATTAAAGTTTAGGTTTTAGATTTAGTTTTTAGGGTTTAGGATTTTTGTTTTCAATGTTAGGGTTTTGAGTTTTTGGGTTATATGCTTATTTTTAGGGTTTTATTTAAGGTTTAGGGTTTTAGTGTATTCAAGTTTAGGGTTTTAGATTTTAGTTTTTAGGGTTTTGGTTTTAGGTTTTAGGGTTTGATGTTTAGTTTTAGGGTTTAGGGTTTTAGTGTATTAAAGATTAGGGTTTTAGTTTTTAGCGTTTGTGGTTTAGAGTTTTGTTTTTAAGTTTTAGTGTTTAGATTATTAGGACTTAGGGTTTTATTTAAGGTTTAGCGTTTAGGGTTTAGTGTATTAAAATTTAGGGTTTAAGATTTAGTTTTAGGGATTTAGCGTTTGGGGTTTAGGGTTTTTTGAGGTTTTAGGGTTTAAAATTTTAGGGTTTAATGTTTAGTTTTAGGGTTTAGGGTTTTAGTGTATTAAAGATTAGGGTTTATGATTTAGTTTTTAGGATTTAGGGTTTTGGGTTTTTGTTTTTGGTTTTATTGTTTAAAGTTTCTGGGTTCAATGCTTAGTTTTAGGGTTTTAATTTTAGGTTTTGGGGTTTTGTTGTATTCAAGTTTAGGGTTTTAGGTTTTAGTTTTTAGGGTTTTTGTTTTAGGTTTTAGGGTTTAGAATTTTAGGGTTTAATTTTCAGTTTTAGGGATTAGGGTTTCAGTGTATTAAAGATTAGGCTTTTAGTTTTCAGGGTTTAGGGTTTTGTTTTAAGGTTTTAGTGTTTAGAGTATTAGGACTTAGGGTTTAGTGTATTAAAATTTAGGGTTTAATATTTAGTTTTTAGGATTTAAAGTTTTGGTTTTAGGTTTTAGGGTTTAGAGTTTTTCGGTTTAATGCTTATTTTTAGGGTTTAATTTTAGGGTTTAGGGTTTCAAGTGATTCAAGTTTAGTGTATTAGGTTTTAGTTTTTAGCGTTCATGGTTTAGGTTATAGTTTTTTGGGTTTAGGGTTTAATGTTTAGTTTTAGGTATTAGGCTTTTAGTGTATTAAAGATTAGGGTTTTAGTTTTTAGGGTATAGGGTTTTGTTTTTAGGTTTTAGTGTTTAGAGTATTAGGACTTAGGGTTTAGTGTATTAAAATTTAGGGTTTAATATTTAGTTTTTAGGATTTAGGGTGTAGGGTTTTGGTTTTAGGTTTTAGAGTTTTTGGGTTTAATGCTTATTTTAAGGGTTTAATTTTAGGGTTTAGGGTTTCAAGTGATTCAAGTTTAGTGTATTAGGTTTTAGTTTTTAGCGTTTATGGTTTAAGTTATAGTTTTTAGGGTTTAGGGTTTTGGTTTTAGGGTTTAGGGTTTAAAATTTTGGGGTTTAATGTTTAGTTTTTGGGTTTAGGGTTTTAGTGTATTAAAGATTAGGGTTTTAGCTTTTAGGGTTTAGGGTTTTATTTTTATGTTTTAGTGTTTATAATATTAGGATTTAGAGTTTAGTGTATTAAAGTTTAGGTTATAGATTTAGTTTTTAGGGTTTAGGGTTTTTGTTTTCAATTTTAGGGTTTTGAGTTTTTGGGTTATATGCTTACTTTTAGGGTTTAATTTAGGGTTTAGGGTTTAGGGTTTTAGTGTATTCAAGTTTAGGATTTTAGATTTTAGTTTTTAGGGTTTTGGTTTTAGGTTTTAGTGTTTAGAATTTTAGGGTTAAATGTTTAGTTTTAAGGTTTAGGGTTTTAGTGTATTAAAGATTAGGGTTTTAGTTTTTAGCGTTTAGGGTTTAGGGTTTTGTTTTTAGGTTTTAGTGTTTAGAGTATTAGGACTTAGAGTTTAGTGTATTAAAATTTAGGGTTTAAAATTTAGTTTAAGGATTTTGGGTTTACGGTTTCGGTTTTAGGTTTTAGGGTTTAGAGTTTTTGGGTTTAATGCTTAGTTTTAAGGTTTAATTTTAGGTTTAATGGGTTTTGTTGTATTCAAGTTTAGGGTTTTAGGTTTTAGTTTTTAGGGTTTTTGTTTTAGGTTTTTGGGTTTAGAATGTTAGGGTTTAATGTTTAGTTTTAGGTATTAGGGTTTTAGTGTATTAAAGGTTTTTTTTTTAGGTTTTAGTGTTTAGAGTATTAGGACTGTGGGTTAAGTGTATTAAAAATTAGGGTTTATGATTTCGTTTTTAGGATTTAGGGTTTAGGGTTTTGGTTTTAGGTTTTAGATTTTAGGGTTTAAAGATTTTGGGTTTAATGCTTAGTTTTAGGGTTTTATTGTATTCAAGTTTAGTGTTTTAGGTTTTAGTTTTAAGGGTTTTTGTTTTAGGTTTTGGGGTTTAGAATTTTAGGGTTTAATTTTTAGTTTTAGGGATTAGGGTTTCAGTGTATTAAAGATTAGGGTTTTAGTTTTCAGGGTTTAGGGTTTTGTTTTTAGGTTTTAGTGTTTAGAGTATTAGGACTTAGGGTTTAGTGTATTAAATTTTAGGGTTTAATATTTAGTTTTTAGGATTTAGGGTTTAGGGTTTTGGTTTTAGATTTTAGGCTTTAGAGTTTTTGGGTTTAATGCTTATTTTTAGGGTTTAATTTTAGGGTTTAGGGTTTCATGTTATTCAAGTTTAGTGTATTAGGTTTTAGTTTTTAGCGTTTATGGTTTAGGTTATAGTTTTTTGGGTTTAGGGTTTAAAATTTTAGGGTTTAATGTTTAGTTTTTGGGTTTAGGGTTTTAGTGTATTAAAAATTAGGGTTTTAGTTTTTAGGGTTTAGGGTTTTTTTTAGGTTTTAGTATTTAGAGTATTAAGACTTAGGGTTTAGTGTATTAAAGTTTAGGGTTTTAGATTTAGTTTTTTGAGTTTAGAGTTTTTGTTTTCAATGTTAGGGTTTTGAGTTTTTGGGTTATATGCTTAGTTTTAGGGTTTAATTTAATGTATAAGGTTTAGGGTTTTAGTGTATTCAAGTTTAGGGTTTTAGATTTTAGTTTTTAGGGTCTTGGTTGTGTTGGAGTTGTATACTTAATGTCTAGATTTAAGTGATATGAACTCCCGATCCATTGCCATTAATCTATTTAACTAAATAAACAATTATTTGCGTTTAATTATTTATAATTAAATATATGCAAATATAGTCCTAGATTATATACGTTGTAGTTAGTATGGTGTGCGCCGTCACACGGAAGATTATACTATCGGTTACTCGTATTTAATCGAACAATTGCTTACGACCTAGATAGACACGGACCAAGCCATCGGTATAGTCGTTGTATGAGGGAAAAAATAATCGGTCTTGATTATATTATCATACTTGTACACTTTGTGTATTGGGCGGATCGCTTGAGATTTATCAATTAGGATTGCCTGTGATAATTGATTCAAATCTCAGAGTATTTTATTCTTAATCCCCGATACTATTGCGGGTGTGTATATTTAGTATAAGTGGCTTTGATTTTCCAAAGGAATTGTCCGGTTTAATTATTGGGACAATTACCGGTAAAGTTGGGTCACTATATTTTATATATGACATGCCGTGAATACTTGACGGGAAAGTGTATCCCGGAAGTGTTGATAATATCCCCGAGATGAGTTCATAAGGAATTATTATGTAAACCCTGCAGGTGGAATTTATTTCGCATAATAATTAAGGTTGAATGGTACTAGTCTCGGATACAAGAGATGAATAAATTATTTAGCAATAAATTAATTTTATTCATGGTTATTTATATCTTAAATACACGAAATAAATAATACTACGGAGAGAATATTATTTGATATAATATGGTATAATATTGGGAGTGCAATTATATTTATATAGTGGAAAATAGATATAATTAATATTGATGGATTAATAGATTTGGGCTTGGGCTCAATTTAATCATTAATATTGGAAGCCCAATGTTCCACCTCCTTAAGATCTCCTACGTAGCCTATAAAAGCACTACATGGTCTTCTCTATTCTCATAACTTGAAGATCACAATTCTAGAGAGAGAAAGTAGAGAAGGAGATCCATAGGAGTTCGGAGGATCGTCGCCCACACGACGTTTGAACGAAGTGCAAGGAATACGTGGGAAGGTCTCAAGGTCTTCATAGATCTCGTTTCTCCGTACAACGAGAACAAAGGTAAAATCATGAAAACCCCCTTTATGATTTTAATTATTAATTCGGGTATACGCATGAACGAAGATCCGAGGGACGAACCCGGGGACGGGGTTTGACCGCGCGGTGGTGATCCGAGATCACCGGACCGCGGGCGGTCAAGCGAGCCCCGCCGGGATCGCACGCACAAGAGAACCCTCGGCTGGACGCCGAGGGTGGGCAGTCGAAACCCTAGGATTTGACCGCCGGGTGCGACGCGGGAGAACCCTCGGATGGACGCCGAGGGTGGCGATCGAAGCCCTAGGGCTCGATCGCCGGCAGCGCACGAAGGACCCCGGCTGGACGCCGGGGGTGCGATCGAGTGGGGTGGCGGGCTAGTGCCGCCGCTGCTCGCACGGCGAGCAGCCCCCTCCTCCGACGACGGTGGCGGTGAGTCGCCGGACTCACCGCCGGGGGATGCGATGAGCATCCCCGGCGATCACCGTGCGTGATCGCGAGCCCCTCGCGGGGGCTCGGCTGGGGCAGTCGCGGGTTCATCCCGCGGCGGGTGTTCTCGGCCGGGCTCCGGCTCGTGAGGTGGTTCGCGGTGGTTTCCGGCGAAGGGATTTCGGTCGGAGTCGTGATTCCGCAATTCCGTCGACTCCGGGATATCGATTTCCAACAATTGGTATCAGAGCGTGGTTCTAGTTCATGTGTATATGCGATAAATTGTTCTACCTTTCAGGGTTTCTGACTATTATGGCTAGATATAATTTTTCCGTTAATTATTGTCATAATATGTTTTGATTAAACTCTCGGACATGTCGAGATTCGTTTTATGTGTGGTGAATGTTTGTAATAGTAAAAATTCGGGGGTTGACCGAATTTAGGTTTATTATTACGTTCTACTTTTTCCGGAAAATGTATAGGGTCGATTTCATGTATAGAATCGATACCGGATAATTGTAATTAAATTATGTAATTGATTTTACGTTGGATCGATGCCGAAACGACCGCCGGAAAAGACGTGTGACGGAGGAGACGAAGAGAGGGAGGGCTCCGGATCGGCCAACCCCATGGCCGATCCCATGGATCGATCGACCACCGAGGGGGCTGCCCGCGGGCTTCTCGGCCTTGGGTCGCCGGCGACGGCGGTTGTCCGGCTGAGCGGCGGCGGCGGCGTGCTCCTACGGGGGTGATCGATGGTGGTGGTAGGGCGCGGGGACTCCCAACCCGTGCTCTCCCGCCAAGATCCAAATTTCCTAAATTATTCGGTTTTTCCTATTTTGAGTATTCCTATTTTTTTGAAACTCTCATGGAATAGGAAAAGAATAAATTTAGAATAAATTTATTTCCTTATTGATTATTCCTATTATGGGAAATTTTATGGATTAGGAAAAGAATAAATTTAGAATTAATTTGTTTTCCTATTTAATTATTCCTTTATGGAATTTTTAATGGATTAGGAAAATAATTAATTTGGAAAGATTTGAAAGTCCTTGATTAATTTTTCCTATTTAATTATTCCTTTATGGAATTTTTAATAGATTAGGAAAGGAATTAATTTGGAAGGATTAGGAGTCCTAAATTATTTTATTTCCTTATTCCATTAAAATTGCATAGGCCGAGCTAGGGCCAATCAAAGCCCGACCCATTAAGCCCAATTGACAGGCCTAGGTCTTGGATAGGATTCTAGAGATTTAACGGAGTAGAAAAGGAAAAATAAAAATAATTAAAAATATTAATAATATTTAATTTTATTTTTGATATATTCGATTGACTTAATTTTCGAATTAAGTAACTTTTGGATTAATTAAAAATAAATAGATTTAAATATTTGGATTAATATTCTCGTCACATGGAGCATTCAAGAACGAAGACTGAAGACTAGAAGATGCGTACGGAGATGCGATAAAGCCATAATAGTCGGAAAATAATATTCTAGTATTATTTTGATTATGTGATAATAGTATGTGCTTTATTTCATGTATGCATGCTTATGTGTATTTAATTATGCATTAGATAGCGTATCCCTTTGTTATAAAAAGCTAAGTGGGAGAGGGATTGGAAACAATGCCATGGTCTCCATTGCTGTTCTCTTGGTGACTTTTATGAACTTTTGAAGTTCGTATAGATAAGCCATTGGAGGAGAATTCTTGTAATTCCTTTTACGAGAAACATTGATTAAGTTTATCAAACAATGCCTAATTTGTCTTTCTGAAACTGATTTCAAGTCGACTCATTCTCACCCCGGGGAGTGGAATGGAGCCAAAGCCACTTGGTCATGTGGATGACACAAATTAGAGACCTTCGTACCATTTCTTGAAATGGATCGATTTTCTGCTCGGCTCCCTCATTTTATGAGAGATAGGGTTGTTCGCATGGTGAATCACTGGTAAGAAACTTCGAGTTTCACTTATGATTCTCCGCGTCCTGATTTACAAAAATCGAATGGATCAAGTAATTGGGAGTCAATTATAAAGATCTTTTGGTGTAGTAAACGTCCACACAAACGTGACTTGCTATACTGAATGGGATCTTGGAATAATTGATGTAGACAGTTATAGGGAATTGTGAAGGGTTGTGAGTTATCGTAAACGTCCACACAAACGTGGTTTGCGGTGACGTAGCGATGCCAAACGATTCACCTTAGTACTGAGTAATGGTTTACACTTAGGTACGCTTTATAGTATCCTTCCCAACGAAGTAACGCTATAATTGATTTACGACCGAAGCAAATCTAATTGCTAAATCATTTGGATAGGTAAATGTCCACACAAACGTGGCTTGCCATATCTGATGGGATTTTAGATTTTATTAGTGGTTTAATGATATTATTTGAGGGAGATAATATCGGAGATTAAATCAATTGTTTGTTGTTATATGTGCTCATAGATTATGGATGGCTTTGAACCCACTTTATGTGATACTTAAGGAATTTAACTCATTGGTCCCTAAATGTATTGATTGGAATAGAGATCTGGACATTGCCCAGACTGTTAAAGAGTACAAGTTTGTACTCAAGTGAGATTTGTCCTCCCGAGCCTACCAATGTCTTAACTGATGAGAAAAGGACTGATTTTGATATCATGTTCAAACTCAAGGAGATGTTTAGACATGACGTAGCAGCTAGACTAGAGGCGATAAGGATACTCATAAAGGCCATTCGATTCGAGGAAACGCTTGAAAACGTTTTTGAGATGATGGACCTTTTGGACGAGTTGGGACGGAAATCGCAAGCTCTTGTAGCCGATGCCAAAGGTTTTGAACCTAAGGGCAAAACCGGGGGATAGAAAAAGGAAGCAAAGAAACCCAGTGGTCCAAAGTTACTTGGACCACGAGATGGGACGAGAAAGCCAATAGGCTAGTGTTCTCGATGCAAACAGTCTGGGTACTGGAAGTCTGATTATCCTCTCAAAGGTACGAAATCTTTCTTTAGTCGTGAAAACATAGTCAGTGGTATTATCTACCAGAACATGGTATGTAGATATGGAACCACTGACGGTATATGCATTTTAAATGCAAGGGTTCCAGGAAACCCGACGACTTGGAAAAGAAGAAATCGTAGTCAACATGGGCAATGTTGTTGAGGAGGCAGCTGTTGCAATGAAGGACAATTATATAGGATTTCATTTTGAGTTATTGTTTTTATGTACCTTTCATTTTAGAAAGAACTTTGTTCTGGATTTCTAATGAATAGATATTTTATTTCTTTTAATCATTTGATGGTTTTAAGAAGAAATAATGATATTATCTATTCTGGTACATTAGCTAGCAATATATAAATGATGAATCCTGAGTCCACCACGATGCAACGAACCGTAGCATATAACTCGTTTTACTTTTAAGAGATATTTCTGTAATTAATCATTTATACTTGTGGATTCTTATGCTAAGTCCTGTTTATTCAAATAAGAAGTTCAAAGTTCGAAAATTGATATTTTGATCAATTAAGTTGAAGGAGTGGACCTTTCGACCTAAGAATCTGATTTGGAAGATAACATGACTAAGCAATCCTTTATGGATATAAGGTATAAGATCCGGACAAGTATTAGAATTGATTAACTCTGATGTATGCAGACCTATGTCTACTCAGACAATAAGATACGAGTACTTCATTTTATGATTACTCGAAAAATGGATTAGCATACCTGATGTGCCACAAAAGCAAAGTGTTTTGACAAGTCAATGGACACAAAGCTATTGTGGGGAACCTTCAAGGTGTATCCATAAGAAGCCTGCGATTTGTTCGCGGAGGCAAGCCCCCGTCTGAGGAATGCATGGCATACTAATCAGAAATTGGGATTAGATCCCAAGAGACTACACCATACACTCTTGTGTAGAAATGGTATGTCGGAAATAAGAAATGGAACTCTTATAGAAATAGTAAAAGCATGAGTTATACAAAACTACCTATGTACTATGGATATGTCCTGGAAACAACGGCGCATTCAAATGCGGTTGTAGAATATCCTAGAAGAACAAAAGATGTGTGTTCAATAGTACTATGAACCAGAAGGACGTTATAAGTTCTAACGCCCGGTTCTTAGAGAAAGACTATATGATGAACCACAAGCCCAAAGTGACATGATACTTTGAAATGAGAGAGAACGAAGAAGACTGGAAACCAGCCAAACCGAGTAGCGGTACACCACTAACTGCACCTACTGTTATTACTGTTTATACACCGGAATGCCGTTGTAGTGGGAGGTTGTTTAACAACTGGAGATATTCATAAGACTAGGGGAGTCTTCAAACTCTGGTCCTAGTATACATGAAATCGATCCCTGGATCTACATGGAGGCAGTACTAGATCTAAATGTGCCTTCTTGGAAAGCAATAATGATTATTGCTAAGAGGCGAGATCATTTAGAGTACAAGCTTAGTTGATCCATTTATGGATTGAAACAAAGCTAGAGTTCGTGGTACTTGCAAATTGATGAGATAGTCCATTTTATGGATTCATCAAAGGCATAGACGAATCGTGTGTATTGGAAACGTGATGGAAACAAGGTGGTGTTTCTCGGGTTTTATGTAGATAACATTTTATCATTGGTAACAATGTAAAGATGTTGTCAGACATAAAATGATGGTTGTCTAGATAAATCATTATGAAAGATATAGGAAGAAGTTGAACATGTTCTTGAGATCTTGGATCTCTAGGAAAGAACATTGTACTTCTTCTGGGCATCTTACATAGATATGATTATGGTTCGGTTTTAACATGCAAGATTCCGAGAAAGGTTTGTTACCTTTCAGACACGGAATGCATCTATCTAAGGACATGTGTTTTGAAACACAAAAGGAGATAGAAGCAATGAAAGCAGTTTCTTACACTTGGAGCGTGGAATGCTTGATAAATGCAATGTTGAAAATAAAAATACCTTGTTGGAAATCGATATCCCGAAATTAATAAATTTAAATAAATAAATTATCTAATTAATTCCGACCGAAATCCTTTGGAGATCGAATATCCGGTGTTGTCAAATTGCGGAACGACAACTCCAATCGACTCCCGGTTGCCGGAACATCCCGCCACGAACCACGACGAATCTGGATTCAACCGAAACCCTAACCGCGGGTAAACCCACGGCTGTTCGGTCGAGCCCTCGCGTGGGCTCGCGGCTGAACACGGCAGCCGTCTAGGGCTGCTCGCAGCAGCCCGCTGGGCATGACCGAACCCTCCCGGACAGCCCACATCAATCCCTAGCAGCGGCCCGAGCCACCGCTGTTCGATCGGGGCGTGCGCACGTCACCGGACGTGCGCTGGGGTTCAGCTCGTACAGCCCCGTGCATGGACTCACATCGCACGCGAGTCCGCTGCGAGAAAACTCGCAGCTCGCTGTGAGCGCGCACGGGGCGAGCGCCTGGTGGTCGCGCGACCGCGCGCGACATGGACCAGGCGGGCGCCTGTTCCCAGGCGGGCGCTTGCCCTTCCAGCGAACATGGTTTGCGTGATCCTTGCCGCCGGGTCGCTCCAGCCGCGGCGGTCCGGTGATCCTCGATCACCACCGCTCGGCTCGACCCCGGTGAGGATCTCAAACTTCGGATCTTGGTTCACGATATTTTTACGATAATTAAACGATTAAATCATAAAGGGGGTTTTACGATTTACCTCGTTCTCGTTGTTCGGAAAAACGAAGAACTCAATTGATGACCTTGAGATCTTCCCACGTATTCCTTGCACTAGCTCGAACGTCGGGTGGGCGACGATCCTCCGAACTCCATGGATCTCCCTCTCTACTTTTTCTCTCTAGAATTGTGATCTTCAGGTTATGAGAATAGAGAAGACCATGTAGTGCTTTTATAGGCTACGTAGGGGATCTTAAGGAGGTGGAATATTGGGCTTCCAATATTAATGATTAAATTGAGCCCAAGCCCAAATCTATTAATCCCATTAATATTAATTAATTTATTTTCCACTATATAAATTAATTGCACTCCCAATATTAAACCATATTATATCAAATAATATTTCTCCGGTAGTATTATTTATTCCGTGTATTTAAGATATAAATATCCATGAATAAAATTAATTTATTGCTAATTAATTTATTCATCTCTTATATCCGAGACTAGTACCATTCAACCTTAATTATTATGCGGAACAAATCCACCTGCAGGGTTTACATAATAATTCCTTATGAACTCATCTCGGGGATATTATCAACCCTCCGGGATACACTTTCCCGTCAAGTATTCACGGCATGTCATATATAAAATATAGCGACTAAACTTAACCGGTAATTGACCCAGTAATTAAACCGGTCAATTCCTTTGGAAAATCAAAGTCACTTATATTAAATATACACACCCGCAATAGTATCGGGGATTAAGAATAAAATACACTGAGATTTAAATCGATTATCCAAGGAAATCCTAATCGATAAATCTCAAGCGATCCGCCCAATACACCAAGTGTACAAGTATGATAAAATAATCAAGACAGATTATTTTCTCCCTCATACAACGACTATACCGATGGATTGGTCCGTGTCCATCTAGGTCGTGAGCAACTGTTCGATTATATACGAGTAACCGATAGTATGATCTTCCGTGTGACGACGCACACCATACTAACTACAACGTATATAATCTAGGACTATAATTTGCATATATTTAATTATAAATAATTAAACGCAAATAATTGTTTATTTAATTAAATAGATTAATGGCAATGGATCGGGAGTTTCCGTTACTTAAATCTAGACATTAAGTACACAACTCCAACAATCTCCCACTTGTACTAAGGTCTAGTCATTTCCTCCAAACTCCCGACTCCCATACTCATCACGTGCTTAAACTGTACTTCCAAGAAGTACCATGTGAATGAGCAATCTAGGTTGCCGCTCTGAAGTTATCTTGGTGACTATAGCGTCGTCTCCCCTGACGATGACTCGTATCAGGTGGTACTTGCTCTATGTGTTATCTTACACTTATGGACTTGTGATTTCTTACCATTTGCCATCGCACCGCTATTTACATAGCCTTTGGCAAACTAAGAATCACATCTAAGTCCCAGAGATTATCCCGGAGCTATACCAAAACTTCCGCTGCCTCTGAGGCCGCTATTTGGTTACCCATGGCAGAGTCCGAAAAGCATCGTGCTTTTCACTCTTCCATGTTAAAACTCCTTCTCCTTCAATAGTGAAACACATAGCCTGATATCGACTTACACTGGTCCTTATTTGATTAGAAATCTAAGAGAGTGTAATCCAAAGGAAATGCTCGTCTGCTCCGTAATCCAGAACATAGTTTCTAGTACTTCGAAAGTACTTAAAATGTTCATTACAGCAGTCGAGTATTCCTTTCCAGGATTACCTTGATATCCTCCCACTATGCTAACCGCATAGCCGATATCAGGTTCTCGTTTTTAACAATGCATTCTTTAAGCTTTCCACACTCAAAGTGTAGGAAACTGCTTTCATTGCTTCTATCTCCTTTTGTGTTCCATAACACATATCCTTAGATAGATGCATTCCGTATCTGAAAGGTAACGAACCTTTCTCGGAATCTTGCATGTTAAAACCAACCATAATCATATATATGTAAGATGTCCAGGAGAAGTACAATGTTCTCTCCTAGAGATCTAAGATCTCAAGAACATGTCCAACTTCTTCCTATATCTTTCATAATGATTTATCCAGACAACCATCATTTCATGTCTGATTAGATCTTTACATTGTTGCCAATGATAAAGTGTTATCTACACAAAACCCGAGAAACACCATCTTGTTTCCATCACGTTTCCAATACACACGATTCGTCTATGCTTTGATGAATCCATAAAATGGACTATCTCATCAATTTGCAAGTACCACGAACTCAAAGCTTTGTTTCAATCCATGAATGGATCAACTAAGCTTGTACTCTAAATGATCTTGCCTCTTAGCAATAATCCTTATTGCTTTCCAAGAATGCACATTTAGATCTAGTACTGCCTTCATGTAGATCCAGGGATCGATTTCATGTATACTAGGTACAGAGTCCGAAGACTCTCCTAGTCTTATGAATATCTTCGGTTGTCATACAACCTCCCACTACAACGGCATTCCGGTGTATAAACAGTATTAACAGTAGGTGCAGTTAGTGGTGTACCGCTACTCGGTTTGGCTGGTTTCCAGTCCTTATCGCTTTCTCTCATTCAAAGTATTACGTCACTTTGGGCTTGTGGTTCATCTAATAGTCTTCCTATAAGAACCGGGTGTTAGAACTCATAACGTCCTTCTGGTTCATAGTACTATTGAACACACATATTTTGTTCTTCTAGGATATTCTACAACCGCATTTGAATGCGCCGTTGTTTCCAGACATATCCATAGAACACAGGTAGTTCCGTATAACTCATGCTTTTACTATTTCTATAAGAGTTCTATTTCTTGTTTACCACACACCATTTCTACACAACAGTGTATGGTGTAGTCATTTGGGATCAAATCCCAATCTCTGATCAGTATGCCATGCATTCCTCAGACAGGCACTTGCCTCCGCGATTAGATCGCAGGCTTTCAATGGATATACCATGATGGTTCCCCACAATAGCTTTGTGTCCATTGACTTGTCAAAACACTTTGCTTTTGTGGCACATCAGGTATGCTAATCCATTTTTTCGAGTAATCATAAAATGAACTACTTGTATCTTATTGTCTGAGTAGACAAAGGTCTGCATACATCAGAGTTAATCAATTCTAATACTTGTCCGGATCTTATACCTTATATCCATAAAGGATTGCTTAGTTATGTTATCTTCCAAATTAGATTCTTGGGTCGGAAGGTCCACTCCTTCAACTTAATTGATCAAAATATCAATTTTCGACTTTTGAACTTCTTATTTGAATAAACATGACTTAGCATAAGAATCCACAAGTATAAATGATTCATCACAGAAATATCTCTTAAAAGTAAAACGAGTTTTATGCTACGGTTCGTTGCATCGTGGTGGACTTAGGATTCATCATTCATATATTGCTAGCTAATGTACCAGAACAGATAATATCCTTATTTCTTCTTATAACCATCAAATGATTAAAAGAAATAAAATATTCATTCATTAGAAATCCAGAACTAAGTTCTTTCTAAAAGGTATATAAAAGCAATAACTCAAAATGAAATCCTATATAATTGTCCTTCACTGCAACAGTTGCCTCCTCAACAGCATTGCCCATGTAGACTACGATTTCTTCTTTTCCAAGTCGTCGGGTTCCCTGGAACCCTCGCATTTAGAATGCGCATACCGTCAATGGTTCCATATCTACACACCAGGTTCTGGTAGATAATACCACTGACTATGTTTTCATGACTAAAGAAAGATTTCGTACCTTTGAGAGGATAATCAGACCTCCAGTACCCAGACTATTTGCATCGAGAACTCTTGCCTATTGGCTTTCTCGTCCCATCTCGTGATCCAAGAAACTTAGGACCACTGGGTTTCTTTGCTTGCTTTTCCTTTCCCCCGGTTTTGCCCTTGGGTTCGAAACCTTTGGCACTGGCTACAAGAGCTTGCGATTTCCGTCTCAACTCGTCCAAAAGGTCCATCATCTTAGAAACGTGTTCAAGCGCTTCCTCGAATGAATGACCTTTATGAGTATCCTCATCGCCTCTTGTTCAGCCACTACGTCATGTCTAAACGTCTCCTTGAGTTTGAACATTATATCAAAATCAGTCATTCCTCATTAGTTAAGACATTAGTAGGCTCGGGAGGACAAAGCTTCATTGAGTACAAACTTGTACTCTTTAACAGTCTGGGTAATGTCCAGATCTCTATTCCAATCAATACATTTAGGGACCAATGAGTTAAATTCCTTAAGTATCACAGAAAGTGGGTTCAAAGCCATATCCTAATCTATGAGCACATATAACAACAAACAATCGATTTAATATCCGATATTATCTCCCTCAAATAATATCATTAAACCAGTAATCACATCTAAAATCCCATCACATATGGCAAGCCACGATAGTGTGGACGTTTACCTACCCAAATGATTTAGCAATTAGATTTGCTTCGGTCGTACATCATCATTAGCGTTACTTCGATGGGAAAATACTAAGAAGCGTACCTAAGTGTAAACCATTACTCAGTATCTAAGAAGATTGTTTTGGACACGCATATTCACCGCAAGCCACGATAGTGTGGACGTTTACGTTAACATACGCTCCTTTACTCCCTTCTATAACTGTCTACATCAATCGATCCAAAATCCCATTCAGTGCAGCAAGCCACGATAGTGTGGACCTTTACTACACCAAAAGATTTTTACAATTGACTCCCAATTACTTGATCCATTCGATTTTTGTAAATCAGGACGCGGAGAATCATAAGTGAAACTCGAAGTTTCTAACCAGTGATTCACCATGCGAACAACCCTATCTCTCATAAAATTAGGGAGCCGAGCAGACAATCGATCCATTTCTAGAAATGGTACGAAGGTCTCTAATTTGTGTCATCCACATGACCAAGTGGCTTTGGCTCCATTCCACTCCCCGGGGTGAGAATGAGTCGACTTGAAGTCAGCTTCAGAAAGACAAATTAGGCATTGTTTGATAAACTTAATCAATGTTTCTTGTAAAAGGAATTTGACTCGTCTATACGAACTTCAAAAGACCATAAGAGTCACCAAGAGAACAGTAATGGAGACCATGGCATTGTTTCCAATCCCTCTCCCACTTAGCTTTTTATAACAAAGGGATACGCTATCTAATGCATAATTAAATACACATAAGCATGCATACATGAAATAAAGCACATACTATTATCACATAATCAAAATAATACTAGAATATTATTTTCCGACTATCATGGCTTTATTGCATCTCCGTACGCATCTTCTAGTCTTCAGTCTTCGTTCTTGAATGCTCCATGTGACGAGAATATTAATCCCAATATTTAAATTTATTTATTTTTAATTAATCCAAAAGTTACTTAATTAGAAAATTAAGTCAATCGAATATATCAAAAATAAAATTAAATATTATTAATAATTCTATTTATTTTTATCTTCCTATCTAATTCTATTAAATCTCTAGAATCCCATCCAAGTCAAACTCGGAATATTCTAGAAGACTTCTATAATAGAATAAGGAAATAAAATAAATTAGGACTCTTCTACTTTCCATAATTAATTAATTTCCATCTATTTAAAAATTCCCAAGAATAGGAATAATCAAATAGGAAATAAATTAATTCCAATTTAATTCTTTTCCTATTCCATGAGAGTTCCTAAAAATAAGAACACTCAAATAGGAAAACCGAATCAAATAAAAAAGTCGGATTATGGTAGGAGTAGCGCGGGTTGGGAGTCCCCGCACCACCCCCACCGTCGACCACCGCCCGGGAAGAGCACCGCCGCCGCCCCCAGCCCACGCGCCACCACCACCGGTGGCCGGCGTGGCCGGAAGCTCCCACGGACAGCCCCCACGCCGGCGGGTCGATCGATCCTCATGGGGATCGATCATGGGGATGATCGACCCCCTTGTCCCGTTGTCGTGCTCGTCACATCGTCTTCTTCCGGCGGTCGTTTCGGCATCGATCCAACGAAAAAAAAAATCAAGAATTTAAATTACAATTCCGGTATCGATTCTATACATGAAATCGACCCTATACATTTTCCGGAAAAAGTAGAACGTAATAATAAACCTAAATTCGGTCAACCCCCGAATTTTTACTATTACAAGCATTCACCACACATAAAACGAATCTCGACATGTCCGAGAGTTTAATAATCAAGAACAATATTATGACATTAATTAAAATAATTAAATCTAGCCATAATAGTCGGAAACCCTGCAAGGTAGAACAATTTATCGAAAAATACCGTGAAAGAAAACCAACGCTCTGATACCAATTGTTGGAAATCGATATCCCGAAATTAATAAATTTAAATAAATAAATTATCTAATTAATTCCGACCGAAATCCTTTGGAGATCGAATATCCGGTGTTGTCAAATTGCGGAACGACAACTCCAATCGACTCCCGGTTGCCGGAACATCCCGCCACGAACCACGACGAATCTGGATTCAACCGAAACCCTAACCGCGGGTAAACCCACGGCTGTTCGGTCGAGCCCTCGCGTGGGCTCGCGGCTGAACACGGCAGCCGCCTAGGGCTGCTCGCAGCAGCCCGCTGGGCATGACCGAACCCTCCCGGACAGCCCACATCAAACCCTAGCAGCGGCCCGAGCCACCGCTGTTCAATCGGGGCGTGCGCACGTCACCGAACGTGCGCTGGGGTTTGGAAGAAATGACTATACCTTAGTATAAGTGGGAGATTGTTGGAGTTGTATACTTAATGTCTAGATTTAAGTGATATGACCTCTCGATCCATTGCCATTAATCTATTTAACTAAATAAACAATTATTTGCGTTTAATTATTTATAATTAAATATATGCAAATATAGTCCTAGATTATATACGTTGTAGTTAGTATGGTGTGCGCCGTCACACGGAAGATCATACTATCGGTTACTCGTATTTAATCGAACAGTTGCTCACGACCTAGATGGACACGGACCAAGCCATCGGTATAGTCGTTGTATGAGGGAGAAAATAATCGGTCTTGATTATTTTATCATACTTGTACACTTGGTGTATTGGGTGGATCGCTTGAGATTTATCCATTAGGATTGCCTGTGATAATTGATTCAAGTCTCAGAGTATTTTATTCTTAATCCCCGATACTATTGCGGTGTGTATATTTAGTATAAGTGGCTTTGATTTTCCAAAGTAATTGTCCGGTTTAATTATTGGGACAATTACCGGTAAAGTTGGGTCACTATATTTTATATATGACATGCCGTGAATACTTGACGGGAAAGTGTATCACGGAAGGGTTGATAATATCCCCGAGATGAGTTCATAAGGAATTATTATGTAGACCCTGCAGGTGGAATTTATTCCGCATAATAATTAAGGTTGAATGGTACTAGTCTCGGATACAAGAGATGAATAAATTATTTAGCAATAAATTAATTTTATTCATGGATATTTATATCTTAAATACACGGAATAAATAATACTACGGAGAGAATATTATTTGATATAATATGGTATAATATTGGGAGTGCAATTATATTTATATAGTGGAAAATAGATATAATTAATATTAATGGGATTAATAGATTTGGGCTTGGGCTCAATTTAATCATTAATATTGGAAGCCCAATATTCCACCTCCTTAAGATCCCCTACGTAGCCTATAAAAGCACTTCATGGTCTTCTCTATTCTCATAACTTAAAGATCACAATTCTAGAGAAAGAAAGTAGAGAAGAAGATCCATAGGAGTTCGGAGGATCGTCGCCCACACGACGTTCGAACGAAGTGCAAGGAATACGTGGGAAGGTCTAAAGGTCTTCATAGATCTCGTTTCTCCGTGAGAACAAAGGTAAAATCATGAAAACCCCCTTTATGATTTTAATTATTAATTCGGGTATACGCATGAACGAAGATCCGAGGGACGAACCCGGGGACGGGGTTTGACCGCGCAGTGGTGATCCGAGATCACCGGACCGCGGGCGGTCAAGCGAGCCCCGCCGGGATCGCACGCACAAGAGAACCCTCGGCTGGACGCCGAGGGTGGGCGGTCGAAACCCTAGGGTTTGACCGTCGGGTGCGACGCGGGAGAACCCTCGGCTGGACGCCGAGGGTGGCGATCGAAGCCGTATGGTTCGATCGCCGGCAGCGCACGAAGGACCCCGGCTGGACGTCGGGGGTGCGATCGAGCGCGTGCTCGATCGCGTGGGGTGGCGGGCTGGTGCCGCCGCTGCTCGCATGGCGAGCAGCCCCCTCCTCCGACGACGGTGGCGGTGAGTCGCCGGACTCACCGTCGGGGGCTGCTACGAGCAGCCCCGGACGTCCACCCGGAAATAAGATCTGGAACTCTTATAGATGGTAATTGACAAGTTATTCGGAACTACCTATGTTCTATGGATATGTCTTGAAAACAACGGCGCGTTCAATGCGGTTGTAGAATATCCTAGAAGAACAAAATTCGTGTGTTCAATAGTACTGTGAACCAGAAGGAAGTTATAAGTTCTAACTCCCGGTTCTTAGAGGAAGACTATTAGATGAACCACTAGCCCAAAGTGATGTGATACTTATGTAATGAGAGAGAATAATAAGGCTTGGAATCAGCCGAACTGAGTAGTGGTACACCACTAACTGCACCTACTGTTATCACTATTAGTACACCGGAACGCCATTGTAGTGGGAGGTTGTGGGTCAACCAAAGATATTCATAAGACTATGAGAGTCTTCGGACTTTGGACCTAGTATACATGAAATCGATCCCTGGATCTACATGAAGGCGGTACCAGATCTAAATGTGCCTTCTTGGAGAGAAATAAGGATTATTGCTAAAGGGCGAGATCATTTAGAGTACAAGCTTAGTTGATCCATTTATGGATTGAAATAAAGCATTAAGATCGTGGTACTTGCGAATTGATGAGTGTAACAACCCAAAATTTACTATACATTAAATCACAATTTTGCACACACTCAATTTACAACTTACTAAAATAATATCATATATAATATTAATTAAATATAATAAAGATTTATAGTTTTAATATTTAATTTAGTGTTAATTATAGTTCGTGTCTAGTCCACTTATTAAATAATATTTAAAACCCAATTACCGAATACAACATCAAATTAACACAAATTTATGAAGAAGCCCAATGTATAAAATAAATTATGAAACACAAGAAATATTATTCCTAAACAAAAACCCTAATGTGTAACTTTATATATATCAAATCTTCTTCCCTAACCTTGTATCACGGCGGTCAGAACTCCAAAAGAAAGAACCCACACAAATAGTTGTCTCTCTCGACTCTGTTTATTGTTATTCCACCCAAACAATTAATCATCTTCCTTCTTCTATCCTTCATGAGTACATACACAAATAATATTTACCAAAAACACAAATCAAATCCAGCCTCTAGCCCCGTAAGCACTATCTATTCAACTCGTATTCAAATCGAACCATCAGAACCTCGGGTGAATCACGTCAAAGCCATGCCGTAACTCGTAGTCGCTTGCTGAATCGAGCTGCTAGGGACGCTACCACACCAAGACCTTCGTTGTGAATCATCGAGCTTCCCTCTCGTTGTTGTTTGGTCTACCACCGCTTGTCCTGCGACGCCACCTAACTCGCGTCTTGTAGAACCTTATGAGCCCTCGCTCGCCACTCCAGCGATCTAGGACGACAATTAGGTACGGTACCCTCGAGATGTCTCTCTCTCTTTCATATCTTTCCACCTGTAGAACTAAAAAAAGAGAATATGAAATCTTAATTAATTTACAATTAAAGAATTTATTAGTTAATGATGATGCGATAAAAGTCTTCTCCCAATTCCTAATTCCTCCTACGGTTGAATTGTATTTCATAGGAAATATTACAGTAAAGTCCTTGGAGTTTGAAATTATTATGGGCCAGTCCACAATAAATCCTAGAAACTATTATTTGAGTCCAAAGGAAGTTTCAAAAATTATAATTTCCACTCATGAAGTTCCCAAAGTTTCTAATTGACTCCTTGAAGTGTTAGAGGTGATTTCGACTTAAATATTCATGCCACGTCAAATCGAGGTAGGTACAATGTTGAAGGGTTGCTTTATTTATTTAAGTGTTTCACTATGTGTGTTCTCTGTGTGCGCATTATGTGATTTAATATCCATGCATTTACATATTCGTTGTAGTCGGAGACCGATAAAAAGGTCGACGTGCTTACAGCGCAGTTCATTTCATTCGTTGTAACCTGAGACCGAGGAAAAGGGTCGAAGGGGACCAGCGCAGTGCATTCATTTCATCGTTGTAACCTAAGACCGAGGAAATGGGTCGAAGGGGACCAACGCAGTAGTTGGGCAATCGATTTATAAAATTAAAAATACGTTTTCGTTGTAACCGGAGACCGAGGAAAAGGGTCGAAGGGGATCAGCGCAGTGATTGGCCATACTTGCAGTGCATTCATGTTCATTCAGTAAACGCATTGCTATTCATTCATGTCATGTTCATGTAGATTATGCATATATTTGATTCATGTATTTAAATGAGGTAATTTTCCTACTGAGCGTGTTGAGCTCACACCTTCAGCGACCCCCTTTTCAGGTACCAATGAGGATGTCGAGCGAGTAGGATGACGAGGGATGAATGTTAATTACTTATTTTCAGTTAATTCAATTCCATTATAATTTTTATTTAGTTAAACAAGTTTTCACATCTAAAAATTGTCTTCGGGATATTTAATTGCTTTAAATAAATATATTTTCTTTATTAAATATTCACTTGTTTTGATATTTCATTTGATGTTGAGAATGAGTTTTTTTAAAAGTAAATTTTGTGACGCCCGCACTTTCTTAAATGTTATTTTCAAAAATTAACACCTTCCGCTGTTTTAAAAATTCGGGGCGTTACAATGAGATAGTCCATTTTATGGATTCATCAAAGCATAGACGAATCATGTGTATTGGAAATGTGATGGAAACTAAGTGGTGTTTCTCGGGTTTTATGTAGATAACATTTTATCATTGGTAACAATGTAAAGATGTAATCAGACATAAAATGATGGTTGTCTGAATAAATCATTATGAAAGATATAGGAAGAAGTTGGACATGTTCTTGAGATCTTGGATCTCTATGAAAGAACATTGTACTTCTCCTGGACATCTTACATAGATATGATTATGGTTCGTTTTAACATGCAAGATTCCGAGAAAGGTTTGTTATCTTTCAGACACGGAATGCATCTATCTAAGGACATGTGTATTGAAACACAAAAGGAGATAGAAGCAATGAAAGTGGTTTCCTACACTTGGAGTGTGGAAAGCTTGATAAATGCGATGTTGAAAACGAGAACCTGATATCTATGCGGCTAGTATAGTGGGAGGATATCAAGGTAATCCTGGAAAGGAATATTCGACTGCTGTAATGAACATTTAAAAGTGCTTTCGAAGTACTCAGAACTATGTTCTGGATTACGGAGCAGACAAGTTTTTCCTTTGGATTACACTCTCTTAGATTTCTAATCAAATAAGGACCAGTGTAAGTCGATATCAGGCTGTGTTTCACTATTAAAGGAGGAGGAGCTTTAACATGGAAGAGTGACAAGCACGATGCTTTTCGGACTCTCCCATTGGAGTTGTATACTTAATGTCTAGATTTAACTGATATTAACTCTCGATCCATTGCCACTAATCTATTTAAATAAATAAACAATTGTTTGCGTTTAATTATTTATAATTAAATATATGAAAATTATAGTCCTAGATTATATACGTTGTAGTTAGTATTGTGTGCGTCATCACACGGAAGATCATACTATCGGTTACTCGTATATAATCGAACGATTGCTCACGACCTAGATGGACAAGGACCAATCCATCGGTATAGTCGTTGTATGAGTGAGAAAATAATTGGTCTTGATTATTTTATCATACTTGTACACTTGGTGTATTGTGCGGATCGCTTGAGATTTATCGATTAGGATTGTCTTAGATAATCGATTTAAATCTCAGTGTATTTTATTCTTAATCCCTGATATTATTGCGGGTGTGTGCATTTAATATTAGTGACTTTGATTTTCCAAAGGAATTGACTGATTAGAATAACCAGTCGATTACCGGTAAAGTTGGGTCACTATATTTTATGTATGACATGCCGTGAATTCTTGACGGGAAAGTGTGTCCCGATAAGGGTTGATAATGTCCCCGAGATGAGTTTATAATGAATTATTATGTAAACCCTGCAGGTGAATTTGTTCCGCATAATAATTAAGGTTGAATGGTACTAGTCTCGGATACAAGAGATGAATAAATTAATTACACAATTAATTTAAATTTATTCATGGACATTGTTGGAGTTGTGTACTTAATGTCTAGATTTAAGTATCGGTAAACTCTCGGTCATAGAATTTAATTTATTTAATTAATAAACAATTGTTTGCATTTAATTATTGATAATTAAATATATGCAAAACATAGTCCTGGATTCTATACGTTGTAGTTAGTATGGTGTGCGACGTCACACAGAAGATCATACTATCGGTTACTCGTATTTAATCAAACGGTTGCTCACGATCTAGATGGACACGGACCAATCCATCGGTATAGTCGTTGTATGAGGGAGAAAATAATCTGTCTTGATTATTCTATCATACTTGTACACTTGGTGTATTGGGCGGATCGCTTGAGATTTATCGATTAGGATTGCCTTGGATAATCGATTTAAATCTCAGTGTATTTTATTCTTAATCCGCGATACTATTGCGGGTGTGTATATTTAATATAAGTGACTTTGATTTTCCAAAGGAATTGACCGGTTTACTTATTGGGTCAATTACCTGTAAAGTTGGGTCACTATATTTTATATATGACATGCCGTGAATACTTGACGGGAAAGTGTATCCCGTAAGGGTTGATAATATCCCCGAGATGAGTTCATAAGGAATTATTATGTAAACCCTGCAGGTGGATTTATTCCGCATAATAATTAAGGTTGAATGGTACTATTCTCGGATATAAGAGATGAATAAATTAATTAGCAATAAATTAATTTTATTCATGGATATTTAAATCTTAAATACACGGAATAAATAATACTAACCGGAGAAATATTATTTGATATAATATGGTTTAATATTGAGAGTGCAATTAATTTATATAGTGGAAAATAAATTAATTAATATTGATGGGATTAATAGATTTGGGTTTGGGCTCAATTTAATCATCAATATTGGAAGCCCAATATTCCACCTCCTTTAGATCCCCTACGTAGCCTATAAAAGCATTACATGGTCTTCACAATTAGACAAGACAAGATTATCATACTTGATATTCTAGAGAGTTCGTGAAGGAGATCCATAAGCTTGGAGGATCGTCGCCCACCCGACGTTCAAGCTTGTGCAAGGAATACGTGGGAAGATCCAAGGGTCTTCAACTTGATTTCGTTTCTCCGCACAACGAATCAAAGGTAAAATCATAAACCCTCTTGTATGATTTTATGTGGATTAAATTGTAATACATACATGAACGCACGATCCGGAAAAACGACGAACCTCGGGGACGGGGATTCGAGATCCCCGGCGAGGACCGAGAGGGGCTGCCGAACCCTAGGGTTCGACCGCCGGCGCGTGGACGAAGGGAGAAGCCCCGGATGGACACCGGGGCGTGGGATCAACCATGGGTTGATCGCCGGGGTTCGCCGTGGACTGGTGCCACGGCGGGTAGTGTTGGAGTTGTGTACTTAATGTCTAGATTTAAGTAAAGGAAACTCACGATCCATTGCCATTAATCTATTTAATTAAATAAACAATTATTTGCGTTTAATTATTTATAATCAAATATATGCAAATCATAGTCCTGGATTTTATACGTTGTAGTTAGTATGGTGCAAGCATGGGCGCACAGAAGATCATACTATCGGTTACTCGTATTTAATCGAACAGTTGCTCACGACCTAGATGGACACGGACCAATCCATCGGTATAGTCGTTGTGTGAGAGAGAAAATAATTTATCTTAATTATTTTATCACACTTGTACACTGATGGAGTAGTATACTTAATGTCTAGATTTGAGTATTCTGAACTCTGTATGCACTTTCATTTACCTATCTATTACAGACATTCATTTGCTTTTAATTATTGTTAATTAAATATATGCAAATTATAGTCCTGGATTTTATACGTTGTAGTTAGTATGGTGTTGCATGGGCACACAGAAGATCATACTATCGGTTACTCGTATTTAATCGAACAGTTGCTCACGACCTAGATGGACACGGACCAATCCATCGGTATAGTCGTTGTGTGAGAGAGAAAATAATTTATCTTAATTATTTTATCACACTTGTACACTTGGTGTATTGAGCGGATCGATTGAGACTCATCAATTAGGATTGCTCGGCGATAATTGATTTGAGACTCGGAGTATTTTATTCTAAATCCCTGAAACAATTGCGGGTGTGTATATTTAATATAAGTGACTTTGATTTTCCAAAGAAATTAACCGATTTAATTATTGGGTTAATTACCGGCTAAGTTGGGTCACTATATTTTATATATGGCATGCCGTGAATTCTTGAAGGGACAGTGTATCCCGGAAGGGTTGATAATATCCCCGAGATGAGCTCATAAGGATTTATTATGTAAACCTCGCGAGTGGATTTGTTCCGCATAATAAATAAGGTTGAGTGGTACTATTCTCGGATATAAGAGATGAATAAATTTATTAAGCAATAAATAAATTTTATTCATGGATATTTAAATCTTAAATACACGGAATAAATAATACTAAGATGGAGAAATATTATTTGATATAATATGGAATAATATTGGGAGTGCAATTTTATTTATATAGTGGAAAATAAATAAAATTAATATTGATAAGAATTAATGGAATTGGGTTGGACCCAATTTAATTTTCAATATTGGAAGCCCAATATTTATTCTCCTTATGATCCCCTACGTAGCCTATAAAAGCACTACATGGTCTTCACTTTTCATAACCTAAGATACGCCAATCATAAAGTCTTGAAGAGTGAAGAGGATCCATAGAGTTCGATAGCTCGTCGCCCACCCGACGTTCGAACGGAGTGCAAGGAATACGCGGGAAGATCACGAGGTCATCGATTTCGTTTCTCCGAACAACGAATCGTAGGTACAATTCTCAACTAACTTGATTATTGTTCGATTTTGATTTATCGAGAATACCGTAGGACGAAGATCCGAGATACGAAACCATGAAC
This sequence comes from Euphrasia confusa, assembly GCA_954870475.1. Classification (NCBI taxonomy): domain Eukaryota; kingdom Viridiplantae; phylum Streptophyta; class Magnoliopsida; order Lamiales; family Orobanchaceae; genus Euphrasia; species Euphrasia confusa. The sequence goes on from OX940956.1 coordinate 22,989,400, forward strand.
GGGGGACGATCGCGTGGTGGTGGCGAAGCCACCGAACCACGGGCGATCGCCCGGACTAGGGTTTCGCGGGGCATGGAGCGAACCCTCGGCTGGGCCGAGGGTGTGCGATCCACCCGAGGGGATCGATCGCTGGGCACGGGCTGGTGTCGTGCCCTACCCCGCCGTGAAGGCGGGGGCCTCCTGGTGGTGGCGGGTCGCCGGACCCGCCGCGGGGGCTGCTGGGCAGCCCCACCCCGATCGGTCGCCTTGTGCGATCGATCCACGCGATCGCGCGGTGGCGCGATCCTTCGATTGTACGAACCCCGGCTCGCGGGGGTTCGGGTGGGGGCGGGCTGTGCGTCTTCGGACGTGTGGTCTCCAAAGCCCGGACTCCGGCGGATGAGTCGGCGTTTGTATGATCTCCGGCGAAGGGTTCGTTCGGGTTATCGGTTCCGCAATTTTGATAACACGGGATATCGAATTCCAACATACACTTGGTGTATTGAGCGGATCTGCTTGAGATTTATCGATTAGGATTGTCGGCGATAATCGATTTAAGTCTCAGTGTATTTTATTCTTAATCCCCGATACTATTGCGGGTGTGTATATTTAATATAAGTGACTTTGATTTACCAAAGGAATTAACCGATTTAATTATTGGGTTAATTACCGGTTAAGTTGGGTCACTGTATTTTATATATGACATGCCGTGAATACTTGACGGGAAAGTGTATCCCGTAAGGGTTGATAATATCCCCGAGATGAGTTCATAAGGAATTATTATGTAAACCCTGCAGGTGGATTCGTTCCGCATAATAATTAAGGTTGAATGGTACTAGTCTCGGATATAAGAGATGAATAAATTAATTAGCAATAAATTAATTTTATTCATGGATATTTATATCTTAAATACACGGAATAAATAATACTACCGGAGAAATATTATTTGACATAATATGGTTTAATAATGGGAGTGCAATTAATTTTATATAGTGGAAAATAGAATTAATTAATATTGATAAGGATTAATGGACTTGAGCATTGGGCTCAATTTAATCTTCAATATTGGAAGCCCAATATTCCACCTCCTTAAGATCCCCTACGTAGCCTATAAAAGCACTACATGGTCTTCACAATTAGACAAGACAAGATAATCATACTTGATTAGTCTAGAGAGTTCGTGAAGGAGATCCATGGAGTTCGGTAGATCGTCGTCCACACGACGTCCGGGATAGTGCAAGGAATACGTGGGAAGATCTCAAGGTCGTCAATTGAGTTCTTCGTTTTTCCGAACAACGAGAACGAGGTAAATCGTAAAACCCCCTTTATGATTTAATCGTTTTTAATTATCGTAAAATTATCGTGAACCAAGATCCGAGGTTTAGGATCCTCACCGGGGTCGAGCCAAGCGGTGGCGATCGAGGATCGCCGGACCGCCGCGGCTGGAGCGACTCGCCGGCGAGAATCACGCGACGAAGCTTCGCTGGGAGCGAAGCGCCCGCCTGGGGACCAGGCGCTCGCCTGGTCCATGTCGCGCGCGGTCGCGCGACCACCAGGCGCTCGCCTCGTATGGCTGGGCAGCGGGCTGCGCGCTTTTGCGCAGCGGATCCGCGCGGGGCGTCGCTGGCCATGCTCGGAGCTGCACGAGGGCTGTGCAGCTGAACCCTAACGCACGTCCGTGACGTGCGCACGCCTCGAACAAACATGCGGCGGCTTGGCCGCGGCTAGGGTTTGCGTGGGGGGGGCTGTTTCGCGAGGGTTCGGGCGTGGATAGCGGGCTGCTACGAGCAGCCCGTGGAGGCTGCTGTGATCAGCTGCGTGCCCCATGAAGGGGCTCGACCGAACAGCCATGGGTTCGCCCATGGTTAGGGTTTGGTTGGGCTCGGCTTCGTGGTGGTTCGTGGCGGGATGTTCCGGCAACCGGGAGTCGATTGGAATTGTCGTTCCGCATTGACAATTCCGGATATTCGTTCTCCGAAGGATTTCGTTCAGAATTAATTAGATAATTAATTTTAATTAATTTATTAATTCCGGGATATCGATTTCCAACAATTGGTATCAGAGCGATGGTTTTCGTTCACGGTATTTTTCGATAAATTGTTCTACCTTGCAGGGTTTCCGACTATTATGGCTAGATATAATTGTTCTTAATTATTGTCATAATATTGTTCTTGATTATTAAACTCTCGGACATGTCGAGATTCGTTTTATGTGTGGTGAATGCTTGTAATAGTAAAAATTCGGGGGTTGACCGAATTTAGGTTTATTATTATGTTCTACTTTTTCCGGAAAATGTATAGGGTCGATTTCATGTATAGAATCGATACCGGATAATTGTAATTTAATTCTTGTAATTTTAATTACGTTGGATCGATGCCGAAACGATCGCCGGAAGACGAAGAAGATGTGACGAAGAAGACGAGGGGACGAGGGGTCGATCATCCCCATGATCGATCCCCATGAGGATCGATCGACCCGCCGGCGTAGGGGCTGTCCGCGGGAGCTTCCGGCCACGCCGGCCACCGATGGTGGTGGCACGTGGGCTGGGGGCGGCGGCGGTGCTCCTCCCGGGCGGCGGTCGACGGTGGGGGTGGTGCGGGGACTCCCAACCCGCGCTACTCCTACCATAATCCGACTTTCCAAATTAATTCGGTTTTCCTATTTGAGTGTTCTTAATTTTTAGGAACTCTCATGGAATAGGAAAAGAATTAAATTGGAATTAATTTATTTCCTATTTGATTATTCCTATTCTTGGGAATTTTCAATAGATAGAAATTAATTAATTATGGAAAGTAGAAGAGTCCAAATTTATTTTATTTCCTTATTCTATTATAGAAGTCTTCTAGAATATTCCGAGTTTGACTTGGATGGGATTCTAGAGATTTAATAGAATTAGATAGGAAAATAAAAATAAATAAAAATATTAATAATATTTAATTTTATTTTTGATATATTCGATTGACTTAATTTTCGAATTAAGTAACTTTTGGATTAATTGAAAATAAATAGATTTAAATATTAGGATTAATATTTTCGTCACATGGAGCATTCAAGAACGAAGACTAAAGACTAGAAGATGCTTACGGGGATGCCATAAAGCCATAATAGTCGGAAAATAATATTCTAGTATTATTTTGACTATGTGATAATATTCTATGTGCTTTATTACATGTATGCATGCTTATGTGTATTTAATTATGCATTAGATAGCGTATCCCTTTATTGTAAAAAGCTAAGTGGGAGAGGGTATGGAAACATATCCATGGTCTACATTGCTGTTCTCTTGATGACTTTTATGGACTTTTGAAGTTCGTATAGACAAGTCATTGGAGGAGAATTCTTGTAATTCCTTTTACGAGAAACATTGATTAAGTTTATCAAACAATGCCTAATTTGTCTTTCTGAAACTGATTTCAAGTCGACTCATTCTCACCCCGGGGAGTGGAATGGAGCCAAAGCCACTTGGTCATGTGGAGGACACAAATTAGAGACCTTCGTACCATTCTTTTATAGATGGATCGATTGTCTGCTCGGCTCCCTCATTTCTGAGAGATAGGGTCGTTCGCATGGTGAATCACTGGTTAGAAACTTCGAGTTTCACTTATGATTCTCCGCGTCTTGATTTACAAGATTGAATGATTCATGTAATTGGGAGTCAATTGTAAAAGTCTTTTGGTGTAGTAAACGTCCACACTATCGTGGCTTGCTGCATTGAATGGGATTTTGGAACGATTGATGTAGACAGTTATAGAAGGGAGTAAAGGAGCGTATGTTAACGTAAACGTCCACACTATCGTGGCTTGCGGTGAATATGCGTGTCCCAAACAATCTTCTTAGATACTGAGTAATGGTTTACACTTAGGTACGCTTCTTAGTATTCTTCCCATCGAAGTAACGCTAATGATGATGTACGACCGAAGGAAATCTAATTGCTAAATCATTTGGATAGGTAAACGTCCACACTATCGTGGCTTGCCATAACTGATGGGATTTTAGATGCGATTAGTGGTTTAATGATATTATTTGAGGGAGATAATATCGGAGATTAAATCGATTGTTTGTTGTTATATGTGCTCATAGATTAGGATATGGCTTTGAACCCACTTTATGTGATACGTAAGGATTTTAAACTCATTGGTCCCTGAATGTAATGATTGGAATAGAGATCTAAACATTACCCAAACTGTTGAAGAGTACAAGTTTGTACTCAGTGAGCTTTGTCCTCCCAAACCTACAAATGTCTTAACTGATGAGGAAAGGACTGATTTTGATATCATGTTCAAACTCAAGGAGATGTTTAGACATGGTGTAGAGGCTAGACAAGAGGCGATGAGGATACTCATAAAGGCCAGTCGATTCGAGGAAACGCTTAAACACGTTTTTGAGATGATCGACCTTTTAGACGAGTTGAGACGGAAATCGCAAACTCTTGTAGCTAATGCCAAAGGTTTCGAGCCTAAGGGCAAAATCGGGGGAAAGGAAAAGCAAGCAAAGAAACCCAGTGGTCCTAAGTTTCTTGGACCACGAGATGGGACGAGAAAGCCAAGAGGCAAGTGTTCTCGATGCAAACAGTCTGGGTACTGGAAGTCTGATTATCCTCTCAAAGAAAGTACGAAATTTTCTTTAGTCGTAAAACATAGTCAGTGGTATTATCTACCGGAACCTGGTGTGTAGATATGGAACCACTGACAGTATGTGCATTTTAAATGCAAGGGTTCCAGGAAACCCGACGACTTGGAGAAGAAGAAATCGTAGTCTACATGGGCAATGCTGTAGAGGAGACAGCAGTTGCAATGGAGGACATTTTATAGGATTTCATTTTGGGTTATTGCTTTTATGTACCTTTCATATTAGAAAGAACTTTGTTCTGGATTTCTAATGAATGGATATTTTATTTCTTTTAATCATTTGATGGTTATAAGAAGAAATAATGATATTTTGGTACATTAGCTAGCAATATATAAATGATGAATCCTGAGTCCACCACGATGCAACGAACCGTAGTATGAAACTCGTTTTACTAATAAGAGATTTCTTTATCAATTATACTTGTGGATTCTTATGCTGAGTCATGTTTATTCAAATAAGAAGTTCAAAGGTCGAAAATTGATATTTGATCAATTAAGTTGAAGGAGTGGACCTTCCGACCTAAGAATCTAATTTGGAAGATAATATGACTAAGCAATCCTTTATGGATATAAGATGTAAGATCCGGACAAGTATAAGAATTGATTGACTCTGATGTATGCAGACCTATGCCTACTCAGACAATAAGGTACGAGTACTTCATTTGATGATTACTCGAGAAATGGATTAGAATACCTGATGTGCCACAAAAGCAAGTGTTTTGACAAGTCAATGGACACAAAGCTATTGTGGAGAACCATCAAGGTATATCCATTTGTAGCCTGCGATTTGATCGCGGAGGAAAGTACCTGTCTGAGGAATGCATGGCATACTGATCAGAGATTGGGATTTGATCCTAAATGACTTCACCATGCACTGTTGTGTAGAAATGGTGTGTCGTAAACAAGAAATGGAACTCTTATAGAAATAGTAAAAACATGAGTTATATGGAACTACCTATGTTCTATGGATATGTCTGGAAACAACGGCGCATTCAAATGCGGTTGTAGAATATCCTAGAAGAACAAAAGATGTGTGTTCAATAGTACTATGAACCAGAAGGACGTTATAAGTTCTAACGCCCGGTTCTTAGAGAAAGACTATATAATGAACCACAAGCCCAAGGTGACGTAATACTTTGAAATGAGAGAGAAAGATTAAGACTTAGAACCAGCCGAACCGAGTAGCGGTACACCACCAACTGCACCTACTGTTATCACTGTTTATACACCGGAATGCCATTGTAGTGGGAGGTTGTCCCACAACCGAAGATATTCATAAGACTAGGAGAGTCTTCGGACTCTGGACCTAGTATACATGAAATCGATCCCTAGATCTACATGAAGGCCGTACTAGATCTAAATGTGCCTTCTTGGAGAGCAATAAGGATTATTGCTAAGAGGCGAGATCATTTAGAGTACAAGCTTAGTTGATCCATTTATGGATTGAAGCAAAGCATTGAGTTCGTGGTACTTGCAAATTGATGAGATAGTCCATTTTATGGATTCATCAAAAGCATAGACGAATCGTGTGTATGGGAAACGTGATGGAAACAAGGTGGTGTTTCTCGGAGGTTTTATGTAGATGGCATTTTATCATTGGTAACAATGTAAAGATGTTGTCAGACATAAAATGATGGTTGTCTAGAAAAATCGATATATGAGATGAAGAAGAAGTTAGAGCATGTTCTTAAGATCTAGGATCTCAAGAAAAGAACATTGTACTTCTCCTGGACATCTTACATATATATGATTATGGTTCGTTTTAACATGCAAGATTCCGAGAAAGGTTCGTTACCTTTCAGAAACGGAATGCATCTATCTAAGGATATGTGTTTTGGAACACAAAAGGAGATAGAAGCAATGAAAGCAGTTTCCTACACTTTGAGTATGGAAAGCTTAATAAATGCATTGTTGAAAACAAGAACCTGATATCGGCTATGCGGTTGGCATAGTGGGAGGATATCAAGGTAATCCTGGAAAGGAATATTCGACTGCTGTAAAAGTACTTTCGAAGTACTGTTCTAGACTACGAAGCAGACGAACATTTCCTTTGGATTACATTCTCTTAGATTTCTAATCGAATGAGGATCAGTGTAAGTCGATATCAGGCTATGTGTTTCACTATTGAAGGAGAAGGAGTTTTAACATGGAAGAGTGATAAGCACGATGCTTTTCGGACTCTGCTATGGGTAACCAAATAGCAGCCTCAGAGGCAGCGGAAGTTTTGGTATAACTCCGGGATAATCTCTGGGACTTAGATGTGATTCTTAATTTTCCAAAGGCTATGTAAATAGCGGTGCAATGGCAAATGGTAAGAAATCACAAGTCCATTAGTGTAAGATAACACATAGTGCAAGTACCACCTGATACGAGTCATCGTCGAGGGAGACGACGCTGTAGTCACCAAGATAACTTCAGAGCGGCGACCTAGATTGCTCATTCACATAGTACTTCTTGGAAGTACACTTTAAGCACGTGATGAGTATGGGAGTCGGGAGTTTGGAGGAAATGACTAGACCTTAGTACAAGTGGGAGATTGTTGGAGTTGTGTACTTAATGTCTAGATTTAAGTAAAGGAAACTCACGATCCATTGCCATTAATCTATTTAATTAAATAAACAATTATTTGCGTTTAATTATTTATAATCAAATATATGCAAATCATAGTCCTGGATTTTATACGTTGTAGTTAGTATGGTGCAAGCATGGGCGCACAGAAGATCATACTATCGGTTACTCGTATTTAATCGAACAGTTGCTCACGACCTAGATGGACACGGACCAATCCATCGGTATAGTCGTTGTGTGAGAGAGAAAATAATTTATCTTAATTATTTTATCACACTTGTACACTTGGTGTATTGAGCGGATCTGCTTGAGATTTATCGATTAGGATTGCCGGCGATAATCGATTTAAGTCTCAGTGTATTTTATTCTTAATCCCCGATACTATTGCGGGTGTGTATATTTAATATAAGTGACTTTGATTTACCAAAGGAATTAACCGATTTAATTATTGGGTTAATTACCGGTTAAGTTGGGTCACTGTATTTTATATATGACATGCCGTGAATACTTGACGGGAAAGTGTATCCCGTAAGGGTTGATAATATCCCCGAGATGAGTTCATAAGGAATTATTATGTAAACCCTGCAGGTGGATTCGTTCCGCATAATAATTAAGGTTGAATGGTACTAGTCTCGGATATAAGAGATGAATAAATTAATTAGCAATAAATTAATTTTATTCATGGATATTTATATCTTAAATACACGGAATAAATAATACTACCGGAGAAATATTATTTGACATAATATGGTTTAATATTGGGAGTGCAATTAATTTTATATAGTGGAAAATAAAATTAATTAATATTGATAAGGATTAATGGACTTGAGCATTGGGCTCAATTTAATCTTCAATATTGGAAGCCCAATATTCCACCTCCTTAAGATCCCCTACGTAGCCTATAAAAGCACTACATGGTCTTCACAATTAGACAAGACAAGATAATCATACTTGATTAGTCTAGAGAGTTCGTGAAGGAGATCCATGGAGTTCGGTAGATCGTCGCCCACACGACGTCCGGGCTAGTGCAAGGAATACGTGGGAAGATCTCAAGGTCGTCAATTGAGTTCTTCGTTTTTCCGAACAACGAGAACGAGGTAAATCGTAAAACCCCCTTTATGATTTAATCGTTTTTAATTATCGTAAAATTATCGTGAACCAAGATCCGAGGTTTAGGATCCTCACCGGGGTCGAGCCAAGCGGTGGCGATCGAGGATCGCCGGACCGCCGCGGCTGGAGCGACTCGCCGGCGAGAATCACGCGACGGAGCTTCGCTGGGAGCGAAGCGCCCGCCTGGGGACCAGGCGCTCGCCTGGTCCATGTCGCGCGCGGTCGCGCGACCACCAGGCGCTCGCCTCGTATGGCTGGGCAGCGGGCTGCGTGCTTTTGCGCAGCGGATCCGCGCGGGGCGTCGCTGGCCATGCTCGGAGCTGCACGGGGGCTGTGCAGCTGAACCCTAACGCACGTCCGTGACGTGCGCACGCCTCGAACAAACATGCGGCGGCTTGGCCGCGGCTAGGGTTTGCGTGGGGGGGGCTGTTTCGCGAGGGTTCGGGCGTGGATAGCGGGCTGCTACGAGCAGCCCGTGGAGGCTGCTGTGATCAGCTGCGTGCCCCATGAAGGGGCTCGACCGAACAGCCATGGGTTCGCCCATGGTTAGGGTTTGGTTGGGCTCGGCTTCGTGGTGGTTCGTGGCGGGATGTTCCGGCAACCGGGAGTCGATTGGAATTGTCGTTCCGCATTGACAATTCCGGATATTCGTTCTCCGAAGGATTTCGTTCGGAATTAATTAGATAATTAATTTTAATTAATTTATTAATTCCGGGATATCGATTTCCAACAGGTAGAACCCCAGCCCCTTCGACCGGCGGCGTCGCGGGAAGAGCCCTCGGCTGGAGCCGAGGGGGCGATCGAACCTAGGGTTCGATCGCCGGGTGAGCTGCGGGTTTACCCGCAGCGCCTCGTATCAAGCTGCGGGGTTTCCCGCAGCTGAGATGCGGGGAGGATCGACCCCCCCCCCCCTCCCCCGCGAGCAGCGAGCCCGTGAGCTCGCTGCGGGGCTGCTACGAGCAGCCCCGGGGATGCCTCGTGCATCCCCAGCGATCGCTACGGGAGCGATCGCGAGCCTCCTCGTGGGGGCTCGGCTGGCGCACGCGGCCCTCGGGCCTCGCTGGGCGTTCGGTCGGGCCCCGGCTCACGCGGCGGTTCGCGGTTGGTTCTCCGGCGATCGAGGATTTCGGTCGAGGTTATCGGTTTCGCATTTTTTTTGATACCCCGGAATATCGATTTCCAACAGACATTTCTATCTTAAACGCACAGAATAAATAATACTACCGGAGAGATAATATTATTTGATATAATATGGTATAATATTGGGAGTGCAATTATATTTATATAGTGGAAAATAAATATAATTAATATTAATGGATTAATAGATTTGGGTTTGGGCTCAATTTATTCATTGATATTGGAAGCCCAATACTCCACCTCCTTTAGATCCCCTACGTAGCCTATAAAATCACTACATGGTCTTCTCTATTCTCATAACTTGAAGATCACAATTCTAGAGAGAGAAAGGAGAGAAGGAGATCCATAAGAGTTCGGAGGATCGTCTGCCACACGACGTTCGAACGAAGTGCAACGAATACGTGGGAAGGTCTCAAGGTCTTCAAAGATCTCGTTTTTCCGTACAACGAGAATAAAGGTAAAATCGTTGAACCCCCTTCGATGATTTTAATGTTTAATTGTCGTGAAAATAACGTGAACGTAAGATCCGAGGTTCGGGATCCTCACCAGGGTCGAGCTGGGCGGTGGTGATCGAAGATCACCGGACCACCGCGGCTGGAGCGACCCGACGGCGAAGGATCACGCGTAGGGCTTGACTGCCCAGGCAAGCGGCCGCCTGGGGGGTCAAGCGGCCGCCTGGTATGCCCAGGCAGCGGGCTGCGGGTTTTCCCGCAGCGGACTCGCGTGCGATGCGAGCTGCTACACGAGGTCATGCGGGCTGATCCGTGATGTTGAGGCTGGTTCGAACAGCGGCGGCTCGGGCCGCTGCTAGGGTTCGATAGGGCTGGTCCTTGCGGTGCTCGGGCATGGCTAGCGGGCTGTTCGCGTAGGGTTTTGGCAACCCTAGCGGGCTGTTTTGAGCAGCCCCTCACGCCACGCATGAGATGCGATCGATCGCCTCGGGTACGCCCGTAGATGGTGATCGATCAGGCTTCTTCCCCGCGTCCGGTGACGTGGGATTTTTTTCGGTGGCGGGATTTCGATCGGAGTTGTCAATTCCGCGTTACCCGACGACTCCGGGATGTCAATTTCCAACACATCTTATATTGTTTATTTTTCGAGTGTCTTTTGATTTCTGTTTTCAAGTTGAATTGACATTTTACCCGGTCAAAGGAACAACATTGAATTTTTAAGCTTTGAACATGTCTTCAAACAATAATGCAAGGCGTTCAGGTAATTGTATTAAATAACATTTGGTCGGCTAGATATTGATATCATTCTTAAGCCTCCATACATGTTTATAAATGAGTATATATTTTTATAATTTCAATGATCCAGACAAAGGTAAAGGGAAGTGCACTACATCTATCGGATTAAGGGATGCGAATAAAGAGATTAATTTTGGTTAGTAAATATTTTTTTTCTTTTTTGTTCTACTACGAATATTGATTGTTTCTGTTATTTTTTGTTTCGTTTGATTAATGTTTCACTTTCTAAATGTTCAGAACCGGTGATTTTGGATTCTTATACGAATAATATGAATACGAACACAGTTCGTAAGAATGTTATCAGAGGCACCACAATTCAACCTCAATGAGTTTATGTTAATAGAAATCTTACAATAGGTACAACTAAGTCGCCGATTGCATTGTCTAGCTCATGTAAGTACTAAATAACATAATCAAATCACAAAGAGTCTCTTTAATTTCGTTGTTCGTAAATTATAATCAATAGTAATATATTCGTATATGTTTTGTATTTTACAAAACGTCGTGATTTAAGACATCCCATTTATTATATTTTATCCAGTGAACAGTACTCCAGTTATAAATCAGGGTCTTCAAGAAAATATATCTCCTGTTCAGGGATCGTGTGTGACTGAGCATCGCACCACTAAACAAAAAGTACTTGGAAGTGGTTTGGGCAATGTGAAGCGTAAAAAACAGATACAACCTTTGGGTGATATAACAAACGGTAACCGAGTGCATATATCCTTCTTACTAATATATTATTTATGTTTTTAATTACTTCGTTCATAATTACAAAGCATATCGTTTCTTTTAATAGTTAGAGAGGCGACTCCTGCGGATCACGTATATAGTTCAATTAAGTTTGTTTGCGGAACAGAGAATGTAAGCGCGCAAACTGCACGTAGTTCAATAACTACATTTCGTGGGAAAGAGAACGTAATCATGCAAACTGCACCTAATTTGGATGGGGCATTCTCATCCGTGAAATCCAAAGGTTTTCTAACTTTAATATTCTTAATATTTATTCTTCTTTTACTATTATTAATTAATTTCACAACATTGTTTTACATTTATCTTCTAACTATAATTTTTTTGTTAACAAGGCAAAACTCCAATGAGACAAATAAATGTTTCACCGAGTCATAAACGAATTCCCAGACCTGGGAATCCGGGGCCATCAATTTTTGCACGAAAAACTTATCCAATTTTAAATAAGTTCGCGGTGTATGATAATGAAAATCCAGCTGTATTGAACGTCGAAAGTAACAAAAGAAGAGGTAATGTATCAATTTTTTGATAACAGACATTAGATTATAATGTACTGTAATGTTCCAATAATCTTTGGATCAGTCTTCCTGCAGATTATAATGTACTGTTAGTATATTCATGTTAACGTATATTTTTGCAGTATCTTATCATGAT